>CANUEZ040000247.1:0-387500 GCA_948099385.1 Fasciola hepatica | reverse complement strand
TAGGATAAAGGAAGATTCCTAATGCAACTACGCCATTGGCCGTGTCACCCAGTCATATCAGTAAATGTTTTCAACCACTTGGTACTTGAGTCGCGTGGAGCCAACGACGTCATACAAGCTCTACTTCACCAAGTTCACTGGTCAAGGTCTTCATACCTTTTTGCCATATCATAAACTGACCACCTCGGCCTACCTTCCAATCACTACCTGCCTCAGTGAACAGCGTACGCTGAGGAAGTCTATCGGTGGGCATGCGTACTACATGTCCGAACCACAACAATTTGTTTAGATTCGGTACTTGATCCACGCACTGACCTCTGGTTCCCAACACCTTACGCCGAACCTCAGCATTGCTGATGTAGTGTTCCTACCACACTCGGGCAATGCTACACAAATATCACTGCTCAAACACTGACTGGCTTTGTCTACCTTCTACTCTCAATGGCCATGTTTGTGAGCCCTATAAAAGAAAGGACAAGAGTACAAGCATTGGGAAGGGGAATTAAATTTCTCTGGCACGCCCTTCAGTAGGAAGCAGCGCAAGTGAACTGTTCGATCGACTGAGTCGATAGCCGATTTCAGATCAATAAAGACAGAGAGTGTGGGCCTACGAAAGATGTGTACATGCTCTACTGTTCACCAAAGAGTAAAGATTTGGTCGATAAGATCACCACTGGGTCCGAAACCAGTTTGATTCTTACGCATACGCACTTCTTGGGTACTGGATAATCGGTGGGTAATAAGTCTCGTGATCAGTTCCGATGCGGATATCACCAAGCAAACTCTTCTGTGGTTTTCACAAGAGGATCAGTCTCCCTCCTTTAAAATCGGCAAAATCACTGATTAAAGCCATTCCCTAGGAATCTGCTCACTATCCGAATGAACCGGAGGAGTTCCTTTTACTCAGAAATCAGAGCTTCACTTTCGTCCTTGGAAAAAGATGGAGACAACCCATCTGGTTCAGCGGCTTTGCACCTTTTCAAGTAACCTGTCTCCCGCGTAACCTCCATTTATGATGGAGCGGTGATGTTTACCTACATCGGTTCGCTGACAGGCATGTTTGGAAGATCCACTGTTTAAGTTAGCCAATTGAATTGTTCCCTAAAGTCTTCCACTCGACGGTCTAGACGACGTCCCTGAGTGTGAATCAGTGAGCCGTCGGGTTCCTCAATCAACTCACTTACACTGGGCTTCCGTGAACCGATACTTCTAACCAAAAGGTAAGGGATGATGTCGGTGGAAAATTATAAGCAGACGACGCCGTGTTACTGACATTATATCTTCTCATTAAAAACAGCACATGGAGCATCGTTTTTTCGATGCTCTGAATCTCGTTCTGCCCTGACATTAGGTTTCTCTCCTTGTTTATTCGCTGGAGTGTCCTCTCCAGGTGCATGGGGGTTAGAACCAGATGTTGCCTCTCAACTGGTTCTGAGACTGGACCTCGTCTGGCCTCTACCCATTAACCTGTCAGGCCGGACTGCATGTCAGGCTTAAGGAAGATATCCTACTCTGTTCTGTGTGCAATGGAGGCACACATGTCATCACACCACACCAAGGCGCAGTCTCGTCGTGATAGCAGTACAATGGTGATTACAGCTGAATTAAAACACATGCAAGCTAATAAGTCACCACATAAATAGAATTATGTCATTTATCCTACCCAGGTCATGGCAGACAGGTGTTGACTAATTTTGGTCCTTGTCAAGTTAAATCTCATCCCCGCGGAAGAGGTCGCATACCTATCAATGTGGTCTGCTTGGTTTTTCTTAAACTCACGGGAACAGTTTGTCTGCTACTAACGAGCAAAACGAACTCAACAACGTAACAGGAAAAAACCCATGATAGCACTTTGTATTCACTCCGAACCATTATATTTTTTCACTATCAAAAGTAGAAGAAATAGCGGTTTATTCACAAACGAATTAACTAACTGACAAAATTTCAAATATGGTTTTTAGAAGTTATTACGAAAAGCAATCAACATTGGGAAATGTGTGTTGTTTCATAGACGAAGCGGACCGTGCGTCCAAGAAGATGGTAGGACTACCCAGCTGTCCGAAAAACCAATATCCTTCAAATGATTGGGGAAAACGAGTCTTCTCATTTCTCTTGCGGGAAATCGGTTGTGAATAAAATTATTTGTAAACGAAAAATAACAGCACTCAAATCTGATCAAGTCATTCTATGTTTGGTGGACTGATATCTGCCATCAGCAAGTGGCGAGTCTGTAAAAAGGAATACCATATACTGTTCACCCATAGCATGATACAAGCGGCCCTAATACTCTTCCATCTCGAGCCCTATCTCTTCCTTCCCGCTTTTTAGTCTCTGAAATACAGAGGAGATCGATGCCGTCAGGTGCGGTGAACGTGAAAGACTCATGATAAGGAATTATAGGAAAAAAACGATTTTCCTTTTCTTGGTTCTTTTGTTCAAAGAGAGTAATTTAGGTTTCAAGACCTTTATTTAGTTTTTGTGATCCTATACTGCCTTAAATGTGATACAGTGAAGAGTTAAATCTCAAAATGATTGAGTCTATCCCAGCGAGCTATGGAGTAGCTATTAGGAGACAACCAGTTGCGATCGACGATGAGTCAAGTCTCGCGACTGGAGCATTCTGCTATCAGGTTGTGAAAACTTGGTTTCCATTTGCCTTTTCCCACAGTTGTCCGGTGTCAACACAGTCCCCGCTTGCGACTCCAGCATTATCATGGTGGAATTCGGAATGCGTCAACTCAGTGTGTGAGACTGTTCCGATGATAAGGCAACTACGTACTGCTCAAAGTGCAAGTATAGCCTTTCGGTTACAGTCACACAGAGTCACACATTTCCAAACTGATTAGGCTCGCAAGACTCCAGTCAGAATGGTTGGTCGGTTTTCGACACATCTGAGAAGTCCCGTTGGTACCGGATTGCGTACTGAACTCGGGCCAGCATGCGGTGCGTAGAGGAACCGGCATGACACGTCCAGGCGGCCTGGCGTCTTCGTTTGAGAAATAAGTCTTGGATACGTGTTAAGGAATTCGGCTCAGAGATATGGAAATATGAGCGTCCAATGCTGACAATGGTAATACTCGTCCCTTCGTGCTACGGGGAATGACACTAGGTGATAAAATAATGATATAACAGAAGTTAAGTTTTTATTGTACAGACCACTAATACGAAGATGATGAGATGAAATGAATGAAATTCGCAGGAGGGATATAAGCAGAATCCAATATGTTATTCTATCACATGTACCTCAGTAAGAAAATATCAATACTGAAACATTGCACACTACAACGAGAAAGATTCATCTGCAAATTCAGTTGTTACTAAAAATCACATTTTCTTCATGGCATAAGAATCGACATTTTCGGTTCTCATAAAGAGAAAATAAAACCAATGATTCATCCGCTGAGAGCCAGTCCGGATTAACGACTGATCACGTGGGCTACTTACAATCATACTCACGTGGTCAGATTCTAAATCTGGGGTCTTCGTGGCCATCCAGTACTGATAATATTTCCTAACAGGTCACGGTAATCAAAGGTACGATTGCTCCAAGGTTTCTAGTGGTGAGCTCAGCTGACCTGATACTGCGGGGTTAATTATTTAGTACAGAAGCAAAGGAACCCCCCCCCCACCGACATTCTCTAGAGCAAAAATGGAAAGGAATAGGGGTATAGAGCAATCTTGTCATGTTTTTTGAGGATGGACGCATGCTTCTCAGATACTTCATTCCTCAACAGATGATTCCCTGTTACAGTCCTACAGACGGATTCATGTTCGATCAGAACGTCCAGAAACAAATTTATCGTTGGTTTCTGGACAGGGTAATGGTTCTCAAGCAGCATTCGGACGATGAAGATTCAATCAGAGCTTCCACGGCCGGTGTGAAACGCAACCAACTTCTCATGAGCTTGATTATCACGTATGGTAAAACCAGTGAATTATGGCAGATGCTTGCAGCTTCGACTCTATGGGGAGTAGGCGTATACCCCTGTGGTTGATGCAGTGGCTGAGTGATCGGCTCTTGAAGACAGAGATAATAACTCATTCCGCCCCGTGCCCCCACAAGAAGTGAAAATTCTCGGAATTGCTAATTCTGGAGGACAGAACTTGTAGTTCTCCAATGTGATCGCCTATTATTCCAAATGGCTCCCGAATAAATCCCAGTCTCCTCTGGAAACTGCTAATCGTGTGCATGAACTGAGCGCCCCCAGGTCTCATATTGCAAGGTTAGAATCGACACTGCCCTGAAGTCCTGATTTCCTCGTTTCTATGTAGCACTGTCGGATCCGAAAACAGATTATGAACTATTTGTACTGGATGGTCTAATGGCTACAAAGTTTCATAAAATCGACTGAACCAGTAGCTCATTGCCAACAGCTATTGGTATGTTTGCTAAATGGTGGGATTGTCAGATCACTGAATGTGTTTTGTTTACTCAATGCAACATTGGACATAGGATTATATGGAGAAATATTTAAACTTGCTACATTTGACTAGTTAATAGAGTACCAAAGAAAAGCTTGGTTCTCACCCGTTTTTTTTTTGTACCATAACCGTTGGGTCCGATACGATATTTGTTTATCACAAGTCCCCTCTACTAGACTGAGGGGCATAGTAGGAAGGATGGAACTGTACCCAATTGCATATATTGATGATCCAGTGGCTGCCGAGTGTAGTCAGTTATCTGAGATTGAGTCAGTCTTTCAGAATCACTTTCAATGGTTCTCTTCATGTTCGAATAACCCCACGAGGGTTCATTGTATGTGCTTGGCTGGGGATTCCTAACAAGGAGAAGACAGCTGTTGGGTGCTTCTTAGTCTGCGATGGTTTGAACGTCCACACTGCATTATCGTATAGATATATAAAATATATTATACGTATATATATATATATATATATATATCTTGTCTGTGCCACAATTACTCACACCAACCACCTATGTATTATGATTCAACCACTAACGGCCGGTGGAATTCATTAGCGTCTGTACCAAATGATTAGCCATAAGGCATCGACTCAGTTGAACTAACCACTGGAAATGTAGACACGGAGATTACGAACAACATAAGTTGAATCCAGTTCCCACTGGGAACTTCAGTAGTCCACCTCGGTGTTCATGCTCTTCCCTACTAAGAGATTCACCCTCTCGAATGTTCTGTTATCACTAGAAAGGTGGATCACGCAAGGTGAAGAAGAATGGTATGACAACAACTAGAGCTGGTCATGCATGAGGCAGCACAATCTCAAATTCTTCTTCATGAAGTTATTTCATAATTGCTTGCTTTTTCTGCTACCGATAATGAGCAAGGAAGTTTTCTGAAATATAGTTGTTTCACTCAGACCTCAACCAAAAGGACGTCCATCTTGAGAGTCGGTGGTCTTGAGAGTGGCGAGTTGTTGCCCCCTGAGTCGACAACAGATGGATACACTGGTATGAGACTCTGGAGGTTAAGAAACTATCTAGACCCAGTTAGTAAAGCGTACCATTTTAGCTGTGGGTTTACTGATCTCGCAAATCCATCCGTCCTGAATAACAGTTGGGACTATTCGGCTATACACTACCGCATCAGTTGAGACTTCTGGTCTGAAAATACGGTTTTATATCAGTGCATCACTGGATTTCTACTAGTGATTAGCTTTCTGACGCCGACGCGTCAGTTACTTTACGGTAATTCAAATCTACGTAGTTTTTAAAATGGTTAATAAAATCTTACATTTACGGTAAATTTCAAGTGAGTTATTCGTGCAAAAGATGATCATTGTGATAAACTTTTTGGATGAATATACAGAGAAACAAAAGTTGCTTCATTTTCGTGACCCTCTGACGGATCAGCCTAGCCTTCAAGTAATGAAACAGTTCTTTTCCATTTGAAGTGAAATCGATAAGGCACGAAGAACGGTCACCGTGTTCGTCCACGTAAATCTGATCCCTCAAATGGCCTCAAAGAAATATGGTTGATCCTCTTTCAGACTCCATCCGTTTATCTTTTACGATCAGCTATAAGAAGTTCGCTTCTCGAAGGCCAGGTTTGATGATTGGAAGCTTACGAGAAATCGTCAAAACGAATTATGAATGCCTTTGCCGGAATTCGAGGCTATTAGGGGGGACATTTTGTTCAATGAAGTAGGGCTTAACAGACTCGACAAGTATTGAATTCATCATAATTCCAAACGTTACTTATCTCGGCTGGACTGACAGTCACGTATGTAAGCCTCCCACGCTTTGCGAACCGCATGGCTTTGTAGCTCATCCGGTAGTGCATATGCGGTGGTTTGGCTTGGATAGTGTCCATGCGGGAGGTCCAGTTCTGCCGGTCTCCACTTTTTACTATTTGAGTCAATCCAAATGTTTGGTGTATTATTCATCCACGAACTGTACCATGCAGCAGTATCGACGCACGATTTCTCACTGAAAACAGTGAAAACACTCACCATAAGATTGCTTTCAACTCACAGCTTTTCATATTCATCGATTCCAAACAGGACTCGAATGGCTGTGAGTAGCATACCTTAGCAATAATGTTTATTGTTGTGGTCAGTTCGCATTCCCGAACCGCGCCATTTTGAACACCTGTTATGTCCAACAAAGAAACTTTAAATGTATGGACTGTTTCACGTTTTCGGCCTTTGGGTAGAGCCTCCACGTGGTCACTACTAGGAGTCATTACTTGACAATGTACTGGTGGTGCCTGAAAATAGTGCTCTCGGAGATCCAGTATTAGATAGTAAATATTCCTATTTGTCTCGCAACTACTCGCGAGTAGTACACGGAATGGACGATACTTTGTTGACTGTCCGTCGTTTGGACTCCACGGTTTTAGCACGAACCTCAGGTCATCCAATCAACTCTACACTCGGAAGTTCTAACAAGAGTGCAACTCGAGTCAGGTACTTCTCAATGTAAGGCTGGTTGGATGAACTGAGGTTTGTGTGTGGAACTTGGAGTCCAAAGGACAGACAATCAAACAGTGTTAGATATTCCAACGGTGTCCTTCACCCGGTGCAACTACTGATGACCGACGTCACTGAAACATCTGGAGGTATTCCTTGGCAAACATTCGGTTTTCCACTGCTTTTACGCAATCTCCATTGTGAAATTATGATGAAATACACTCAGTGGGGTAACGCGGATGATTTTTTTTTAGTCCTGTGTGAACTTGTATTGTCGACGTCAGTCTTATTACTTTTGAAGTGCATTTTGACCATTTTACCATCGTGACTAAAAAATCACAAGTGACATGGAACAAACCGATTGGCGTCGCACAATAATGATGGTGATTCTGAAAACGAAAGTGATTCGATAGGGATTACCATAACTCCTTAGATGAATATTTCGTTGGTATTCAACGTGAACGCAAATATCCCCTTGTGAACCCCGTCCCATCATTGCAAGAAAATGATATCAGGTGTGAGCTTCCTGCCTTTATTTCAAAAAAGCATCGGACTTTCACTTGAAAATATGATAACTAGGTCCTTCCACTATCTCTGATATCAGCGTTCTCCATAAATTCGTCACCTTCCGAGTTAGACAGGAAACCAAGGGCAGCCCACAGGCTGCTGTTCCATTAATGTAAACTGTTGTCCCCACGAACTGTCACTACGAGAAAGAGGCGACCCTGGCCATATTTCTGGGTCCAGGCCTAAGCAGGAATTGTACCTGGTATAAATTAGGTCAATCGGTGCTCTTTTGTGCACCTATGAGAACAACACGGGAGCCCAGAATGACTTTTGTAGTTGATCTCCAGTAGTTTAATGACGCCTTGAGATACATTCCGCCGCATTTTTCCCAGTTTAGCCACTTCCACAACCGTAGAAGGTGGAGCAATCACTTTCCAATTTCGGGTCTGAATATAACTCGGATGATGCCGTTGTACTGTTAATGAGGATGAAGAGTAGAGTTTAAAAGTAACTACTTGTTGCAAGCAGTGTAAGTGTGAGCTATTATCTAGACTTTACACTTTCTTCGAGGGTTAGAGTTCATGAAACTAGAACACGCATAGATTTCTTTTTTAGTTCATACTGTTTCACAGTAGTCCAAGCCAAAACAGTAGCATAACCATTCGTTCATTTTTGTTTCCACAAGGTTTCTTCTCTTCTAGACCGTTACGCCAACGAACGCATTTGTTGCGGTTTTAGTTACCTGCTTGGTATATTTCCTAATAGAATGAACTCCATAGAACAACCGTTTGCATCTGGCCTATGCCGAAATAAAACTAAGCAATTTTGACCCTTCTGACTCTCAGTTAACCCGTCCACATAGTATCGAGTAACCGGCCAGGTTTGGTTTCCGTTATTTGTTCCTAATAAGACAGAGAACCAAACTAAAACTTTTCTTTCCATCTATAACTCGTGCTTCTCACTGAATGAGTAGTACTGTACCCACTGTTTTACGATTTGTTTACAAACATTGTGACCTATGACATTTTCTCACCTGAAACGTGCATTCATTTCCTGACGCAATGCAAGGACTATCTATAGGCACTCCGTCTACACTAGTTCCATGACAGTTATTATCGGTCGAGTTCCAGTTTGTACTACGGCAACAGGTGTCAGTAACCGAAATTCAGGTAACAGCCGGAGATTAAGAGAAATATCTGGTAACGTTTACCCGTGGACGGAGGACCAATGACAGCGCTGCTCACTTGTTTTGTCTGCTACCAAAGTCTTTCAGATAAACATGTGTGCCAAAATATCCATAACTTTGTGGAGGCTTCTGGTATTTGCGCATTTTTTAATACTTGTTTCGACCGACTGAGGACAGCATGGGACACGGGAACCCATTGACGCGTCATGTGTCACATCAGTAACTCATCCACAACTGGGTGAGCTCCACTTTCACCGACGGACGTACCGGACACGGTTATTGTCCTCTTCGTCCACTAACGTCTAACTTTATTTGGCAATCCTTCTTTTCCATGATTTCACTCTAAGAAACATATGATTTTCCAAAAATTTAGCGGACATTGCGAGGAATTATGATGTGAAATGAGAGTAATAAATTACATTAGCTTGTTCTGCTTTGTGTAGGAAAACTAAACCAGGATTGGAGCATTTAGTTGGAAGTACATAACCGTTTTACTTGAATCATTCATTTTTGACTGACCTTATTATTACCTCCTACTTTTTTGACGGTAAACCTATTCTCCCGAGGCATCCTTCCTAATTAATTGCAGTTTTACCCAAAAGTCAACCGGCGTATCTCAGTATACCAGTTCCGGAGCCTGGATGCTTTTCTTTGAATCAAAAATAACACCTACGAAAGCTTACAGAAGTAAGACAAATGAAATAAAATCTTGGATCCCACCTGGTTCATTTTAATAATAAACTAATAAATAACTCTGATGAATCTGTTTAGTGAATATTTACTGAACATTCTTAACCTATGACATTATTCTAATGCTATTATTTATACAGAAGACTCGTTCTTTTGGCTTCCCGCCCAGTTTAATGGGATGAAAAATCAGCTGTTTTTCGCGACGTATCCCAAACACTAGATCTGACTTTAAGTCGTCCAGATACCTATTTTTATAGCTCTCGAGTTCTTCATGCTACAGTGCTTTCGGCATTTCCCACATCTTAATTAGCAACCTCTCGTCTGGCTGCTCCGGGAATTTAAGTAAGTGTGCTGATGTCAAGGATATTTCTCTTTTTATAATAAACGGGGAGGAATCAAACAACCTACTTGATAATCCTTGAAACATTGAGTTATTATGAACAGAAGGATTTTTTCCCTGTAACCTTTCCTCTTGTTCTGAAAGTATTTTCGTCCCATCCCACACAGTTTTCTCGAATGATCAGGGTACTCCGTGCACCATTCGATCCCACGGAGTTTAATAAATACATCAGACTGTCGCTAAACACAGATCACAATTACAGTTAGGTTACGCACCGACGATTCTTTCCAAAAAAACCTAAATATGGTGGTCACGGGGTGAAAACAAACTTTGATTTTCGCGATTTCTCTCTTATCGTGTTTTTACATTGCTTCTTCTGTGGGCATTGCAGTCAGGAGGATCAATTTTATCCGGTGAATAGAGAAACAATACGCCTACGCAACATAATCCTCTGGTAATTAGTAGGAAGAAGAGAACATCTATTAATAAGAGTACTCTGTTACCATGGCAAGATCGACACGATTATCCAATCAAGCTGTTGACACTGTTGCGTGTTCAAGTGACCAGCTAGTGCATGGGCAAAACTGAGCACCCCTTCTAACGTATTTGCAAATGACGATTATGAACACCACTTTGTGTGGATGCAAGGTTTTGTTTTCTGCGAATGTTGTTTAATACATGAACCGAGAACGTGGTGTTCTTTTGTTGAGTTGTTCACTCATTACTGAATGCAGCCAGATCAGCTAATTGTGCGTGTAACCGTCTCTCCGTTTTGACGATGGACGTATCTGAATGCGTAACCTGAATCTATCCGGTTGACAGTAGATAGTGATAAAATTCTCACTCGGAACTACGTAGACTATGTGTTGGACAGTGGAGAAGAAATTTGACTGCATGTAGACAATTCCGCTTCCAAGGCCTGGCTTGATCTGACTTATTAAATTCTGGAAAAGGAGCTATGGCGTACCGGGCCACATGCAGGAAGCGTTCGAATCATCACGCTGAGCTTCCCAACCGGAGATGATGAATGCTGTTAGATTTTTTCGTGGAATTTGAAATTTACCATAAACTACGGCTGCCATTCCTGATTAAAGCACAGATTTCAACAGTTAACTTGACACAATTAAGTTACTGAATAAATAGACAAAAAGATATAAACCTCTGTCTTTTTACAGATTTCTTTTCTCTGCTGGATTAGCCCGTTTCAGGTTAAACAAAAACACGCTGACCTAAGTTGATCCGCTATTTTTGACGAAATTAATGCGGAAGTATTTGTCGTCACATTCTTATCAAGATTAGCGGGAAGTTATTACGCAGTGAGAATCAATTTTTTGGATCGTGTGCGGCGGTCAAACAGCTACCTTGGAGAACTACTGACTCTGGGATATCTAGCTCATATTCACCTCTGACAAACAGCCTGTGATCGATCACGTTCCTTTCGTGCAAAGGTAATGAAGAAAACGTCACACAAAAAGGGAGACTGGGAAAGATTTTTCTAGGTTGAATGATCCTGAACGTACAATTCACTGTTGGTCGGAGGAGTAGAGCATTGGTAAATATAACTATCGACTGGATGAATACATTTCATAGAAATATTTCTTTCCCCAGTTGGCACCGTACAATATCTGGATCACCACGACCTTTTGGACCACTTTGTGTCCGACGGGACCCAAATTCACCGATCAATAGCTTCAGTTTGTCAGTGCTTGAGGTGGATTATTAAAAATGGCTGAATGTGTGCCTCAGAAAGAATAAAATTACTTGAGGAGGTTGTGAAACAACCGGTCGAATCATTCCCATTTTTTATGACTTATCGGCAACGTATGAACGTAATACTCGATGCGAACAGATATTTCACATACCATTTACCAAAGGAGAAAGCGTTAAATAGGATCATGTTTAAAATATTCAAGGGTAGAATTGTCAAGTGGTTGAAGTAGTCAGTACTTCTCAAAAACATTTCTGGAATGTAAGCTCCATCAACCGATCCATCCTCACCCATTCGCGTAGTGCATTGACTGAGAGTAGATGCACGATTGGACAAGAGTGAATATTCTGTGAATTAGAACTGATTCCCAACCATCGCGTAAGCCACCAACTACAACACCAAGTTAGACCGGCGAAGACGTAATCTCTTTGTACGCAAAATGTAGGTATTTCTGCAACATTGCACAAGTGCTTTGAATACTGCACTGTCTAATTAATTTCGAACTTTTTCCACCTTGGAATCAACAAGTTCCGTTTTCTCCGTGTTTAGCTAATGAGGCAGGAAAGGTGGGAACGGATATCTTGCCCGAATTGATCAGGGACACCAAAAAATGATTGCCAATGATTTATCTATACCACATGTACAATGGGGCTTTCGTACGTTACGGTTGCAAGTGATCGATTTGCAACTGATCACGGGAAATAGAAGAAGAACTAGTCATCATCTCATCCAGGTATTTGGTTTTGGCGTCCGTATCAACAGTGGCCTTGCTTACGTGATGAACTTTTGTAGCCGCCCATACAGTACTGGTACAAGTCAGGCCTAGTACTGTCATAATGGACCTAAGTTCACGGAGTATAATCTAGTCAAATTCTCACTGAATTAAGCTGACCAAAAGTCAAGCCCCTAAGTGCCCTCCGATAGTACCCAGTGGATGGTGCTCATGCAAACTTCATGGTGAACGTCAGATGACAAATGACACATAACTGCATATTCAGTTGACTGGGAAATACGAGTGGAAGATTTCCATGGTAGGTATCGAAAAATGTAACAAAACGTTCCACTCAGAAAGCTCCCCATCATTCACGAAATCCTCTTATTTCATCGTTGAGGTAACCTTGCGAACTAACAAAAAGGTGAATTCATAGAACGGTTCGAACCGGGGGTGCGGAATTATGAGGTACATACAAGATAATCAATAGGTTATCCAGATGAGCTTTTCTTAGATAACCTCACGTCAAAGCTGGACATCACGGTTTTCCTTCGCACGACAGTGACGCTCACAACTCTACACAAACAATAGTTTAATACTTAGATAACAGTCTTTTCAACGATATACTGGTGTAATACATACATACAAAACAATCTGCCTATCTCACCTGCTTTTTCGGGGCTGTAGTAGTGGTAGTTATTTTTGTTATTGTACATATGAACCCATTGAAAACCCCTTTGCCAGATTGGCGCGTCACAAGAACCTGACCACATTCGTGTATCTCGCATTCCAAATGTAATATCCCACGTCTTTTCTTCAGTATTGTCAATAGTAGGCGTCTACATCTGACCCATATGCACCTATTATTTTTCAGTCAATAAAACGCTCATTTTTCCACTGATCTGTCCGTGTGTCTTGGGTTTCAATCGATGACAAACGGTTTACTATACGCGAAGGGTGACGGCTACCCCAGTACAAAGCCGTTAGGTTTGAGCGGAGCTCAGCTGATCGGGAGCTAAAAACCCCTTAATCGTAAGCAGAATTATCCATTGCAAAACCGTTCACCTCCCATGTTAAAAGTCTCACGATTCCATATTACAAAGGGCCTAAATTATCATGAGGGCCACATCCTAAGTAGACTGGCTTGGTTTATATTAGCAAAATATAAAACTAAATTAAGTACCTGAATATCACAATCTTCATCCCGCTTTCTGTTCTCATTGATTGATTAGGGTAGCTCGGATGTTTCCACACCCTCGATGGATCCTAACGGTTTGCCTAAAGTTACCAGTACGTGATATACCGTTCAGTCGTCCTTGGTTTTAAACATTAGGAAACCGTCATCCACGCGAAGACCGATATCGGCAATGGAGGCCTTCTTTCACAAGAAAAATAAATAGGACTACAAATGGCTTCATAGTATAGATCACAGCACTTCCTCGAGACGAGTAATTATTCCACGCCAGGTACTATATGAGTAAACTACGCACGTCGCCAGGGATTCTATTTGTCAAAGTCAGGGAATTTTCCAAATTCTGCAAGCCAGTAAAGGTAGCTGATGCAACTATTGGATTTCGGTGAGTAAACTTTACACCTAGAGAAGTGTTTCTTTGTCCCAGTGGATGACACTCCTTTCCAAAAGCTTTTGGTTATTCATTTCAGCCTTAATTTTGAAAAATTTCCATCACCATTCGGGTTGACGTCTTCAGTGCGCCCTGCTAATCAGCTCCAATTTTTAAATCATTGAGAATAACACTATCTCACAGCTCTTATGGATAGAAAAATGTTTGATCAATATGAGTAGCAGAAAATTCGCATTGGTGCATAAGTGATCCATCATACTGGAACAACGCCCGGTTCAACAGTGAGCACTATGGATGCACTGTACATCAGTTTCATCTGGCTTGTTTGGCATCATCATCATTGCACATCAGGCTTGCCCAAGCTGGGACTCGAACCCGGAGTGAATCATTGTCTGAGGGAGCAACCAAATACCACGTAATTCGCTTTGGCTGTCAACCATTTGCTTACCATCACAAAGAACTCGTCAATCATGGGAGTATTTCACTGTGCCATGAACGGGTTTTTTTCCTCAGCAAGGTGACGGAAGGACGTTATATCATGCGGTGTATGTGTAGAGTAAATTGCCGAATGTCAGCCAGAACAGCCTGGTGTTTATTTGTTCGGCACACCGTCACTCATCTTGTGTTTAAGCCCTAGCTGGAGATCGGTAGATGCATACTGCTGAGGATTCCCGAAAATCTATATTAACACAGCTGTACAGTGGTTCCATGATTCTCAGCGGTGAACTGACTGTTCCTAATTGATGATGAGTGATTTGAATAATTTGTATTTACCTAATAAAATGATAACGCTTGTCTTAAAACCGTAATAGAATCATCATGCCCACATCTGGCTCTAAGCAAACTTTAGTTTTTCTAATTGCCAACTGTCAATTTAAGTTAACAGGTTTAAATAACAACGTCGACGACTGAAAGTGCTCGCTTCCTTCCTGACTGGATGCAACACTGAACCTGTTCCATTACCTCATCTTATCTTTCCTTTGACAGTGAAACGAGTTCTGTTGATTATGACTGCGTCTAATTTAGCCATAACCGTGCACTAACTAAGAGCCACTGATACCTGTTCCATTTGTTTGATTGATCCCCTCTTTTTACAGAGTATCTCGTGATGAGATACTTAGATCCATCATCTTCTGTGATACCAAATCTCTCGTGAAAATTAAATAATGTTGACATGTGCGAAACACATTTCACAAGCATTCATTTAGACACTTTATGGGATTGGGATTGTTTGCTGAATGCAGCTTTAAATTAATTTTCATGAAAAATGTTTTTTTCTCCTATCAATAGCTCCCCATAACGTCATTTGAGAGTTACGTCGAAGTTGTAGACTTCAAATCGTGGATCACTGAAATCTGAAATGAATAGCCAACATAACTGAAGTGAATCTCAACTTTATGACTACCGTGTGAATCTGCGCGTAGATCGGAGGTGGAGGAAAATTTGAAAGTGTTTGACAAAATGGGATCAAAAGAAATACTGAAATCGAGTTGCGGGAATAAATATATATCACTGCTCTGAAAATTCATTAAGATCAGAACCTTGTT
The DNA here is from genome assembly GCA_948099385.1 of Fasciola hepatica. Classification (NCBI taxonomy): domain Eukaryota; kingdom Metazoa; phylum Platyhelminthes; class Trematoda; order Plagiorchiida; family Fasciolidae; genus Fasciola; species Fasciola hepatica. The sequence continues at coordinate 372,339 of CANUEZ040000247.1, read as the reverse complement.
AACGTAGCCAGTAGTACAGGTAGTGTCAAACTTCAAATCAAAAAATTATTTTTACTCGTGAACTTTTGTTCCTATTTCTTCATCAATACCAAACAAAGGTGGCAAAAATATAATTCTCTGTGATTTTATTTTAATGGATGATAAGCTTTAAGGTTTGAGAAATGAGTTAGTGTACTATATCTGAACTGAAATATGGAGGCAAAATATAGCACATAGAGAAATTCAGCACAACAAGAGGTATCGCAGCTCTGTTGGGAAAATTTTATGCCTAAAAAGGTTGAAACAGTTCGCTGCGAAGAAAGAGGAATTGACATTTCATTGAGAGGATATCAGTTTGAACACTGAACACTACGGTAGAAGTTTGCAAATAATTAAATGCACTAAAACCCCTCAAAAGAAGATTCCTGATTGAGGGACAACCAGCATATGGGAATATTTTTCGACTCTTCAGAAGCAACCCGTAAGATTTAACCCCTTATCGATATGAGTATCTGGATTGAAGGACGAATTTCCCCTGGAAGCACACTGCCGGTTTCGCGGTTGTTGTCGCTTATCAGGTATGCGTACCCGGTACTCTTCCGCCCAATAATTCTTATACTTGAGCACTCCAAAGTTGGGTTACAGTTGTAATCTCATATGAATCGAATGGAGCGTGCGTGGACAGGGAGCCCATTTTTAGAATCACACAGTGATACTTTCGAAGCTATTTCGTCGGTTAATAAAGCTAACCTTCGAAACGAGGACACATGGTTCCAAGTATGGATTTTCGATATGGGTATTATGGCACTGTATCTGAATCACAGGACAAAATTCCCTTCAAGGCACACTTCCGGCTTGGCGATTGTAGCCTGCTTGTTGGGACAAGGGGAAGTTTGCGAACATCCTTAGGACTGAAACACCCCCCTGTAAAAGATACTGCTCCGAGTTGCTAAGATATCGTTTGGAATAGTATCGGACACTGTTCATCTTGTTTGGTCGAAATTGTGCGCAACTTCATTGCAAGTATATACTTTTTTGTCCCACCAAAATGATTCTGTGATTAGACCACTATGTTGACTGCTCGCTTATGTTTCAACGGCTTTTTTTCACACGCAACCACCGAAATCACTCTGCTCATATCTTGGGATTCTCAGTAATTATCATCTGACGAAAAATGTGTACTCATCAGTAGGTTTGATGTACCAAAGCTAAACGGAATACACTTGATTGTTTTTGCGGGGCTTAAAAGTTGAAGATGACGTCAGAAGCTTGCTTATGCTTAGTCATACTCTAGTGGTCTATATCGATACGGGTAAGATCAGGTTCGTTTTCCTGAAACGTAATGAGGTTTTACGTTAATGCGGTTACCAGCTGTGAGGCCGCCGTAGAAGGAAAACATCTGTGATGAATGCGACAGCCAACAAAACAAGCTTAAGGCGATCCCTCCAACAGGTAATCAGACAAGCCGCCTCGGCGGGGACAAACTTTTGTATGCAATGTGCACTGACAGAAATTCGTTGTTGAACCTTAAGCAACAAACAGGGCACTTTAAAACGCCAATCGCCCGAAATTCACGAATAGAAAACTTCCCTTTTGCATCATTTTGCACATCAGTAATCTTGTGGTTGCTTTTCCGTTTTGTATCACAGGAAATTGATTGACGAAGCTATGTGCTTAGTTCACTGTTATCTCAAGCTTAGTTCGTGAAACCGATGTAGAAGGTAAAGCCTGTATTTAGAAACAGTTTGGTCATTCCCAGGAGTATTCCTTAATGAGTCTTCCTCTCATGGCCGTTTTTCCCATTTTTTGTTTATATTGTCACTTTCATGGATGGATGAAATGAGTAGTTCGTTGAAGGTATGGTGCCATGTTCTTCAAGAACAGGAACGACAACCAGGAACCCCATGGTATTTATTATTTATCAAACGACAAAAGAAATTGACACAAAAAATTGCTTTGAATTGTCCCATCCTATGTAGGGCACAGATAAATTCCGTAAACTACGATTTCACTTGAATTTTACCAATACCAGTGCCGTGGCTCTTGGTTGTAATCTCATTGGTTGAATTCTCACTCGTCGAGTACCTATAAACTTGCAGCGGAGCCGGTTATCTGGTTGCTTTGGAGGAACAATGTTCAATACTTCACGTCTAGTCTTACCTGATAAGATACACTTTTGAAGAAATTCTCTCTTTCTCAAGTCTTTGCGAAAACGAAACATTGGAAAAGGCAGTTTTTCCAGTTTTTTTGAGTGATATTGATCACAGATATCCTATGCCTGACGTGATAACGGTTTTGCGGATCTCAGTGGATCTAGTGGCCGAACCGGGGACACTTGTATCAGCTTCCCAAGCAAAAACCCACAAATTCCACGAAGTAAACACTGTGCTCTAACCGCACTTCATGTCCGTGATATTTCTTTATTTCTTATGCTGTGGCTTCTACTTTTAAAAATAGACAATCGTAATGAGTTGAACAAAGATGAACACGAAAAAGCATCTCGTTGTCTTGTGTCAACCTTTTGGAACGATGTGGTTCGTAAGAATTAGGTTTAACCTAGAACATTTTAGGTACTTGTTCCCGTCGCAAATGGGGTTATAAGGTGATTTGCCAGTTATATGTTGAGCAGCTGCATCACTTAGACACGGTATCGAACATGACACAATAAGACGCTTCCAAATAACTTTTGTTTTCCCACAAGTCATATCTACTTAACGTAAAAATGCACTCATATCCATCATAATCACTGTATTGTGTCCAGTTTCTACAGATTTTTTCAACTTTACTCAACCCCGTATAACCATAATTCCTCAGTGTCATACTATTGCAAAGCGACAATGAAACCCCGCAAGCAGTAAGCTGACGCTGACCTATGTTTGTTTATAAGTACTCCTCGTTTGAAGTCAACTAGTAATGAATGATTCATTAGTACGCCTTACTCGTGGAAGTGCAAACTCTCGGCATCGTATCCCGGTCCCGTCTGCCTCTCGTGAACCGTCTTAAAGGAGTAAAATTTAGATATTGTTCAATATTATCTCCTGACGGTCATAAACTCTGCCATAATGTGGCCATCGTCGGAAGTAAGAGGCAAGTTTTATTTAAAAGGAAATATTTCTGTGATTCATATTTATACTATGGTCTCGAGAATTTGTTTGTTACTTATCCTGTTAGTCTCTTTTAGGATTGTGTCCAATCCTTAAAGCCTGAGCTTACTCGCAGTTGGTCCACTACATAATTCACTTTCGTCGTCAATGTTCACCGTTATTTCCAGAAAACTGAAAGTAGTTCATCAACCTTAAGCTGATGTCCTAAATATCAGCGACCAAATCTTCAAAGTGTCTATTGTTTTGCAAATTTTGATTCCAAGGGGAAATCTAAGAATTTCTTTCAGGTGTAAAGCTGCCTTTAGTTACTAAGATGTAACACGGTGCGATTACTTCACTCAATAAGTAACTTGTGGATAGTCTTAGAACTGTTCTTCGTGTGAATCCCATGTTTCATTGCTAAGAAATGCACTCACTCCGTTTGAACTCAAAGAAGAACCTAAGTGAGCCGAAATTCAGACAGTCATTTTTCCATGAGTGTGATGAATCTATTTTATGAATGTGCCTTTATACAGATAACATTTTATCAGATATTCCTGGGCTGAATCCGCTTCAAACATTCAAAAGTGAAATGTTCCAGCCACGAGATCAGAATGTGGCCGTAACGGAATACGTTGATGGAATCAAGGAATAGTTTGATATATTGGATGTTTACCAGGGACTAAATTCCAGAAGACTGGTCTTGTTCGATGTAATTCATGGTTATTACTGATGAAATGCTGACGTTTTAGGAAATCAGTACACTTGATTATTGGCAGTTAATTCTTGAATAGGACCTTAGATCTGACACCTATGATTCACCTGTCTGTTTTTGATAGCATTTAGCTCTCTTAAATACTATCCTGAAACAATGACTTGGCGATACGAATAGCTCAAAATGTACAGCAGACAACGAACGTGTATGGAAAGGTTATCCAGCTAAACCGTCAAAATAGGTTCGCATCACCCAGCAACCGACTCGTTCCTCATGTTCTCGTGTTTGACGTAACCGAACAACCATTGATTGGGACAGCACACCAGCCCAAACTTTACGCATATAGATGCCCTCTTCTTAACCTTCAAGAAACTCATGATTTTGAGAATAAAGTGTTCAGTTGGCATACCTCTGAGTCATTCGTGATAGAGGAACATACAATACCAGACAGTTTCCAGGTTGGTACAGTACGACGATGAGTTTACAACCGGGACCTAAGTTTTGACTCGATAGACAGAATCTTGCACAAGGAGTTCAGAAATGTTTTGCGCCCTATTTAATTAGCCCTGGCAGTTCGCCAGTAACTATTTTTTATACAAAACTAATAAAGGAATATGAGTTTATTGTAGGATATCTCTCATCTTTGGCAGTGGCAATACGGTAAAGATATTCATTTGTGAGCGTATTATTTTTTTCAAATAGAAATAAATAAAACAGACTTTTTTGAAGTTCGCATGCAGAGGACGTACCTATGAAAGCATCGTAGTGATCCTGATGGTGCTGAGAGAACGACCATTTTTGGAGAACAATTTTAAATTAATTTTCTCCACGATCTCTTCTGGTGCTTGGTTTTGGCCCCACCGTTTTGTTCTTTTACGTACGTTAAACTCTAAAGACATTTACATCCCTAGGCTTCAGTTGACCTAGCTTATGAATCCCATTCACATTCGGTTTCTCAACGAACTTCGACGCATTCGGTTTGCTATTCTCTTCGCCGTAGCGATCTTTTAAATCCGTGTGTTTCTCACATCGATATTGATTCGGGACCACGACAGATAGAATGAGCCACCGCAAACGACCACGGGCTCAAGTAATCCTTGTTCGATCAATGGAGAGGCAATGCGCTGGTAAAACTCTCAGAGAACTAATGCAAGACGCACAAGAATGCCGTGATTTACAGTATTCAATGAGATTTCAGGCCGAGTAGATGTAGGGATTCGCGTGCATTTACTTCACAAAGTGACGAAACAAAATTATTTGAAAGAATATCGTAGCAGAAGTGAAAACCAGCATTCAGTAAAATCCATAATGATGGTGCTGTTGACTCCGCTGATGGTGTTGATGACATTCAAACTGTAATGATATCAATGACGCTGATGATGATCATGAATATTATAATGATTATGTTGATGACGATGATTTTGATGGTGATGTTGATGATATTATTTTGATGATAGTGGTCATTATTTTGATGATCCAATTGATCAAATTGATGGTGATGACGGTGATGATGATGATTCGGATGTTGCTTCGGATAATGATGATTCGGATGATGACGATGGTGACGGTGTTAAGGATTTGTTTGCTACTCCTAATAATTTACTTGATTACTCATTTTCTGATTCTGCTGCTGATATTTCGGGTGATGACTGTTTTGGTAACATTCACTTTCTACCAATTTTTGTACTTCTATCACTGATTTCATTATAATTTTGACTGTGATTTCAATTGTACTTTTTTAAATTTCTTTCCATTGTGTTCTATCTAAATGATCCCACGGTTAAGTTTCGTTTTCAGATCGATTATTCTCAAAATCAATATTCTGTGCTATTCACTGAAACTTATCTACAATCTGTTGTACTTTGTTTTATGGGTAAGTAAAGAACAGCATCTGAAAGATGACCAGCTTCACTTACATTGTCGCTGACCACGCATGTGTACCTGGAGCTACTCTCGCAACTCGTGTTCGTTATTCTACAGTCCAAATGGTTTTGTTCACAGCAATATCATTCATGCGTCAAGAATATGAAAGGCTAACCGTCTTTCAGTGGTAGATTTTTGTGAGTAAGACGTAGGTAACCTTCACGACATCGCAGTGGCGTGTGGGAGTATGTGGTTCAAATAGTTCACAGAGATAGAGGTGAAACTTTTCTTCAGTGCAGACATCAGATTTCGCGGTCACCGTCGCCCGTTATTTAGGTGCACCCTGTACTGTGACAGCAATATCGTTGATCTCGAGGTTATCTGGTACTGATCTGCAAGTTATCATCAGCAATTCAGATTTGTGCTTCTCTTGTAGACCCATCAACGAGGAGTATTCACCCCCTTCGTTAGCTTACAAATGAGACGACATTAAATAATATGTCAGGGGAGATCTTTTGTTAGAACACCTCAGGCAAATTCTATAGGTCAGGTAATTCTAGTTATCTAACTTTCTGTTGTCCGAAAGGTATCGCCTAGCTATGTATCGGCTAGAGAAGCCACTTCATACAAAATCCGGGTGGCGCTGGGGAAGACACGTCTTACAGTATTCCAAAGTCTCTTCGCTCTGATAGTTCCAAGGCGTTCCCGGTAATCGACGCGCCCTGTGCTCCTCCAGTGGCTGGGGTGACCCAAACACGAGCTGGGGATCTTAAGCTGAACACAAGGTCACCAGTCCGCGTAGCCTGCTGGAACGTATGAAATCTCCTAGACACAAGGAGCCAGTGCATTACTATGCGCACGCTATTCGACTGAGGAGATTATGTAACTTCTCCATCCGAAGTATGCCTACCCAAGTGCGGAAGCCGACTTACACAATTCTCTCAGATGGGAGCATCCTACTAGATGTACAACTCTGAGCCAGTAGGCAATTCTGGGCTTCTCAGATCTGTGATCTTATTGTACAATCAAACACACAAAGCCATGATCTCTTGGAAACCAGTTTCACCAAGAATTACCGTAGAACTGTTCAGAAGCATTCTTCTTAACATGACTGATTGTAGACTACTAATAAACCCCACTTGTTGATTCACCAACTCAAGATTTCTTCTGCAATGAATTTCAAAATTCGGTCTCCCATGCTACGTGGTGACAGTGGTCACTTAATATCGGGCTGCTACCAGAAGTCTCAAGGATGGCTCAAACACTTCAGTCAGTTGCTCATCCACCCTCCTTTCTAGTCCATCAGCGTGAAGCCACCAGGCGACAAAGAACATTATACAGCCGTATTTGAGCCTCCCAAAGAGTCGAAAATCGTCATGTCCATCCTGACAGTAAAAAACAAGAACTCACTGTGAAGATCCCGCCGTAATTCACATGCAATTTGAGAAAACCCCTTCGGGTCAATTGGTGTTCATTTGTTCAATGGACATTTCAATCAGCATCGATGCAATTCCGAACACAAAGAAATACGCCATCACCTTTTACTCTTTTTATTCCCGTTTTTACTTACTATGCAACAAAGTACAAGCACAACTGAAGGGGACCACCATCGGTGTTTATTATCGCAGTACGCATTTCTCGCTCCCATGATATGTTTCCACATCACGCGACAATGTTTGGCAAGTTTGTGCCCACCAATCACATTGCTCATGGACCTATACATAGTGCACACGTGTCCCGTTGAGTATTCCATATCTTTATAAATACCATATTTTATATGTTACGACACCAATACATTTCAGTGCCAGTAGTGTGGTTTCTGATCACATTTCAGGCAATTTGGTCATTATGGTCAACTGGGGAGGAAGGCAACCCACCCGAGATCTGCAGATTTTAGTTGCCAGTTCTTGTACACCCACTGAGTACGCTATTCCGATGTATGCCCTAAACATTGTTTAACCCGCATCCTACCAAGACATGGGGACAAGACTATCTCCACGAACTACGGTGGTTCAGCCTCATCAATATAGTGGCCAAGCCTTTTGCGATCATTCTAATAAATGACATCATTGTTGTTCAAGATGCACGAACACGCTTCAGCTAGTGTGACTTTTGTCGAGGGAGAAGCTATGTTGACCAGATTTTCACACTACGGCCAATTCTAGAACATCGAGATAAATTCCAACAGCACACTACAATATACTTCATTTAATTTTGAGTAGCATTAGACTCCATGGACAGACAGTCATTTTGGAGCGTACTTTGCATCAACGAAAAGCCCAAAAGTATATCAGATTGGTGGGATCGTACGACTGGGAAATACAAACATGCATCCACGTCTACGGAGAAGAGTTTCCGGAGCTCCCGCTCGACCCCGGTGTTCGCAAGGGCTCCTTGTATCACGGGTCTTATTTCACCCGTATATAGACTTAATAATGCGTCGGCCCCTCAACAACTTCCGAGTAAGACAACTTGAGTTACAGACCTTGAATTCGGTGACGACAGTGCCATTCTGGGAGAGGATCCCAGAACAATACAGTCGGTTCTCGACTGTATTGTATGTGAGACAAAGGCTTCTAGTCTGGAGATAAACACAACAGAGAGGGAATTCCTCATGGTTTCACCAAGTCCAACACATTCTATACGTGTCGGTGGTGAAAATCTGGAGCAGGAGCACCGCTTCATGCACTTGGGTTTTATTATCCAGCCTAACGGTCAGTTTAGGGAAGAAGGTAAACTTCCAGTAGACTGCATAAAAAGAGCTTTCCAACAACTTCGCAAGTTATTGCAGCTTATCAGCGAAGTCACCACACGGAGCTGCATTCAACCCGAGCTACCGTCCGCCCAAATCTCAAGTACGCGAGCAAAACCTAGACTACGAGAGTTAACGGGACAAAAATCTTCGGACTCTGGTGCCTCTAGTACATGATCCAAATCAAGTATTATGATCAAATTTCAAGCTCTGCCGTGCATCAAATCTGTGCAAATACAGAGCGACTTTTATCAACCTTCCAACGAAGTTGCCCATAGTGATTCGGCCGTTTTCTTCGACGACACAAAACGGAACCTATAAAGGGAAACCCAGTTCCATCTTCCTACTCAGGCTGGAAATGTCGACTTGGTGGCCAAATGAAGACATGGGTTAGCACTATTCATGCATTAATGGATCGCATAGGGCTTTAGCTGGTCTTCGGAGTACGCAACTGGCGCCTTATTTGAATTTTATTGTGTGCAGATATTGACGAGGACTGTAACATGTGAGTTGCTCTCATCAGAGACATCCAAGAAGCCGACTTACCGTCTCGCGAACCAGAGAAGAGTTATTTTACTACACATACTTGTAACACTCACGCCAATCGCGTGACTCAAATACTGTGCGCATTCCAAACATGACAAGACAAACTCAAACTCATACACATTCGCAAAACTGTTGGATAAGCTGCATTGCTTTCCGTAAAACTTCAGAAAAAACTTGTTCTGCGGTTGTTTCCATTTTAAACAACTTTTGCTGACAGTGTGAAATAACTTTGCTCATATCCACCGTTTACTATTTTTCACACGCATGAACATGTCGTACAACCTAAGACCTTATTCGACGTTATAAATATCTGTTCCAACGATACCAATGAACGTTGCAGTTGGTCCTGCTCGTGTCGCCAACCAGACCCGTGCGAAACCTCTGAACCGTTCTTGTGTTTGCTCTTTTCGTTTCATTGGTTGGGCACTGGTTGTTTTCGTTCTTCTTTCACTCTTCTTTATAGATCCAAACAGCATCTCTGTCGTGTAATCCACATCTTGACAGCTCAGTGACATGGACTCAGAGGTGAGCCACCATCGACCAACTGTTCAGAAAGGCGCCAGGCAATCGGGTGAAAGCTTGATTGTTAGATTGGGCAAGCTATTCCGCTCTCAGAGCGATCCATAGATTGGTTGCCCTACGAGAAACATGGTACACCTAAGGCGGGCCTACCGACTGCTGCTACTTTGATGTGAAGAGACAACTCCGCGTGTCGTTGTGATCTCGGAGAGGGAACTATGCACGTAGTCTCGGTCCAAAGTTGCCTCCAGTAATAAGTCTGGTGAGGCTAAGGTTAACTCGTACTCCGATGTGACACCGAAAAGAACCCGGTAAGCTGAAGACCACCTTCTTAGCTAGTTTTTTGTAGTTGACCAACGAGACGGGTTGAAAACCTCTGTATTCTTTCCTTCTTTGCCACTTTCGCGGCCCTGCATAAAACTCAACCGGTTCTCGTATTCTAGTCTAGGTTGATCTTGGAACACAGTCGAAACTTTTAAAAGTATCAAATAAAGTTGAGCGAAAACGGGTGAACCGTTCCAAGCATAATCCATGCCCAAGGTTTTTACCTGTTAGATTCTGTTTTCAGTGATGAAGCCACAATCACACTAAGGCCATTCTCATAGGCAGATCGGGGAAGGGTGACATCAAACAGAGTATGCAGCAATAATGGACGCTTCGCCCACTCGCACTTGTGCGCACTTTTAAGTTTTGATTGTTAAGGAACAAAGGTCAGACCACAGTTCAGGGGCCTTGAAGTCCTCCTAAAAATTGAATTCACATGCATTTGATGCGATCGCCCTCCAGATTTTAGGATAATGCGCACAAATGAGACCCAGTGATTGGAAAATTCATATGAGGGGGAGCAGTGGACTTTGAACCGATACTTGTCTCATATTGTCTTGTCTCATATTGTCAGCTGCCGCGCCGACACTCAATATGCTACTATAACTGAAGAAACTTTTTTGAGCGGAACTCAGTTCATAAAATCGACGGTCCCTCAACACTGGGAACCTTAGGTTTGCCTATGACTGTAGTGCGGAACGTTGTCAAATGCACTGCTAAAAGCCACGAATATTACATTTCCAGAGTGTCCCGGGGCCTGGGTGTTCATCTTGTGCTTCCGTAATGGTAACAAGTTTGTTAGGTACAATCTATTTTTCCAGAAATCGTGTTGTTGCCCGCATAGGAGGTTGTTTCTACCGATATGGTCCCGTAGCCTCATGAACAATAGATGTTCAAAAACCTTTTCGACCACAGATATTAGACTGACAGGTCGATAAATGGCAGCCTCGGCCCTAATCTCTCTTTAGTATAGTGGAACAGCAGCAGCCTTTTCACATTCAGCCTTGTGACTGGCCGAGTTAACAGATCAGCCAGCTCCCTTATCACTAATTAGTGCCTAAAATTTAGTCTTAGTGCTTAGTTGATTTTGATGGTGTGCAGGGAGGCAGCCATCTTTTACTCAGTAATCTGGTACGAAATAGAGAAACCATCTGTATAAGGTTGGTTAAATCTTACAAGGCTGTTTCCTTTTTACGTGCGTTCGCTATTCCTTACCGTTACGGATGGACCACCTGTCCGTTACACTGGTACTCTGCAATAGGCCACCACGATCACTAGGGCAATGTTTCTCACAATCCATGAGAAGGAGAATACTACAGGTAGGGAGAGAATGGTTAGTGTATCCTGGAAAAGAGTGCTTGAAGCGTGCACGGGACACGGTCAAGTGACCACGGCGCTTGGCTGCGCTGGTTCAGCTAAAATGATGTCCACTATGTGATCTGGGTACAAATACCACCCCTCGGTTCCAGCTGATGGACAAAACCGCGTGTCCACTTCTGCCAAGTGAAAGTAGGCACACAGTTTTCTCTTTATCGGAACATATGGGGATATTATCAGGCTTAGGATAAATACAGGAAGATTTTGTGTTCTGGTCGGCAGACTGAAGTGTTGGTACGAGGGCAGCTTTTGTGTCACGGAGAGGTGCTCACGTGAGAACGAATCTGCGACTGAGTGACATGGCTAGTTCACATAATCGAATTTCGGCCAGTTGAAGTCATCCTTAATTAGAAAATGATCGTGGCACACCACTCGGTATTTCTGGAGGATCCGCTGTAGATAACAGATAAAAAATACCCGCCGGAGTAAATCCTCAGGTAGTTAGTTTTACTCGACAAAAGTGAGATTCTCCAAAGCTCTCCGAGTCTTTATAGTGGTCCAAAAGCAGCGAAGAGAAGTCAGATCGGATATACAGCAGCAAGCCTACTTGTCTTCTCGCGTGGCTCTTGTCAGCACGTAAGGCCACCTCCGAGTCTATTGCCTTCTGGGTTATCCGTGTCTTAGTCAGTACAACCAGAGATGGCGAATGGAACAACATCCAAACCTAACATTCATCCCGGTTGTTCGGCAGATCACTGACAACGAACGACATAAGAAGAACTTGTCGGCGACTGCCCTCCGCCTACTCGAGATTCATTATTGTAACTCCAAAGCAAGTTCTACCTGGCTGGTTAGACTTAGCCAATTCCATCTGATTTGAGGACCTTCCATTTGTACCCAAAAGTGCTGAATGAGCATATCTGCCATCCCACTGACCCAGTGTCCATTCGTGGGCTCGAGTCATAAATGATCTTCAATTTATGCAGCTTGTTATATTAGATGCCTAAGGTAAACCGATTAAAAATGCAAGGAATATTGTTTTCACTGCTGTAAGATTTGAAAGCGACCAATATCCACTCTCTTCGTGTTAGACAGGAATGAAGAACAATATTGATAATGATGGTAATTGAGCTGTTTATTTTGTCGTATGGTCCCAATCTAATTTTGCGTACTGGCATTCGTTTTAACTAACTGCGCGGTAGTTCATCAAAATACCCCACAAATGCTTTCTAACGCACGTTCTCTGTCAACCTCTAACCATGCATTATGAAAGACATGTTTGAGATCAAAATTTATTTGTCCCACTAAGGAGACTCGAGAACCGCGACCTTGAGAACCGAAGTGAACAGTTGAGCAAGACCTTAATGAAATGATGTTTTGACCGATTTCGATGAGCACGTAGTTGAATAACGAAAAAATAAGCAAACTTGGAGCCAACAGTTTGTTAGATTGATTCGGGATGTCATTCAGGACTGAACAGTAGTGGGGGAAATCGTGATGCAACTCACTGATGATCATTACGGAAAAACTGATACAAATGTTTCTTTAAGAAGAGAAAACATTGCATGTAGAGATGGCACAGTTTATTTATTGCTGATTTTTAATTTTGTGTTTCAGGTTGATAACTTGTTCCGACATAATAGTAAGGTGCATAATTTTCAGATGACATGGTAATCTTTTATCGTCTGACCCCTTCAGATCTTTGATTAAAACATACAACGATTTCGGTGCATCCGTCAGCACACTGAAAAACAGCTGATTTGCACGTACTTATCGTAGCCTTCTCTTCACAAATATCTATGCTGTTTGGTAAATTTTGTAAGTTACTGCAAAACACAAATAAATCAAGATCCAGCCCTCGTAGTTGTTTATTCGCACAGTTTCATCTGGATTTTGTTGTCCCCACCCATGACTCAATCGGTTTCCATATATTTGACTATTTCGGGCATCGCGGTGACAGTTTGTTTAATCCCATCAACATCTCATCCTCTCCCATTTGCTCAATCCGTTGAGTTTGCGGTAAACAGGTTGAATGCAGAAATTTTATTGTTAGAATAATGTAGGTACAGGATCCTGTGACGTACTAACTGAGCTACAACTTATGGGGTTTTCTTTTGTTTTGTAGATCTAACACTTGCAGCCCTCACGGAAGACACTGGTCTCGCATATTTCATATAAACTGCGCCCGTTCTACTCGAACGACTAACGAACGACTGACATGAACTAGTTGTTTGATTATGAGATCGATAACAGCTGGGGTTTGCATTTTATTTATTTCACTCATGTCTACCGCAAAAATAGGGCAGGATTATTGGTTTCCAGCGTATTTCAACTACAGGTTTCTCCATCGTCTAAGGGCCTAGGGCGATCGTTTAGGAGCCTTTGACGACCGTTTAAGATCTTTTGGCGATCACTAAAAGTCATTAGCCATCGTTTAAGATCGAATGGCAATCGTTTACGGGAATTTGACGACTTTTTCAATATCATGGATAATACTACAGTTAGCTGCCCCTTCGCCCAATGAGGCTTGCATTTTGTAGATGATCTTATCTATATAAAATAGTAATCCGGAGCAGCCATACTCCAGTAACCACAGTGAGTATTCATCGCGCCTCCGTTTGGCATCAAGCCTGTTTTGCTTGATTTGATGAATGCACAGCTTCTTCGCGGTGAAGTCAGAACCATAAAGAAGACGATCAATGAAAGAGGAACTGTTCGATGCTTTCGAGTGTATTAGTTCCATCTTGTTCTTCATCCTGCTGAAAGTGATAGTAGGATTTTCCTCTACCATTGAGCACAGCTCCATCACGAATTTATTGGAACATGCGAGTTTTGATAGTCCTTTTTTAAAGCTAAACTCTCCTTCTCGTATGGCAATGGCTCTGTTGGTTTTCATGGTAATTCCTATATGGTAAGAAAAATGTTTTGAATCGTCACCTTCCCTGAAACACTGGGCAATTCCTCTTCGGTCTTCATTCATGACTACTTTCCGCTTGGGGTGCAGATCTATATTCACCTGTTTTCTTACGCCGAATATCTCAAATTCCCCTTTAGGAATTCTGCCAATGTTGGAACAGTCATTCATGTAGCGACTTGAAAAGCGACGGAGGTCGAATGTGTATTGTGCTCGCAGTCATACACATGACTCGCATACCGATACTACATCCCTTAACTTGGAGCAAGAACCCACACGTAATGAGACTTTGGGCGGCAAGAGTCTGTAGGAAAGGTTTGGTCACTGTACCGTAGGCCGTGGTAGTTAAATTACCAAGTGGCCTAAATGGAAGCATCGGAAGTGGCATCATGGCCACGGTGACAGGTCATGTCTGCGCAGCTGAAGGCTCATTTGTCTTGTCCACCCCCACCGGTGTGTGGCTCACTCTCGATGCAAGAAAAAGTCACTCACGGAAATATGGCGGAAGCAGTGCAAATACTTGACCTCAACAAACACAAAGATGCAGAGGACCATCAGTGACGACCACAGGCAACGAATAACACACGAATGGTGAAAGCCTGTAGCTGAGCGCGAATCATCTCGGGATAAACATCAAGACCTGAAGAGGTGTTGTCGCAAGAGAACGTGAATTCAGTCAAAGGAGTATTCCCAAAGAGAAAATCTTCTGATGAGTACATCACACATATAAGCTTTATCGAAGAAGAATGCTCTGAAGTAAGCATTTTCCGGATCAGAAGTAAAAAGAATCTTTTAATCTGGAAATTGTGACTAGTTTATCGTTACCTGACCATCTGCATGACGATCACAGCGATTCAGTGAAAAAGCTTGCCGTTAAAACGATCGAAAGAAACAACTGATTCGGACAAAGGTAAAAGCTGCACATTTATTCACACAAACAGACGACCCAGATAAACTGGAGCTTCAAAACCGATATGAAGCTGCTGATGGAGAGTCATTTGAACCCATCAGGACGGCGGCCTTCGCCCATCCCAAAAGACCGTAAAACAAAAGGTCCGTCATCGGTGTCCGAATCTTTTTATTTGCCGAGCATATGAACCAAGTTCCTATCAAATGTTAGATGGACGTGCGGTGAGTGCGTGGAAGTTGTTTGCAAGCAGTCGACAGGGACAAAATGAGCCCTCGTCTGAGTACTGTGGCGTGGCTCCAGAAATGCAACGACAATGTTCAATGCGACGAGCACTATCATTTGACAGATACGGATACAACACTTCACCTTGTTGACCGGAAGATTGATATTTTGCGTGTCACCTAATCAAGTCTGTTGCATCGAATAATATTATTTACGAGCATTATCGAGAGCCTGCACATCGGACATTGTATGATTTGACGGCTCATTGGTTTCTATGTGTTATTAGACAATACAAAATTTGACCTTGTCCTCTATTGATGTATCCCTCATCTGTATCCATCCTAATTCCGCAAGCTCAGAATACAGATCAAAGCTTATGAATTGGTCGTTCTTCTTGCTACTTGTTTATACAAATGATAACTCATATAATACCAATGAAAAATGTAGATAATCAAAGACTTCCTCGTTGAATATTAGTTTAATAGTGTGCATGTGTGTGTTCATGATGTTTGGCTCGCCTTCAGTCCACGGAAGCAAATATACCCTGAAAATTCTAAACAGTATCCGCCAACTTCGTCGTGATATACAGAACAAACATGTCGAGTATCAAAAATGAACTGTTAGAAGTGATCATTTTCCCTGAAGTCATGTGTGGAAATATCATAAACTTACATTTCTGTGGATCACGACCAAAATTGACGATCTGTATTGTGTGCGAAAAGGCAATTCGATTATCACCGAAATCCGTTCGAATAGCTGTTCACAAAAACCGATACTGTTTTTTGTCACATCAGTCTTATCTTCTACTTGCGTCACCGTTACACTCAAATCGAATGTGGTGGGTGAGGGTAACTTAATCTGATATTTGGTGCGTTTGACCCCAGCACACATTCCATCCTCAATATCCGTAGGTGAAACCACAAATTCCGCGAAATGTTTCCCATTAGGTATAAACTTTGCTCTTCGGAGTCGCGTTTCTAAATTTCGTACGACTGGTGACCTGAAGGCAGAGTTCATTCGTCAGACAACGATTCTTCCAATGTTAACTCGTCGGCTAACACGGTTACGTCAACCTCCGTTCGCGTTATTCGGTTTTCCGCGTTCGGCTACTGACCACTTTCCCAGTAGCCATACTATGATTGGTACACCCATTTTCCCAGTATTGATGGCCAACCGTTTTAACGTACGAATAATACCACAGAACAGACTGAGGAAAAAAGAGCGTGACGAACAAAGCTGGCTTTCAGTTATTCAGACAATTACTAACATGTGACAACAAATACCAATCAAAACGAAGAAGGGGGTCGATCATATAAATCTGTCTGCGCATATGCGACTGGTTTTACACGCGTTCGGGAACACGATGTGGTCCATGATAATTTGAGTATTTGCACAAATTGTTTCTGGGCACACAGGAAAGCATTGAAGAGTCGAATACTCACTGAGTAGGCTGTGGTTAAGATGTGGTACCTGACGGGTCTTTACTGCTTACCCCGGACATTGTACATGGGACGAAGAGCGGTTATCACCTCTACGGAATTCTTTGACTGCATAATGTGCAAACACACAGTACTCGTAATTGCCTCAGCTGTTCCTGTGTTTAACCAAGCCCGGGGTAGTTCACGAACAGTTTTGGATAAGCTTTTGGTCCTGCGGTCAACGGACGCGGTTCCACAAAAACAGGTGGATGATTACACACAGACAAACGCTGCAGAATCTGGTACTCTATCCTTCAGTAGAGAATACACGTGGAGACTTATCTTACTCTATAAACCCAGCAACATGCTAGATTTCTCTGCAACTTGGGAGGTAAAAAATGTGAAAATGAATGTACCTCCCGCTTCACATTGCCTCCCAGTGCACTGACTACTGAACGGAACTTTCACTGTTTTGGTTTACACAAACTCTAAGTACGGTACACTGTTTTCTCTGATTTAACTAAAATGAATTGAACACTTTGATGTTTTGTGGTAATTCTGTTCAGCAGCATATTCGTGCCAGCCTTGGAAGCTAATACACATTTTTTTTATGCATCGTTTGTATATAGTGCCATCTCTTATTATTTTGGCTTCAGTTGATTTTTTTTAAGTTCTGCCATGAAAATATCAACAAGTAAGGGCTCTAAAGCTGACCCCATTACTAAATCAACTTTCTGACGATTTATTTTACCAATTAACTGGAATTGGGTACTACAAATGCAAACTAACAATACCTGCTTTACTTGGTCCAACAGGATGCGGGCATTGATTCTGTTCTCCCGCCTTCATTCACGCTGATAGTTATCTGTTTCGATGATCGGAACATTGGTGAACAGTGAAGCAACACCTATTGAAGTCATCTCCTTGTCAACCAAATTCAAATGTCCCGCTGAGTTCCCGCCATGTTCAAAAAGGGCGGTCCATCATTTGTCGTCTGTTGTTCGTCAATATGACTCATAATCAAATCTTTTAACTTTTGTTTTAACTGGTCCACCATATTGAACTAGGTCATTTTTACGCTTGAATCACCGAGGGACAGTCTTTTCTGCTTAAGGCGGCTGGAAGTTTTACCTCGAATGTAGATTTCGCTCCTGTTATTCATTTTTTCTTGTTTATTATTTCGTGCATCACTGATGTCATTATTTCCACTCCATACAATCACTAATAACCGAGAATTTGACTGATTTCGGCATCATATTTAGCTCGGGTAAGTCTATTCAGGTGTTAAGTTACCGTAGATTGTGAAGAAAGTATTTGCAGCCTACAAGAATTATTCGAAGAATTATTGCAAACGATGATAAAGTCTAGCGAAGATAAAGATCCCCCATATTTATCGGAAAATTCACGTACAGGAAAGCAGATCTGTGTCGACAGAATTTAATTTGACTGAAGTGAGATACTATTAGAACTCAAAACACTGCGAATATTGGAGTTCAAATTTCTGGAACTAGTCAATGATTCACTAATCTGGATCCGTAAAAAGAAAACTTGTGACTTCTGAGTGACATGGCGATAGACCCGAAGACGTCAGGGTTCTCCGAAAAGACTTCAGTTAATTTTCAAAGGATCCCAAATTTCAAGAAACACAGGCCCGATAAGTATTCCATATAGATGAGTTAATGGGGGTGAACTTCTGAAGATTGTGTGGTAGGTGAGAGATCATAAGATGCTTGAAATTCACTGGAAAGACTCAAACAGACGAAAGAACACAGATATCAGAAGCTGTTTGAAGCACGCATGGTGGTTTCTGGGTTACAATGACAAGGCGGTACCTTGGGCGAAAGCAACATATACCACCCTCTAGGTAATTGATTACGGTCGAGATTGGATGTCCGTTCAAATACTTCAGCGTGATCGGCACAAATGGGAGAGGAACCTCGAAATTTAGAAGGAAATGTTAGTTGTCTTCGGTGTATACTCTGCTGCATTAGGTCAAAAATACTCAAGGTTGAAGAAGGTAAGTCGCAAAAATGGTCCTACTCCTCTGAACACGTAGGAATAGCCTAAAGCCGAAGCAGCAGAAAGACGATCAAAGTCCGATCAAGTGTTCAAGCTTCAGTGGTTGCAGGTGGATCGAAGAGATTGGAATCTATCGGTACCTGAAATGAAAGTCCTGATCGAGGTGGATGAGCATGGGAAAGAAGATGCTGATGCGGAAGCTCACTTCAAACGTCATCATGAACATAAATCGGAGATAGTTTCTGGCTACTATAGTTTCCGCACTTGCAAGCAAGAGGGAAAGAGTTTTGTCAGTTCAATACTAATCAATATAGCGCAACTGGAGCGGAAGCGAAGGCAAGGGTGTGGTGGTCTGCGTGAAAACCAGAATTGCTTTAGTCTATACGGATAAGAAAACTGTTTGGCAAGTGCAAGATGGAAGATTATTGTGAATATCATTACATCAGGACAGAATGATGGTAAACGAGTTTCCTAATACGGCGAACTGAATTTCCGTGTCCAAAGTCAATAAATCTCTACATGCTGCATTGTTCAAGTTTTTATTCATACAATCATAAAGAGTAAATGGTCCTGATCTTTTCTTTTGGGCACTCTTACCCGTGTACTTCGGACAGCTGTAATAGGATCTATTACACAGTATCGCGTTTCCGCTCGCGATCAATAAATCAGTAATATAGCAAGCTAAAAATATTGCAGCTGACGCTCTGTGACGTCCGTAAGAAAAGTCAGCGTATACGGAAAATGAGGTTCAAATTGGTTGCTCGGAATCAACGTTAGAGCAATAGGCTTTTCTGAAATTCTTTCAAACAGTTCGAAAAGATAGTCAGGATGTTTAATTTGGTCTAAGTGACTTGGGAATCTTGTGAGTTATAGACAAAACTGCTAAGCTGAACATTGAGGAGAGGGTGAGAAAACTCCGTTTCCCTTTTCGATCATAATCAGTATTCCATGAATTTTTTTTAGTTCCGAAGTATACCTCAGTCATTGTTAGCTGCATTTGTCGATCTAATTGACGGTGTTAATGAATCCCTAATTATACGGCATTATACGTGGCTCCAGATATACTCACTTAACACTGGATCCTAGAAACATTCATGGACTTCAGATGAATAACCGTTTCAAAATAATTTTCTCTATGAAGAAGAATCGAGAACTGATGAATAATAATGTGCAGATGAAGCAATGAGATAAAACGTCGAAAGGAATATTATCTTCCATCATCCTTAGACCACTTATTTAAATTTACTCGCATGAGTACAGTAAATTAAACCTTCCTGTTATTGATAAGTATCCATGCAATCACCACGTAAACTAGGCCTCCAAAATTGTGCGACCCGCTGACGCAGAACAAAAACTTGATAGAAGTTAATCAATGAGAGATTTTTGTACGTAAAATAACTTCCCCTTTGTGTGGTGAGTACGAGACCTTACCCTCCATATTCAGTAGTATTCGATCTACATCCGCGACTGGAATTGGGTAGAAGAAGTATAAGTCTTTGTTGGGAATAAATCTGAATTAAGCTCAAAAATGAAATCGTGGGAAGATATTTGCAGTGATTAACCTTTAAATCGCTTCCGTTCAATTATCAGACAATATGCTTGACACATGACTTCTATCGAGACATCAGAATATGTCAAGTTCTCTTTTACAGCCTTTCACTTTTTCTTTGCGCTACGGGACATTCATTCTGTGCAATCGAAACAACTGCTCAGCGACAGTTATCGGTTGAGAAAATCAGTTATTTGTTCGATTACAATAGTTTCGAAACCTTAGTACTATGGTTGCAGTCAAATATCTAAATATATGTTGCAAATCAACCCACAAGAACCACGCTCACGTTTTCCTATTTGTGACCACTGCCTTTAATATGTGGTGATTAAACATCTTCTAAACTCACACAGTGCTGCCCGTTAATATAAGACACATCGTTGGTGAATGCATCTTCAGTTCCAAGGATACTCTAACTGTCCGAACTGGAGTCTCATTGCAATGGCAGTCTTCAGTCAGCACCTTGTGTCTGGAACAAAGATGTGAATGTCCGTTTCCGAACAAATAACCATGTGACTACTTTTCTTCACGGCATATTCATGAGTCAGTAGCAATAACGTTGTGCATCTGTTAAACAGTGTGCTCCTGACCAGATAGCAACGAAAAAAACCCATTTGTTTTTTTGGAGTACCAACTAGCAGTATCAGCCAAACGACCCTGAATTCCCGGATAGGTTGAAGATATTGCGAAGGAGAGTTATTGAAGTACGCTGTAAACCGCCGTGTTGTGTAGATAACTCGACAGGCTGAGATTGTATTTTAGGACACTGCGTTTACCCACTCGAATAGCTTCCTCAGTAAACAATAATCAGCACTTCTGGAATATACGTATTGTGTTGTCGAATTTTTCATCTGTTACCTGATTGAGGCCAACTGTTCAACCCACAGTTATAAATCAATTTGAGAAAATAAAAGGAAAACGGTCTACCGTACTTAGAGTTTGTGTAAACCAAAAAAGTGAAAGTTCCGTTCAGTGGTCAGTGCACTGGGAGGCAATGTGAAGCGGGAGGTACATTCATTTTCACATTTTTTACCTCCCAAGTTGCAGAGAAATCTAGCATGTTGCTGGGTTTATAGAGTAAGATAAGTCTCCACGTGTATTCTCTACTGAAGGATAGAGTACCAGATTCTGCAGCGTTTGTCTGTGTGTAATCATCCACCTGTTTTTGTGGAACCGCGTCCGTTG
This sequence comes from Fasciola hepatica, assembly GCA_948099385.1. Classification (NCBI taxonomy): domain Eukaryota; kingdom Metazoa; phylum Platyhelminthes; class Trematoda; order Plagiorchiida; family Fasciolidae; genus Fasciola; species Fasciola hepatica. The sequence continues at coordinate 351,024 of CANUEZ040000247.1, read as the reverse complement.
ACCGCAGGACCAAAAGCTTATCCAAAACTGTTCGTGAACTACCCCGGGCTTGGTCAAACACAGGAACAGCTGAGGCAATTACGAGTACTGTGTGTTTGCACATTATGCAGTCAAAGAATTCCGTAGAGGTGATAACCGCTCTTCGTCCCATGTACAATGTCCGGGGTAAGCAGTAAAGACCCGTCAGGTACCACATCTTAACCACAGCCTACTCAGTGAGTATTCGACTCTTCAATGCTTTCCTGTGTGCCCAGAAACAATTTGTGCAAACACTCAAATTATCATGGACCACATCGTGTTCCCGAACGCATGTAAAACCAGTCGCATATGCGCAGACAGATTTATATGATCGACCCCCTTCTTCGTTTTGATTGGTATTTGTTGTCACATGTTAGTAATTGTCTGAATAACTGAAAGCCAGCTTTGTTCGTCACGCTCTTTTTTCCTCAGTCTGTTCTGTGGTATTATTCGTACGTTAAAACGGTTGGCCATCAATACTGGGAAAATGGGTGTACCAATCATAGTATGGCTACTGGGAAAGTGGTCAGTAGCCGAACGCGGAAAACCGAATAACGCGAACGGAGGTTGACGTAACCGTGTTAGCCGACGAGTTAACATTGGAAGAATCGTTGTCTGACGAATGAACTCTGCCTTCAGGTCACTAGTCGTACGAAATTTAGAAACGCAACTCCGAAGAGCAAAGTTTATACCTAATGGGAAACATTTCGCGGAATTTGTGGTTTCACCTACGGATATTGAGGATGGAATGTGTGCTGGGGTCAAACGCACCAAATATCAGATTAAGTTACCCTCACCCACCACATTCGATTAGAGTGTAACGGTGACGCAAGTAGAAGATAAGACTGATGTGACAAACAACAGTATCGGTTTTTGTGAACAGCTATTCGAACGGATTTCGGAGATAATCGAATTTTCTTTTCGCAACTATGGAAGCCCTCCCGTATTTTCGGTTCAAAATAGAAAAAACGAAAACGCAGTTTATTGGTGTTCGAGGAGAAGATATACGCAAAGGGAAAAATCCGAATCAAAAAATATACAAAATGGGGCTTGCAACGAAAATAATGGAAGAGTCTTTGGAAAATAGAATGTATTCCTGCCCCTTACTTCTAACCCAATTAATCCTGGTTAATGAATCAACACAGGAAAAGAGATGAAACTGTGCAATATAATGTGCATATTATAGCGATGGAATTTTCGTGGTAAAATGTATATATGTATATGTATATCACTGGTATTCTCAATATTACTCTTCACTCGGAAGCAGTTAATTCACTTCGCTTTTGGCTGTTGAGAATATTATCCCTCTCCTGTTTTGAAATTTTTCCGTTCTGCTCTCGTATCCTTTGATCACGCTTTTTTGCACAATTTTGTTTGAGCTTGCTCCCCACTCCGGTTGTCCTGTGAGTGCTCACTTCTGATGCTTTGCCCTTAAAGTCATTGTTTCACCATCGACCCCAATGTTCCCCTTCTTATGTATTCAATTTAAATTTCAGTAACGATTCACTTTGAAAAAACTGTTGACCTCTCGATTGTTAATCCATAAACTCTCCGAAGCATTAGGCTGCAATTCCAGGATTCACCGGTGTTCTCTTTCAAGTGATCCAATTTACAATAAACTAGAAAAGACTTGATGCATTTCAAAGAATTTGAGGTTTTTATTTCCCAGTACGGATGCGCCACGCTTTCATTGTTTCACTAGTTTCCGTGCTCCTTCCAAAATTATCACCTTGTTCTATAAGTGGCCACAAAAATAACTTCGAATTCGACGGTGACTTTCCAGCGTACAACGCGTTAGGTCACCAACTTGGTATTCAACCAACAACAACCGAAATTAATGCGAATAATTAGTGTCTAACGACCACTCGCTTTCGTGTGATCATGTGGTTATCAAATGAAAAGTGATCTTATATCTAAACTACACTTATTCACTGTAAGTCATCTTGTTTACTTACGGTACAGTAGTAAATATCTCGACATCTCTTGCTGTCACTTTTATGGTACTAATCCAACTTGATCATCATCTCTCTGTTGAGATTTTATTCTACACAGGAAAGATGTACCATCACTAGTCAGAAGGAAATTTCTGCTTTCTGCAGTTCAAACAACTCATCTGTCGGGAGAATGTGTAACGTTTTACACCCAAACAAATATGACCGGTTATGTAGTGAAGATATTGCACACCTTTACAGTGTCCTACTGAATTATCCTTGACATAGCGCGATCAGTCATCATCTTCAATTGCTGATTGGTAGCCAATGAAACTGGAATGACAAACGAGCCATCAGTCATTATTCACATATGCATCACAAAGATAAAACAATCGAATTCAATACAGATCATGGGCATAACTTACGCTTTGTTCCTTTAAAAATGTAACTCAACGAATACGGCTACCAGTGCGTACTGATCCCATCAGAAGAGGCGTTTTATTTACGTTTGACCCGGCTGAGAATGAGCAGACCTATCGGAATCCCGAGATACGACGAAATGAAAAAAGAACGGAAAATTTCCACCCGAAACAAAATATGAATGATCATGTAGTTTGAACCATCAGGCCATTGAAATACTGTAAACCTGATTCATCGTTATTGGAATTAATGAGGAATACACCACCACTGAGCACCAGTGGAGAATGAAACCCGGGGTGAGCCATTGAGTAGAATACCCTAACCAAAGTGCAAAGCTGACTGGCCGTCAGTCGTTCATGCAATTTTTACGCTACACGATATAATGCCATCTCGACTCTAATTTGGCATAATGGTAGAGCATTATAGCTCGAGGAGCGACAGAAATAGTCGCCATAAGAACAACGAAAGCCTTCCAGTAAACTATTTACCTGCACTTTTTTGTTAAAAGAACGAGAAGCATACCATCAAATTACTGTTCCTCGAACCAAAAAAATTACCATGTGAAAATTCGTCGTGGCGACCCAGCACAACACAGTTCTGAGTGGTACACAGAATGGCAAAATAGTTCAAAGCTCAGAATCAACACTTAACGCATCATACAAAATCATTCAAATAAATTCAAAGGACTTTGTTTGTTTGTCTGTAAACTACTCAGTTGCAATATTTGAAACCGTTTTACCCATGGTGGTTGTCAATATTTGGTCATTCTTTGGAACCAACTGAAATCTCTTCGAACGTCCGTTCGCTCAACTGCGACGGAGGACGCGAGCTATAACTGCCATCCCAACCCTACGGAGTGGATTGTCGTTGGAAGACACAGATAAAAACAAGGTTTTTATATTGGCTAGTCTGCACTTGTCAGTCTATGCTCCAGAACTGATGCTTCATCATCGTATACATATTGCAGTGGACGCTCCCTGTATATCATACCAGGAAATCACTGAGGTAGAAGTGGTGGCAGCCGTACGAACCATCGAAGTCCACTAATCCCCCGGGCCTGATGGTGTGCCTCCTTCAATGATAAGAAAGCTGATCGATGTGTTAACTCAGTCAGTCACAAAACTGTTCAAAGCGTCGCTACCAGCGGGTAAGCTCTCTCAGGAATAGAAGAAAGCTGTTGATGTTCCGCTATACAAAATGTGGGGCGAAGATCAAGTTCGTCAACTGTCCACCTGTCAGTCTAGCATCGGTGGTGGGAAAGGCTATGGAAAGTCTGCTGGACATGCGATTTCGGGAGCTTATCGGAGTAGATGACTTACTTTGCCGACAACAAGGAGGTTGTGGAAAAGAAGATCGTGCCTGAAAATCTGGTTACCTGCAAAAGAATGATAGAAAAATGCCAGGGTCGAGAGATACCCTAAGGACGCAATCTTGGTGGATTTCGGCAGAGCTTTCGACAGAGTTCCGCACAACCATCAAACAGGTAAGCTCAAGACTCTAGGTGTTGAAGATCCCTTGAATCGGTGGGTCGAGGACTTCCTTACAGAGAAGGTCTTTGCAGTGTGAGTAGCACAGTCAACTGCCATATTGCAAGAGGCTACCAGTGTTGTGACACAGTGATCGGTTCTAGGCCCAATCCTCTTCCCGGGCTGTATGAACGACATACCACGAACCCACCAATCCCTGTGTCTCATTCGTCCGGACGACCTTAGGATCCGGCTTGCGATTGCATCAACCACAGATGAGCTTGTTCTTTAGAAGGGTATCGAGGTCCTTGAAAGATGGTTTGGTCTGTGATCCCTGTCAGTCAACACTGATAATTGTGCACATATGTGAGTAGCGTCCAGTATTGGTATGTACTAAGTGCACGAGGCAACCCTTCGCCATCCTGCCTGCGAGCAAGATCTTTGGGAGATTTCAGCCTTGTCATCAAAAAGGAAGAATAAAACCGACAAAGCTTGTGCTCCTGCATGGAGTATCCTCGAGCCAATTAGGTGATTATTCAGCCGTCGTTCACTCGGAGCTTTCAAGGTACTTTGTATATCCCATGTGCGACTCAGGATAGATTATGGAGGCAAACTGTTTTCCCTTGTATGGTCGCAGAATTGGAAAAGTTGGAACGAGTTCAGAGAGGAGCAAATCGCCTTCCTGGAGGACTATATGGGGTCAACTACGGAGGTCGGTGGAAGACTACCGGTTTCCAGTGGCATATTGGGGATCCCGGTGGGACTTGATCTTCACCAGGCATCTAATCCGAGGCGACTTTGAACCAAGATTACGTGCAGAGCTCCTTCTTTGCGAATATGACCATGCTAGAGAACACCTACTGACTCTAAAGAAACAGCAGTCAGTGGGCCTACCACTGGTGTACCATCTATCTCGGAGGCTGACTAATCTATGGAAAGCTTTGCCAGTCGAAGTTTTGGAACAGCCTAATGATATATTGTTCAGGCGACTACTGGAAGTATTTCTAAAGAGGTAGTGACTTGTAATTCATGCCTGAGTCTACGTCGCTGAGCTGCGATGAGGAAGACTACACGGGAGACATACTCTTTCCCTCTATTATAAAGAATGGATAATGAAGAGGCGAGGTTTGGAAGTCATAACGAGTGAATTGCTGGTGACTGTGAAAGTAAAATGCCAACAAAGAATTGAGTGTCGGCTAAACACCGGAGAGGGAGAAGGGAAAGCAGCTTGTTTTTAGTCGATGCGGCTGAATGCTTCACTGTAGTCTGGAAATCATATTATGACCGTTCCACTCTTCCTGTCGATGTCGGACCGAGTGCAATGTGTCAAGGTGGCGAGGGTATCGAGAATGGATCATGATTGTCAGTAAGAAAATTAATTAGGATCTGAAACATTGAAATTTTCGATCAATCATTGAAGAACCAAACTTCAAAAAACCATAAGGGAGTAAGAGTTGCACAAAACGGGAGGACGTTACGAAGAAACTTTCTTAAGAATAGGACTTATAGCTGCTGTCCTCCAACGTTCCGGAATCTTTCCTTTTCTGCAGACATTGGTTGAAAAGATCAGAGAGAATAGAGCTGAGGAAAACGGCACTCTCCCAGAACACTATGGGGTCAGGGCGAAGAAGTTCCTTATAGACGTCCATCGTGGAGGTGCAAGATGAAGGTTCTTGAGATTACCTTTTTTCAAGAATTACACGAAACAAAATGGCCTACTGCTCTTTTGAATAACTGTTTGAGCTCGTCTACGTCACCAGTAGCTGAGTAACTTGCGGATGAGTCAGCACTTAGGTCTTTTAAGAGTTTTCGTGTGTCGCGGTGACTTTTGTTGCCTGGAAGAGTTCGCCGGTGTATGGAGTTGAGGCGGTAATGGTCGTCCTGGATGGATTTTGGGAGAACCTTAACGGATGAGGGATTATGGTGTTTGAAAGCGCATTCCTTTCTGAGACGAAGCTGCTTGTTTAAACCAACGATTGATGTTATGGATGATAACTCTGCCATCTCACTTGTAATATGATGTAAAGCGATCCATGTGACATCCAGCGAAACCTACAAGTGCAACTATTTCATCTTCAGTGCCACCTACCTCGGCAGCAGCGTGATGACGGATAGGAGTACAGTAGTAGAAGTGAGCACGCGTATATCCAAGGCTCGAGCGGCCCACGCTGGACTGAAGCACTTGTGGCGTCAATCTGATATTTCACTGAAGTTTGGAGGTCGTGTATACTGTGCCGCAGTACGTTCAGTTTTGTTGTACAGTTGCGAAACTCGGAGTCTGCGTGCAGAAGACATTCGTCGTCTTGAGGTTTTCGACCATCCATGTTTACGTAGTATCGCTAAGATCGGGTGGAGTAGCCGAGTAGGCAATGCTGAGGTCAGAAAGCGATTATTGCGTACTACTTCGGAGAACTTTTTGTCACAGCGTATCCAACTTACTAGACTTCGTTGGTTGGAGCATGTGTTACGTATGGCAAACACACGTCTACCATACCGTGTCCTATTCTCCGTTCCTCCCAGAGAGTGGAAGAGACCACGTGGAGGTCAACAGATGACGTGGCAGCGAGGAATGAGAAAATGTACAGCAGACTTAGGAAAAGTAGGTGCTTCACCCTACGTGGTTGGGGTTCAAAAGATCCGTCTGCCAGTTGGCTTGAGACACTGAAGGATATGGCTGCGAACCGTGAACAGTGGCGATCATGATGTCACTTTCTATCGAATCAGAATGACTGATCGATATGCGTTTGTACAGTTAGACTGTGTATTCCGTGTGTTGGCTATTGGGGCATTCTTTCGTTTTCCCACCCATGTAGGCCCACTCCCTGTCCATCTTGTATATTCATACTTTCTAATTCAACGTGGAACATGGTGAGAAAGACAGTGGTCAGTGGGGCTTGCCCTACTGTTAAACGCTGTACGATGATGATGATGAATGCCATTGTGAAGCCAGGTTTCTTGCAGAGAGATTGCTTAGAGCTGAGAGCATTCCATCGTTCTAGCAAGATTTGACATCTGCGATATTCCCTAGTAGAGACAAAACAGTGTTGCTGATTACAACGTGTAGACACATGGTGTGAATAGGTTTTTTGTGAATAGCTACTTTCCCGTATGCAAAGTGTGTCCTTGAATAAGCTCTTTATTTCCGAGAGATTATTTTCCATTTATTGCTCACCGTGTTCCCAAAAGAGGTCAGTCTCGATTTAAGTTTTTGTTCTTGAAGTTTTCCCGTAAATCACGGGAACGTTTTAAAGAAATAGAAGTTTCCTAAATGACACAAAAATTGTTTTGGTGTTCAAGGTGAGAACAGAATGGTCAACTTAAGAATGCATTTGTGGCTTTGTGATGTGCATTCCGATGGAGATCGAACAGCACTGCCGCCATGGTCAAGTGGCTACCAGGCTTGGCAGGAAGAGTACCGATAGCATATGAATGTGTGTGCCCAGTCGGCCAAAGCCATTTGCACGGAGTTGGAAAGAATTTCGTAGTGCGCCAGGATACGATACAGGTAGTCAAACAGCCCTTTCGGAAAGAGATCAGAAGAAAAGAGTGGAAAACAAATAGGTAGAAGCATTGTGCTTGATACAATGTTATTCGAAATGAACTTGGTAACATTGATGATGAAATGGGAGCAGAGCTACTGGATGCACTCGACGTCAACTCATTTGGATCATTGGCTTTATCACATTTAATCAAAAGAGTCTATCCATATATTTCCAAAGAATGAACCATGCATTCTTCGTTTACCGTCGGTTTGAAGCCTTAAACCTTTAATTTTGGTGACATATCAGTTGATTCCACTAATTCGCTTTGCTGGTTTCCAACTATAACAGCCAATTTCACTAGCGAGGATTTTGCCAGAATGTATTAACTTCATTTAAAGTTTTGTGAATTGAACATCACTGACAAGTGTTTCATTAGTAATTTGGAATTTCCAACACGTAAAGGTGTTTCCAGCTTTTCTGAGCATAGCGTACATTTTCCCCATCCCTGTTGGGAATCACTGATATTGCACGCTCCCTGAGCCCCAAACAGGACTCGAACCCCAGTCGAAAATTTTGACTCAACCACCTAACCACCAGGCTATACGAGCCAGCCCTCAATTGTCTGATTGAATTCATGAGGACAAGACAGTGGGATCATTGTAGCACACACCTAGTGCAATTTACGCAACTCAGCTAATTTGTCGTAACCAGTTCGAAGAGATTTCAGTTGGTTCCAAAGAATGACCAAATATTGACAACCACCATGGGTAAAACGGTTTCAAATATTGCAACTGAGTAGTTTACAGACAAACAAACAAAGTCCTTTGAATTTATTTGAATGATTTTGTATGATGCGTTAAGTGTTGATTCTGAGCTTTGAACTATTTTGCCATTCTGTGTACCACTCAGAACTGTGTTGTGCTGGGTCGCCACGACGAATTTTCACATGGTAATTTTTTTGGTTCGAGGAACAGTAATTTGATGGTATTCTTCTCTTTCCTTCCACAGAACTGCGCAATAAGTAAGTTACGAATGAAATCTCTACATACGACTACAGAATAACGTCCATCAGCTGACGATGCACTAATAAGAGTAACAGTGGTATTTTGCCTGGAAAATCTCACACGAATGGGGTTGTGTGTACTGCACGCTGACGCTGAAGTTTCCCTATCTGCATATGTCAGCACTTTACCCTTCGTTTTCTGTAACCAATCTCATGACAGTATAGTACAAGACAAACAATATTGTGGTGAAATTTGGTCGTTGTTTGTTTGACTGCATTATGTGGGATGATATTCTGTGTGATTCTGTCACGCGTGTGTGCAACTTGGAGAGTGTTAGGGTAGGGGGGGTTCTTTGTTTTGGGCGTGCCTAAAAGCAGGGGATTTTCCGTAGCTTTTTCATCTCAACGTATCTCGTGATTCTTATGCCCTTGCCTAATATTATACAAATTCATCTTATACAAAGGAAGTTCTTATGGACAAGATTTATAAGTCTTAGTTGCAGCTTTATCCAACCACTTACCTCCTACTTCTCTGGTCTGGGCTCGTTTGCTACCTTTCAGCATCGTCCAGTAAACGCTTAAATCAACAAAAAAGCGGAGGGGAAAAAATTCAGACTGATCAAAGCAGATAACGAGAAAGGCAAGAGGACAAAGAAAAAGTCTGAATGTAACCGTTCCACTGGCTGCAACGCGACCTCATACCACGGTGTCTCCAACCTTTTTGTAGGAAGGTCACATGGACCCAACTTGGAAGAGTAACACATCCTACGTAGCCAAGTTCACTGGTCAAGTTTTTCATACCTTTTTGCCATACCATGGACTGACCTCCATACACTACCCGCCTCAAAGGACAGCGTATGCCGAGGAAGTCTATCGATAGATATGCGCAACACACGTCTCAACTACTTCAACCAGTTTAGACTCAGTACTTGATCTTGAGACTGAATTTCGGTTCCTAACACCTTACATCGAACCTCAGCATTGTTGATACGACGTTCCCACAATATCTGGGTAATGCCACGGGGACGTCAATGCTCGAACATCGACACTCTTCGTCTATCGTTTTCTCCTCACGGCCAAGATTCCGAAAGTATAAAAGAACGGAGCTGACCACCGTTATGTGCACTCAAACCTCAACAGACAGTCGAATGTCACGAAGGCACCACGGATGTCTGAGGTTGACAAAAGCCAAATTCGCCTTCTGTATACGCAATAACACTTCATCCGTTATCTGTCCACCCTGTGAAATGTAACTTCACAGGTACCAAAATTTTTCTACTTCAGCTAGAGCTTTTTCTGCCTAGAAGACATTTGGTGTTGAGCCAATCCAGTCCTGCAGCGCAAAAAGCGTACCAAACATTGCTACGCTGTTGCTTAGGCTACCTAGGATAGCTTGAAACTTACCTGGATCTTCACTCAAAAGAACGATATCATTCGTGCGTTCCAAGTCAGACGGGTTACTACTTGAGAAACGATCGATGACGCCATTCTTATGCGAGGATATGTTTATCGCAAGAATAAGTTCCATAAAAATATTGAAGAGGAAAAGCGAAGGAGGAGAATCCTAAGGAACTCCACTTTCTCGGGCAAAAGACCGCCCTCAGCTTAAACTCGGCTTCAGTCGTTCGCATATTCATTGGAAAAAAGAAAAAATTCTCTGGCACATCGTTTTATGAGAGACAACCCCAGAGAACTGTGCAGTCGAATGAATTGAATGCCACTTTTAGATCGAAAAGACAGAGATTGTGGTCCTGCGTTTGATGTGTCTGTGCTAGAAGGATTGCCGAACAGTAAAGAAACGATCAATACAACCACGACCAGGGTCTGAAATCGGCTTGGTTCTCACCCGTACACATTTCGCACGCGCCGAATAATCGGTGGCGAATAAGACCGGTAAGCTATTTAGACGCTATTTTACGCGCTATTGTTTCTGTGGTTTTCACAAGAGGATTTGTTACCTTTCTCGTAAATCGATACAACCACCTATTTCTCAGGTTCCTAGTCGTTTGGCACCTCGTGGATTTCCACACTTCATGGAATGTGGCATCCGGAGGGACGGATCTGCTAGCATCCAACAGAGCGGCTGGTGTTGAATATATCCATCGTTCGTGAGACTGGCGTGAACCATAGTCCTGGGTGGCATTTGAAGCGGTATATGAAATTTTCTTGATCAATTCCCAGCTTTTATCTAGGTCCTGGACACCCGGCTGCATAGACAATGGTGTAGGCATCTCCGTCTGGATGTCGTATCACCTTTTATCGTCAAGAAGCCTGTGACGTGTAACGTTTATGTTGATGCGACCACAAACGAGACGTAAACGGAAGCGAGCACGTACCAAGACGTGACCTGAGTCCACAGGCGTAGACCGAAATAAACAACATTCTTCAATGGATCCACGCCAGCGGTGACCAATCAGAATATGGTCAGTCTGAGTCCAAAGTTGTGAAGACGAAGGAGGACGCCATGTGACTCTATACTGCTTCTTATGGCAAAAGTTCGTACTTGCCAGAAACAATCTGTGGTCGGAGCACAACTGAATGAGACGATCGCCGTTATCGGTACGATCAGCTGGGATAGCAAATGGGTCTCCAATATGCCTTTCGGAATCTCCCAAACGGACAGTTTGGGCGTTGAAATCCCCAGCAGTGATCACAACGTCCTTTGAACGTGCGCTTCGAAGTAGCTGGGACAAATCCGGATAGAATTCTTCCTTGGTTTCAGAGGAGCTGCAGTCAGTCGGCGTATGCACAGACACGACGAAAAACATCGGCGCTTCAGGTTGTTGTTGTTGACACTCACAGAACTGTCCAATCGAACGGCGCACAAACGACTGCTGACCGGAATCCAATCCAGCAGTGCACTCACAGATTTCATACTCAAAACAATCTCAACGCCAGCCTGACACACGAAGAGTGAAGTGAAAGACTGAGATTGTATCTGTGGTGCGAAGAGTTATCACAGAAGTTGGGTCTTGTATGCGTGTTTCGGAGACACAGCATACAATTATTTTGTAAGTGCTAAGAGTTCTAGCGAGAGCAGCCTGTTGCCCCATCTGGCATAATGTGCGGACGTTAAAAGCAGCTGAGTGAAGTGAACATTTAGGCTTAAGAAGTGCATTTGATATATACCCAACTCCTGAGCTATTGCTATCCTCAAAGCCGCAATTACCCGTTGCGTTTTGCATCGATCTTGAATCAAAGGAGGGAAAATTCGAAAAGCGCTTTACATGATTCACTGACCTCAAAACAAACCCGACTACAGGAGAAGTTGGTATCTCAGAGATGCAGAGTACTTTACTGTATCATGCTTTATATTGAAACCAATGTTTACAGTCTGCTTGTTTGCGTTAGCCAAAGGCAAGTTTTATTTGTTTTTGCTAAGTGCTTGGTAAACACATGTTGCTGATCTTTGCACTAAAATCTACCTCCGAAATTTGTGCTTTGGTGTGGTTTGCTAGAGGGTATGAAACGTCTGTATCGTACTTCCTTTATTTCAAGTTGTTTGAATGTTCACACTGCGTTATTACTCTTATAACGTGAAAATATATTCATATACAACCCATATGTACATTGTAGCCTAGCTTTGTAAGTACTTTATTGGAGGGCCTAAATAGTCTTTATGTCGATGATATTAGTTACTCAATGTGCGAAAACCCTCTACTATTATGTGAAACCACCCTCGCGAGGGCACTATATGGCGTAGTGTGTAAATTGTGTGAATCTTTAAAAGCCAGCTCTAATCGCTTTTAGGTTAAGATGTTCTACTCATAATTGCTCACCCAGGTTTTGACTCACTATTTGGGGCTCAATGGTTGTATATCGTTGGTTATTCCTAGCAACGATGAAACAGCTGCAAAGTATTTCAATGAACCGGTCGCTCATGATTATTCACATTTAGTTTCAGAAGGAAATTTTCCGTGTTAATTTCACCTCGTCATATCTCGTGATTCCGACAAGCTTGTCTAATCCAAGCTAGATCAAACTTATGTATGGGGATTCCAACAAATAGTGCCTGACTACAGCAGAGGATAGCATTTGGAGGTTAGGCGAGCATCAACATTCCATACTGTCCGTGAACCTATTGTTTGCAGTCTGCTTGTGCATCAGGCAAACTTAAGTTTCATTTGTTCTGCTAACTGTTTGGTAAACACTTTGATGTTCCATGAAATAAAATTTAACTCCAAAATTTGTATTGTGTAATATTAGTCCTCCCTTGTTTGTCGACAGTTCGTGTGAACAAATGAATCAGTGCATTTGACCAGATATCAGGCAGAAGGCGTTTTATGTGTCTTCTTGAGTGGAAGCTGACTATCATCTGATCGACCTTGATGTCGTCTTATAAAGTGTGAATATAAATCCCGATAGTTACGAGACGGAGCTGTTTCAGTTGACTTATGTTCTTCATTTTAATTAAGACGATCCTTCGTGCTGATAAAACAGTCTGTAGGTTTTTGAAACTCCTCCGGGACTGCTCGGGATTGGATGATATTCCCAAAACATTAATCACTGTTCACGTGGTATTACAAACGAGGTTCAGATCCTTTATGCCCGATTAGGACTTCGATGAACTAACTGTCATACTGTTTGTTTTGGGTGGTTCTGATTGTCAAACTCCGTGCAACCACTAAATACGAAGCCGGCCATCCATTAATTACTAGACAGTCGATTCATCAGAACGAGTTGATGGAAAATTTGTTAGCCTCATCTCTTACCATTGATTGATTTTTGGGAGTGCAAAATGTACAAACTGGTAAACCCCAAACACGGATCTCAGAAATGAGGAACCACCATGCTACTATGAGAAACCTATTCTTCATATGGAATCACTACGCATTGGTTATATATTTTCATCCAATGTTTTCGCAGCTGGAAGTTCACAGATTTTGAATAATCTGTCAAGTAGACTAAATAATCTACTGTCTGTTGTGGAATCCAATGATAATCATAATCGAGAACTTTCATGAGAGCTGTTTTTCCCAGGGGGATATATTAGCCAGTCGCAACGAGTTTCATGTTTAGTGGAACAAAACTTTCGTTATTTTGATGATCAATAATAAATAATGATTGTTGTATTTGTGTGTGATTCTATTTATAATGACTACCAGTCAGTAATACAATAGGCGGGTTGATTACGCTGTGTGACTGACAATTCAGTAGAACGCTATTACTAGTGGAGAATACGAGCAATTCCGATAACAAAGTAATAATGAGCAGTAAATGCTTATTAGACGGAAAATTATCAGGAATAAATGCTAAACCAGTGACAGCGAGAAAGGTCGAGATATTTTCTATTTTATGGTAAACAAAGGTTACGACTGCCAGTAAATGAGAATGGTTTAGTGAAAAGATCATTTTCATTTAAAAAAAGGAGGAATCAACACCAATATTGCGAAGCACCAATTGATTGGTAGTGAGTGACGTGAATCAAATTGGTAAAACAATCGTCCATTTGTTTTCTATGCCATATTTCTGTCAATGGATGTTTACAATAGCGCCACTAACCCGCCCATAAATTAGAAGTATCGAACGCTGGTGGTGAGCCCCATATTGACGTCTCACAAGTAGGGTTAACTATTTGCCCCATTCACCTTCCCGCCCCTCCCAGGACGTACATGGTTCTGTTATGTATCTCGTCTGTACATATATATATATATATATATATATATATATATATATATATATATATATATATATATATATTCACAGGTAAATATTACGTCCATCGGTTGTTACTGGACGACGAAATTTCTCATTTATCACTAGTCTATTTTTCGGTTGTTTAAGGTCCTTCGATAAAAAAACACGGGAGAAACAGGTTGTTGGTCGTTAGGTAAATATACTTACGGTAACTTTTGTTGATTGAATGCCACGTTGGTGATCTAAAGCTTTGTATGCTAGAGAATCATCGTCAAATCCGCGGTTTTCATTGTGGCCACGTGAAAAACAATGCGGTGTCTATGGAAGCAGCAGGGAGACCAATAACATAGTGAATGCATGGCGCATCCTAATATGAAAATGAAATCCCCGAATTCTTTGAAATACATTATATAGTTTCTGACGCATTGTAAATTGCATCACGTGAAGGTGATCGCTGATGCATTATGAACCTATAGCCTAACAAGTCACAGCGTTCATGGATTAGCAATCGAGAAGTCAACTTGCTTTCAGTCTTGCTTACTATATGAGCCTAATAAAGCATTTGAAACTGGGTCATCTCTGATCTGTCTTTCATAAAATTTTGTTTTCCTTCGTGGGCTGCCCTGTAAGTATTAACTTTTACGGATTATTCTCTGTCTCTGTCTCTCTGCCTGCTGTTCCGCTGAAGCGATCCCTGGATCAAAGTATTTTTACCGGCGGCACGGTGAAAGTCTAGTCGTAATCAAACCTAATAATAATTACCGTCACCTCGTTCGTTTGGAAACAAAAAACGAAACTTTCGACGTGAAGATCACCCCACTAAAACAGCAACTAATCCCCTTAGAACAGCCCAGAAATTTCATTGATCTTCACACTATTACTCAAGTCAGTTTTGTGATCTGTTGCATTTTTAGTTTTCTTTCTTACTCCTGGAAATCCCTAATTATCATGAAATCTACAAATAGGATCCAGATGAGCAATATAAAAATACAATTTCTATGCCTATGAATGATGTGATCAGAATGCAAAATGAAATAATCATTAGTGATAGCGTTTTGGTTTACCGTATTTGTTTTGCATGATGTACCAATAACTAAAAAGTTTCTGGAAATTAGTGTTCTAGGTGTAGTGAGTTGCTACTATCTATAGATTTACCATGGGTGGAATCCGTAGAAGTTAGCTAAGTACGTGTCACATTTGAGAAACCATTCACACTCTTCTACATCTTCTGCTGACTACATTATCCTTAAACTGAGCTGCTTTTTGAAAGATAAATTACAAATGCTAGGCGAAACTTTTCATACCCCCAAACCAACTACATGAACCCCAATATCTTATGCAGTCTCACGTGGTTTCTCGATTACGAGTACCTTCAACGGTTGGAAGTAAGATGCGTGAAATTCTTCCATAGACCAACCTTCATCGGATACACAATCAAGGTCATATCATTGAGTCTTTTTCTGTCGGAATAAAATCAAACGTAAAAACAAAATTCGCAATATGGAGGTTGCAAAAATACAAGCACTGAAGTGAGGAATCTTCTGCTGATTCCAAGTGGTCGGTATGAGTATGAATATTCTTTTTTTTGAATCCGGCGATCAAAGATCGAATCAGCCTTTGATCGAATACTTGAAGTCATTGATCCAAATAATAAGTGCGATGAAGTGATATATATCCTTTGCATAGACAAGCAGTTCAGAAGAGGGAATTATTGAGGCAAAGCTAGTTTAACTGTGCCTTGGATTGGTATGTTGGGATGGATCCTCACTGGGTAATGTAATGACCGTTAACTAAAGCGAGGTAGCGGAAGAAGGATTATAGTTCAATCAATAAAATAAAGAAATTGGAGATAAATGTTTATCGGTAGAGACGGAACAGTATTTGGTTTCAAATGTTGAACTGCATGGAGGCTGTGAAAGTAAGAATTTCACTTTCTAGAACGAACGAATTTTGACCAATCAGAGTTAAACTCTCCAGCTGAAAACTCAGACACAGTCCATAATAGAAATATTCTGAAACATCTTTCACCTAGATCCAATGGAAAGTATTGTGAAGTAAAGCAATAAAGGGTGCATTGTATACACCATTCCAAGGACACAGCTACTGTTGTGGTCTTGATCACTGAACTAACTTCACCAATGAAACTAGCGATGCGAAATAATTATCATTTATCTAATCCTAACAGCTACGGATACTATGGCAGCTTCTGCATGTCCCAAGTTGTCGATCCTATTGAATTGATATCTTTAAGTACAGCTACATATGATGATCTTTTTTCCTCGTTACCACTTCAGGTCTGTGGTGTGGTAAAATTCAGTTACGGGAATCGACTACCATTCTGAAATTATTTAAGCAAATTCTCAAGTCAAACCTTGTCTGGTCATCGAAATACGAACCGATACTACTTACACCACAAAATTAAAACCTGGAACTGTTTATCCTCGTGCAGAGTGTTAGTCTTGTTAACCACCGAAATGATGATCTTGTGATTCTGAAAACGGGTCCTTCATCCGTGCACTCTCCTCACATTTTAAATGAGATTAAGGTGATGAATCTACTATGGAATGTTCAATAATGGGGATGACTGGATGGGAGATTATCAGTCAGCACATCTGATGAATGGCAGAAACTGCGAATCCGGTCTTGTGCTTGCGGGGAAAGTTAGTCCTGTCATCCACGTATAATACCATTCTACCTACAACAAGTATTTTCCTTATGGAAGCCATACCTGTTTGGGCTGAGCGATACTAATATTACATTTCTGAACATGTTTGCACCTATTTATAAATGCAATATATCTTCTTGTCACGACAGGGATGTTCCAAAATGCATAACTATGCCTTCATTAGGACAGCGTATTAGAATCAGTTTACTGATTTACTTGAAGTGTAGAAAAGTGCCATCCAAAAGTGTTGAATTTTATTAAATTTAAGTGGGGCTTTCGATCACCAAGTCGGAAAACCCGTCTTCAGTGAGAATGGAACGAATGATAAGTAGTGAACCCACACATGAATACAGTTCACCTGTCCGATTTCAGGAAACCTCAAATAAGGACGCCGATCATAGCGGTCACTTGATATGCAGATAAACGTTGGATCTGTCAAGGATGAGTTTGATGATCTTTTCCAACTCAAAACGTTTAGAAATAGCTATGATGCGCTGTAGATAGGTTTTAAAACTGCACAACGGAAAGGTGAATTACAGGTAGCCAGTAGATTGAGGAAAAATATAAATAAAATAATTATGTTCAGTACTTTTCCATTAAAAGGTTGATATATTTTGCCGGTCAATGTGAGAGATGATTCAATTATAATTTAGTGTTTATTTTACATTTAACCACTTTGCCGCTTTACCTCTTCCAGGCACAGTGCTCCGTTCGTCTAATCCAAAGCTGAAGGAAAATGTTCATTTGAACCGGAGAATCTGAGCGGACTGTCAGCTGACGCTATACGCATGCATACACACACACACACGCACAAGCCAGCGTACGCGCACGCTCATACGAAACAGTGTTCGTACCGTCCGGTTATTCCCGAAGCCGCAATCGCTCATTTTGTATCGATTTATTTTTATCGATCTATTTTGTTAGACGTGCCTGTATATCATGTTCATGTTCATTCATAAAAAGACCTACCCAGTGATCGGGTGTTTTGTGCCTCCTAACAGTTGAGTCATAACAGAATCCTTCATGGTATGCCCGTTGTACTGACAGCGGATTGTAGTGAGATGTGATATGAACAATCTTCCGTAAGGTTTTTTGTTTGGTTGCACTTTCAAATCAGTGATAATTCTCTCCAATTCATCTTTCTACCAAAACAATGAATATGCGGAAGAATTACTCATTATGCACACGTTTTCTCTCAAAGCGATCCGTTGTTTTCAGTGTACATTAGAAGCGTGCAAGGTTATTTTACCCGAGAACATAGCCCACCTACCTTCGTTAATCCTAGGTGGATTTCTAAGTCTCCATTGCTCGGTAGCCGTAGTTGACGTCGGTGATCTGGTCATTACCCCCTATTATCTATATCCCCTCCTCGCATCTTCTTTGGAACTGAGCTAACTGTAAATTATCCCGAAGACGCCACGACTTGGGGTGAATATGAACTGAATTTAGGTGGGTGTTGAAAAATTCACAAATCCTAGAGAAAGAATTCTAACTGGCTGATGTTTCTATTGCAATTCCACGACCTGAATGTAATGATACTAGTGAGAGAATTTCAAACCTCAGATCACAGTGACCACGAAGAAGTTCATGGATATCTCGGATCCAGGGAAGATGCGGTAATAGACAACAACCCAATATGGCCCGATTTTAAGAACTCAGAATTCACAATTTCGACTGCTGAAAAATGCAGACTGCTTAGCCGGGAGATGAACACGACGTTTAGTATCACACACCGGCCAGAAAATCTGTCCAACAAGAGAGTGGAATAGTGAGCCACAAGTAGTGCAATTGTTCATACGGGTTCCAAACTGAAGGGGAACCGAATTTGTGTCTGATCTCAGGGGCACAAAGTCCCGAGGTGTATCTTGTGGATGGTCGTGTATAGGTATGCGTAAAATAATCCCGTTTCTCCACGACGAGTCACATAGATAAAGGTCATGATAAACTGCAGGTGAGCTAGGGGCAAATACTACTGTTTCATCATTTCCCATGAGTCGAAGTAAATCATTATTGTAATTTAAATTGAATATATAAGAAGAATGAAAACATTGAGGTGGACGGTGAAAAAATGACCTAAGGAGAAAAAGCCTCATAAGTGAACACACAGAGAACAATCGCACAGGGGGAACAAGCTCAACCAAAAATGTGCACAAAAGCGTGCTCGAAGGATCCAAGAGTACAACAGAAAAATTCAAATACAGGAAACGGATAATATTCTTAACATTACTGAAAAAACGGACCGGAGATGCATTTAATACTTGTGCGTATTAAAGAAGGCCACCAGGACCATGTATAAAATATCCTGTTCGCTATGTGAAATATCTGAAATATACATGAAGAGATAATCATCATCATAACCAAACACATCAACATCATCAACAACACGAACATTGCCATCATCATTAGCATCAACATAATCATCATTACGAAATGCACCACTACTACCGCAATAATCACACGAACCTTCAACATTAACATCAGCAACAGCACCACTATCATAGGCATCTTCAACATCATGAAAACCAGTGTCATCTGAAACACCAGTGACTTGAACACAAGAAAAAAAGAACAAAGCGAGTAAGATTGAGAATAATAAGCCTAATCATCCTATTCATTAACGTCATCAACATCCACAACAAATTCTTCAAAATCGTCATCAGCCGACCACTTGCCTTCATCATCAACTTTATCAACATCAATACCGCTATCAGCAACAAAAACATCAATATCGTCATCTTTATCAATAACCTTTTCATCATCATCCCAATTTTCCCCATCATCATTATCCGAATCAGCATCACCATCCTGCGAATCACCATCGCCATAACCGACGTCATTATAACCATCAATATCACCAACATCACCATCATCTTATACATCTACCACAGGATCCGCACCATCATCAATAATATCATCAATGTCCTTATCAATACCTTCATCCGAATCATTATCGTCATACTCATCATCATTGTCTTCATCACCATCGTCATCATCATCCTAATCATTATTATTATTATCACTATTATCACCATTATCTTTACTACCATCATTACTGTATCCTGGTATTGAATACTGGGAACGATATTATCACACCGGATTTCAGCAGTCCACAATGATTCATGTTTTTGCCAAATCGTGTAATCGTGATGCATTCTGATCTATCAACACACGAGTGTCATTTATCATATATCCAAATTGGCTTCTTATATTTTTTCAAGTTTTGCATGGATTGAATTTCCCGTTTGACGTCAGTCACTCAACGAACAAATTTTGCACTTAAGATGTACTATTTGATGGATTTAAGTTATCGAGGTAATGGTTGTAGTCGGTGTACTCAACTAGTTATGATGGTATTAATAATAAAAGTGTTAGCAGACAAATAGTTTGTGGCAAGTGACAGTTTACGTAGATGAGAATGGCCAAAAGTTCAAACTCTAGTAGATAATTACTGCAGACTGTCGAGATCAGTGATGAGAAGAGGTTAAAATCATGCAATTAGGACTGGATGAACACGGGCAAGTTGGTCACTGCAGCCAATGAATTGATGGTTTCGGGTTGATTAGTGATAAATTGTCGGTCACCTGAATACAGATCTCAGCCACTGGTCAGTAATCAGCTTCGGGTATTGTATAAAACAGGACAATTTTCGTCCGTGATGCTGTTAGTCACCTCATTTCTGAACTGTGAACGAGTCTTCCTTTCTTATTCATATATATATATATATATATATATATATATATATAATTTTATTGTATTGTTTTGCATTGTATTGTCTTATAATCTTATAAAGTATGGATAATTTCTGCTTGTTAAAAACTTACGACTCAGCCAATAATAAAAGAGAAATCCATAACGACCAGTTAGGTTGGATGTGAAAAATGGCAAGACAGACAAATTAAATCAGATTCAACCACCGAGGGTAGAGCCACATTCACTTAGCTAACAAGAAAACGTGTCAAACAAAATGCTGAGTTGCGGTAAAATTTTTACGGGACCGGATAAATCCGAACTCGGAACGTGTCAAAGGATAGGAACGACACGCGGACAGTTCGTGGCAAATTTGGTTAGTGGGGTCTGCAAGACTCATTCCAGCAAATCCCTCACGTGTATAAATGTGTAAATCACAAATTTTGTTGATGAGAGAGGCTATGGAGACCAACGAAAAACGCGTGGTTATGGCCAAACAGCTGTACAGTGAATGGAAATCTCTTTTGTGTCAATAAGGAAGGATTGCAGGTGAGCGCCGAAGTGGAACTAGCAGAACATATTGGCAGATGAAGAAAGTGATAACAACTTGCTTAGTACTAAACTGCTTTAGTCTGTGGATTCGAAACGGAGTCGGAGTAATTCCTCTACACTTTCCATTATATGCTAATACCACTGCGAAATGGGGCTAATAATAACACCTTAGTTCAAGACCGACTGAGATTTGTAAATGGGGACTGAGTAATTAACCGATTATTTCTTGAAATAAATAGATCTAGTAAGAATGAATACGCACTGGAAGCTTTGTGAAGTGTTGAGATTTATGCCAGAAAGTGTCTAAATGCTCTGAATATAATGTAAGATATCAAAAAAGAGGTGCATGGTCTGAAAAAGAGACACGTCAGGATAGGGTAACTTTTTACAGACCAGGTTCGCCAATATTTGTTTCTAAGCTTTTAACCAAACAAACCTCGAAAAAACGAGGTTTCATTATTCTTTACCCAGCAATCTAAATAAAACAATGCTCCCCAACTGTAGAGCCTACTCCCGAAGTGCGGTCAGCGTATTCTCGCTAACACGGTTTTCCGGTCCCGACATATATTACCGCTGAAACGCTCCGAGAGTTATCACCTCATTCGAGCAAAGACATTCATCGAGTAGCAAGCCTACACGCCAACGGAGAACGCCATCACACCCTGTATTCACCGTGTACCGCTCACTCAACCACTTCGTCCACATTAGTAGTTCAACTGCTTCCATAAAAATTGGGTCACAGTACTACCCCAAGTGTAGACGCCGAAGTGGTCTTCTTGTTGTACTCACTTGCCCCTCCAGTGAATTCAGAAGACTGTTTCACCCGACTATCTCAAGTTGACAAAGCTCTGCTAAATTGACGGTAACCAAATTTTGTACTATGGTTGCATCTATATGGATTTATTTACAATCAGCTGCCCTTTCCACATACCCAGTGGCTTCATCCAATGATTTTGCGGCCGATTATAGCAATTTCGAAGACTTGCTTCGCAAATTTCTTTGTCTTTCCTGATCTTCTCAATCAAACAAGTTAGCTGTAGTTTGCTAGTCGGAAAATAGAAAAGTCAAAATTTAACTACTTCTACTGATGTAAGTAGTGCTACTAGAAATTCGATCCTATCAGGACAGGGCTCCAGACAGTTCTGAAAACTGACTAATGGATTCCCCCTGAGATGAGAAAACTTATAGCTGAAAGTTCGTTTTCCTTCCTATTTATTAGTGAATGTACCACTAAATTTCTACTCCAGTGAGCAATCATAACAGTTCAAATCAACCATCTTTGAAAACACACTCGCGTTTACTGTGGAAGTCAGCTTCTCGTTCATCAAGTGCACAATGTGTGAGGGTATGATCTGACGCATCGTTTGATAGACTGCCTAGCCCCGCTAGCATATGGCACTTCATAACATGTCCAGAATCCAGGTCTGTACTCCAGTCAGCGGATCCGCGAACTACAGAATTGTGGGTTGATAAGACTAGTAAGGATTCCCTTAGATATTTTCTGGTCGTATCATCAATCAACCAATTAGAAAATAGATTACCAACGCAATTTTCAACCAATTATTAGGTGTTCCGAAGACTGCTGACAGTCGTTACTTCTTCTAATTAAGCGGTACATTCTGAGCTGATGAACAGCGATAATTCGAGGGCAGAATAATCTTGCGAGGGTTGATACGATTAGTCAAAAAGCAAGATATTGTTGGTGTCTCAGACCTGTCAAGAATTATGCCTAAAAACTGCATTACCAGCGGCTTTTTAACATACTGAAGAACAAAACTCATGTTTAGAAGCAATCTCTCTGATGATTCATTCTCTCAAAAGGACATGGATGTTTGGAAATAACGGAGTTGCGTAAGAGAAAAAGAGATATCTGATTCTGAACAAATAAGTAAACTAGTGAATGCAAGAAATTATACGTGCAGATATTACTGCCAAATCTAATTGTTATTCGCGCCAGTCCACATCGAATGTTGCCCAGGTGTGCTGCAAATAATGTAGCCGTTTCAGATGAAATCCCAACAATATTTTTATGAAAGAAAAAATACCATATTAATTTCAGGAGCAAGTGTTTTGTTCGAGACATATAAAGTTTTATCTGTCAATCCAGTTTGCCATTTTTACAGGGAAATACACTGATGAAATATATGAAGTTGATGGATCTACTGTTGGTGCGTTCTGCCCCAACTTTTTATCACGCACCAATAATAATCACTGAAATGTACTGCCAAATTAACACATTACCAGCAGTGTGTAGTAATAAAATTCAATTCAATGTCTAGTAAATCTAATAATTTAATTGTATCGATAATGATATGATTTGGAAGCAGTGGACGTACTCCGTCGATCTTCGTGGACTGTAAAGGTTATATTATATTATTTGCGAGAATATGACTAAGAGCTTTGGATTTTTCTCAGGTGAAACATATCATATTCCCATGCAGACGAAATGGAATGTGATCTGATATATGGGTTTAATGAGTCTCCGTTTATGGAGTCCATGGTCGAAAGATGTCTAGTTCATACATCAACCATTCGTGCCCGAAAGCCTACACGCCATTTAGTACGAAGATTTATCTTCTCTTGTGCGTGGCTAGCTTTTGAGATGACACACTGGTTTTGTCGTGCTTTCTTCCATTTCTGATCATTTGGTTTATCTCTAAGTAGAAAACTGTTATCCCGGTGGACTTTGGGCCCCTCTGTCCTGAGTGGGCATCGTACTGCGTAGTACAGCCATCCTCATTCTGGAATATTGTTCCGTAATTTAAAGAACAAAGGGGAATGGAATATAAAATGATGGACACAAGGATTTATGGTCCGTCCTACGGAATCAAGTATTGTTTGCCTGTGTAGCATGAAACCTCAAAAAGGCAATCGGTATGTGTGCACAGTGATGGGGCTCTACTCACTGATCAGATATTTAATATATTTTGACAAACTTATCAGCTATCGTTCGAAGCATGCAGAGTTGGGAGTAGGTGTAGTTCACTCTAGGTATGTGACACTGAAGGATAACAATGTTCCCTCAGGGTGATCGTGTATTAGTAAATTTCCAAACTGATATTTTGCGCAACGTGATCCAACTTTTGACGTGACTAAGCTACTCACCATGTAAGACCATGGAAACACTGATTTGTTCGTTCACATTGCTTGAAGAATCTTAGTATATGGAACGTTTATTACTGATACTCGGATAGATGTTCATTTTTTATTATCCACTGGATTTAAGAACCTAGTACCCTTCACAAACATTAGTAGTAACAGATTACGATATGATGAATTATTTACAGTGTGAACTCTTACATCAAATACATTTTTTGGCATGTTTACAATTTCCTTGTTTCATATTCATGTAACATTCTCTACACTTTGCGAAGAGCTGTCAGAATCCAATAGTGAATTATGACCCATTGATGATCAAGAGTTGACTTAATCAAACTCTTAATATATAACCAGAAGTTTCAATTTTACAAATCACTTCTGAATTTTAATTGACCAGAATCACCAAATATCTGCTCCAAGAAGATCAAACAGGTATCTAAAACAGCTGATCAATTATTCATAACAACATGGGAAGCTGTTAACAATATCTGGCTGATGAGCTTTGCTCAAATCAGATGATACTTGATGGAAATCAAAGTTAAGTAGTGTTGATTGTGTCCGGAAGTACTTACACAAGGTCCTTATAATTAATATGCAGCGGATAGTGCTCAGTTTCGAGAGGAGAACAAAAAGCGCATGAAAAGACTGACATGATATTGATTCTCATAGAATGACATAGTAAAACACACCTAAGAGCGCAAAACCATCATAATATATTCATACACAAAACGTGCATCAATATTTCTCCGCTGTAATCGATTCGCAAGCATTCGGTGGAAGTTGCCGATTTCACATCCCAGTGGATAAATCTGAACATTGGGAGTTAGAGCTCAAACCCCGTAACAGTGAGCTGCCAGTCTTTTAGACTCTCTTGTTATTTATCAACATAGGTCGTTAGAAAAACGAGAATAACTTTGAAACCCGTACTTAGCAGTCTTTCAGGGGGCGTTTGTGGATTTCATTAGGGAATTCAGGAGATATATTGACTGAAAACTGGTAGAAAGTAACCTGTGAAAGAGAACTGACACTCAGTATTGTCTGCAGAAAATGCAAGAAAATTTAAAAAATGTAATTTGAGATCAAAGATGGTTGGTGGGTAGAACAAATTAGCTAGCTTACGGTAGGGTTGGAATATCGGCGTTTGGTTCAATGTGAGGACAAAAAGTGTACGAAAAACTAAACTGTCTGTTTCCCGACAAACTGCCAGTCTAAGATAAAACAAATCAGCAACTCACTATGGCGTATTCCAAAACAGCTTGCTACTTGATATTATCGTAGTGCGCTGTAACGTGTTTTAAAAACAGATTTGAGCTTAACTGAGAATCCAGAAGGCAAACAGATCGTTTTTCGTCAAACTACGAATCGGACAGATCCAGTACACAGTGTACATAATTTCACTGGCTAGCGCAGCGAAATCAGTTAAATGATATTCGAGTTTGTTCAGTTGAAAGATAACGTGCAGATGTAAGTGTTATTTCCTTTTGAAGTCTAAAATGCTGAACTGAACCGCAAGAGACGGCCTTGAGTAGTTGTACTTGTTCTAGCGCAACATGAACCGATTAGCAGCATAGGGAATTACAACAAGGACTCAGGTGGCAGTTTTCTGACCATGACGCCGTTTCAGACCAACCGCGTATTTACAACCAATATAATGTAACAAGGTGTGACTGGAAATAAGTAAGCGATCAGATTTCAAGGTGTTTGTCAGGGTGTTAGTATGGTTTAACCAGCGTATTCCACTGAGTGTGAAGGAATCTTCACCCGTTCCTTGATCATCATAGTCCGCTGCACCAGTAGTCCGGAAAGATACTCAGTACTTCGGGCCAGTAAAATTAGAGTGAAAAACCTCATAAAGCGCAAACAAAGTGAAAGTGTTACCGTTTCTGTTCCGGCGAATTTCTCCATAACATAAATACCCAGCATATTAGTCCCGGTTCGACTTCATCTTTTAGTACTAAAAAGTCATCACTCACCTCTTCTGGATGATTGGTTTATAGATTTTGGTCCTTTTAGTCACACAGTTCATAATCATTTAGCTAGGATGATGTTGATTACACTTTGCCCTATGAATAACTCTTATGAAACCTAACCTCTTCGAAAAGAAAAGACCCTAGTTTCATTGTGTTCTTTTGTACCCCTACTAGCGAGAGTAATTCAACAAATAGTTGCCTGTGAAATAGTCAAATACCAACAAATAAATCGCCTGCGGTAGAGTCGTTATCATGAAATCAGTATATTTTTGGTTGCTGGATTTGTACACCAACGGTGTTGTCCGCCAATTTTATTTTCGGGTATTTAGGTATATTTTCACTCCTCTAGCAGTATTTCTCATTGTAGTTTATTCTTCACTCACGGAATGACCAAACATTTATTCCAGGATTTCGCTATGGATTGGAAATCTATGAAGTCGATGGGGTTGTCGTACGAATTTCTTCAAAGGATGTTACATGTGCAATCTGCTTTCTGTTCTACAATTGACGTCTTCTGATCTGTAGCTCCTATTCAGTAGCTCATTCAGTATGCTCGCGAACTTTAACACACCTACTGGTTATTGTCTTATGTATACATACACGTATACCAGCAGTTCAAAGGTTTTACAGAAATCAACATTATTCAACGAAAATTACCAGGAACAGTCAATCGAACGCTTCACACTGAGCAGTTTCAAATGCTGTTGGCTTCCAAACTTATTACGTGTTTTCAGCTAGAGGATTGAGTGTAATATTCTGCAACCCCTTTTTGACTGTATTCATTCGGCCGTTTCTGTGGAACTAGGTACTTTGTTCTCACTACAAGGTGCTTATACGAAAGCTTTTGTGATACAGAAGTAATTAGGACAATTGCGAGTATTATGTGCTCTCACCTCGTGGAGCCAAACCACTCAGTCGGGTGGCCAACACGTTTTTCACCATGTACACTGTTTTGTTGTAGCCATAGCTGAACCGCTGGTCAATCGTTCCTACGATCGTATCCGATGTGCCGAGGAACAATTGATGCAAATGCTGTAGCTCTTTCGATCCACTTCTTTTTTCCGAACATGTGTACCATCACTTGAAAGGTCTGCAATCTTCGCAACTTCGCACGCACGTGTAGAGACCGCTTTGGATCGTCATCCCATTTTCCTGTGCCGAGTAAAATTAATTGTTGTCTACTGTTATGTATGAGAACACTTGAAAACGAGCTTGCTAGCCACCATGTTTCTAAAATTTCTCATGACGATGATGATGACGAGGTTGAGAATGGAGGCACATTTGTTCTCTGATGAGATCTACTTAGGACTGCATTGACCAGGAAGCGCCAGTTCATAGTAGGAATAGTTAAGTCCTTTGTTCCATCTCACTATCTCAAATGAGATTCTTCTGGTCTCGAACCATTTCACTTTTTGAGCGAAACCGACTTTTCATACATGGTACTTGATGGTCATAGGCAAACGTTGACGTTCAAACCTATCGGTTCCCCTGGAGTTTACAACCAGCTCTCGTTCATTCCGATCTAGTCCTTTATTCAGGACAGGATAAAATGAGTTGGCTGCTTGCTTAACCATTGTGCTGTGTACTGAAAGAATCAAACTATCTATTGGCATTGTTCTAGCCCATTCC
Organism: Fasciola hepatica; assembly: GCA_948099385.1. Taxonomy (NCBI): domain Eukaryota; kingdom Metazoa; phylum Platyhelminthes; class Trematoda; order Plagiorchiida; family Fasciolidae; genus Fasciola; species Fasciola hepatica. Next base: position 323,465 of record CANUEZ040000247.1, on the reverse strand, counting down.
CTCACATTCATCACCGGCTCTGTCATATTCAAAACAAGGTAACAAGTGAGTACCCTGTGAATAGAACTAAGTGCATCAATAATACAAAATCGAGTCACTGAGAACAATTGGTTATTGCAAATTGTCCGAATGGAGTAACACGACCGTGTCTCATCCTCACGGGTTAATATCGGAAGATTACTGTGTCCGAATAAAGCTTAGTCGAAAGCCAAAAGATTTTTTCGGCGTGAGTGTACGGGAAAACGATTAATTTCGATGCTGTTATCAGTGATTCCGATAACAAAACACATAAAAATCATTCGAACTATTTTATTCAATGATTCAGATGGACTAGAATTCGGAAACAGTTCATGGACATATTTCTAATTAACCTGATCAACAGAAACAATTCTGGAGAGAACTATTTACCCAGTCATAATCACTGTTTCGGTGAACTGATAATAAGGGTAACTGATCACTGCCTAATAGATCCATTTACCACTTGGCTTCGTGGTATTTAGTAAGGTGCCAGATGAAATGCTAACAGCAATAGTTGATGGCTACTCAGTCACTTATCCAATCACTGACCGATAGGTTCTCGCTCTCAGTTGGGTTGTATGACTATTGGCGGATGCACGTGGAAGATAGAAATGAGATCAAAGATACTAAAAATTGCATACGACACATCAGTTGCGAGAAAAACAGCTCGTTCAGTACCCAATTATTCGCTTTCATAGTTTATTTTGAGTATGATATGCTAGATTCAGGAAGTGAAACAAAAAACAGTTAACGGGTCAGTTTGGACGGCGGTGTTTGAATAAGGCATGGGTTTTCATTTGTCCTCATCTAGCCTGTTCTAGCCATTTGAATCCAAACATCGTTGCATGAGGCGCTCAGTGTGAATTCCAAGTAGCCGCATGTCGATCGATTTCCACTTCTACGTACAACGCTCTGTTACCGAACAAAATACACTTTCCTATGGTCGTAGTACTTCCCCCGGATTCATCGCTGCTTTGCGTTGCATTCCCTCCATTCCTCGCTCGGGTAAACGTCGATCACAATGTGCGTTCATCAACCGCATATACTTAGTCCAACCAGACAGACCGTTGGGCACACACAGAGTCATGCTGACACGCGCATCCGCATTCATGAATGTCGGTCAATCACATGCCAATCGATCTTGAGTCGTATTGGTCGTATCGCGTTTGACTGTTTCATTTGTCCCATTACTACACAAAATGCCAGTCGATTTGGCCGTTTTTCTTTGAATATACATACACTGAATTATTTCTGACTTCTGCAAATACTCCGAACGTAATCACAGCGCCATCGTCAAACTCTTCGCTTTTATTTATTCCGCGTGGCAAAGACAATGATCTTTAAAATTTGTCAGTCGATACAGTGATCTTGTTCCCAATTACGGTTGACTTGGTGTTTTCTAATTGGAATTCTCCTAAAGCGAAAATCTATGGGAACATCATGAATCCGTGCACAACTATGCTTGGGTGTACAGTGCAACAGCATGCTAGTTCCGGACTGGAATAGTTCAACACCAAATGGGGGAGTGAATAAACTAGTATTGTTGATTCTTATTTCCAAGCGGACTGATTACCGTAGAGATCTTCTTCAGTATTTTCGGTGATCGACGAACGAATATACTAAACTCACGAATCCTGATGGTGAGAATGAATCTTTTCGAACTTGTTGAAGCCTATAAACTCCAGTTATAATTTTTTCATAGATAATCTGAATGAGTTTAAATATATTCCTGAATGTTTACTCCGTGCTGGTTACCACTTCGCTGGAGTAACTGTTAGTTACAGTAGAACACATGAGCGGTATACTCAGTGAAAATAAGTTCTGAGGTTACAGAAGTCCATTGTGAAGTTGCACTTGAACTCCGAGATATAAATTTTAATACAGAATATTTGCTTAGACTTAGTTGTATCATCTTCAGCGAATCATATTCAATCTCGTATACTTCATAATCACGAAGAATAATCTGATCAAGAGGATTATATCCCGACGCAATTCAGTTTTCGCACAGAAGCCATCAAGGAACATCTGACATACATTGATCACGAACTATCGTTTTGAAGTCAGATAATGTCGTTTTGGGTGAAGGATCATTTAAAGAACAGAACTAATCAGTACTTAATCGTATTTCTAAACGCGTTTGGACTTTTTTGGTTGACAGGTGATTCGATCACCCTTTCCTCTGAACCAATATGGTGTCGCGATGAATTGAAAATTCACATCTACCAACCTTCAACCACCACTCTGCTTCGTGGTCCAAAAATGACACTTTTTCGTTCAATAATGGCCCCATGACAATTGGGGCAGTCGGGTAATTTATTTTTAACAGCTGATGAGCTCGTTCGCATACACTGGGCATGTATTACGAGCAGACACCAGCGGTATTCGATGGAAGAGTGGAAGGAGTCCATTCAAGATGTAGTAAGTGAACTGTAATTAACATGGGCCGGGTTAAGTTGCACGAGTAGGTCCTCAAATTGATCTACTCCAATATTGGTCAGAGAACATGAAAGATGTGGTAACGTGACAGCTCACTGTTACAAATCTGAAGACAGGAGTTTGCTACTAATTGGTTATTGTGGTGAAAGCAGAACGCACCTACATGTATATATATATATATATATATATATATATATATATATATATATATATATATATATATATATATATATATGTATATATACATGGTCACCACTACTCTACTTGGTTCAAGTATTTATTCCTACCTTTCAGAACTCTGCTAGGATAATAGTGATAGGACAGACGTATGAGAAGCTCGCGAGTACGCAGTAAATCGTTCAACTTGAAGAAATACGAAGTAAGTGCCATCAGGGAATTTAGACAAGCTATTGGGGAGTCCGAACTAGTTTTGATTTGGAGAACTATTTACTCATTTTTCGTTTAAAGAAATCTTTCATCAGACTGCCCATATTCTGCTTTGACGTTTTATGCCCACACATTATGTCAACCAATTACTTCCCGGAAAACATCGAAGACAAATTCGCAAATGTTGAAGAATGGCCCGGTTTGTTTCGGTGTTCAAATGACTTTGATGTCTGGGTTTGACATACCACGCGAAATCCTTGTTCATGGTGAACACGCTCAATCATGCTTCCCTTTCTCTATTGATTTGTTTCACTATGATGAACATAAAGGTAATGAGTTCTGATTTATTTTGCTTATTGTATTTGATTTTGTGTTGATTGTTGACAGTTTCGTGACCCTAATTAGAATGAGGCAAATAAATATATGAATGTAGGTCTAAAAATCTGTGAGCAGATCCAACTAACAAACATGATATCGGTGTGGCCTCCGGGAATGCGTTATGAGTTTGAGAGATTCACGCTATTCATTTTCTTCTACTGGAGGCATGTGACAAGCACATCGTGCAAAATCTGGCAATTATAATTTTGTGGCATCCAATGTGGCTTCTTTTGATCATATCATATTTTACGCGCATACAGTCGTCAACTAGATAATAGAGGCTCCGTTCAGTTGGAAAACCATATGCTCTCTCAGCTCAAATTTAGCCTGCCATACAGCAGTTAATGAAGTACAGCCTGGTGTTTGTCCAAGTCCATTGATGAAAACCGTGTATTGCATAGTTCTATGATTGATCAAACCATTAGTTTTATCATGCTCATCACGTTTGCCTGATACCTTCCATTAGAAATTGTGATCGAGAGCACGCACACACATATAGATTTGAGTTCTTCTATACTATCTACGGTTTGCACCGTCCTTTCAGATATTACCAATGAACCTGACATGGTCGCTAATTTGCTAAGCAGCTCTACTAGGTCGCACTCGATTTCCTTCATTTCTGGTAGCTGTTAATTATGGTTCATACGATGTTGCTACCCACTATTCCTATTGAGAAGTTTCTGACTTCGGTTATCATGTATAGGAGATTGTTCTATACAGAGTACCGGATGTTTTTTCGAGTAAGCTAAATGTTTTATTATGCGATTCACGTGGTTCATTGACGTGACAGTCATACTTCTGAACCAGAAGGATGCAAGTAAATGGACGCAATATTCGAGGGCTTTTATGTGCACGTTGACCGTCTGATAACGCTCACATTGTTAGTTCATGATAGCAGAATGTAAAGCGGCCAATATATTTTCATACATTTTATGTAGGATAAATAATGCCCGACAAAGTTCATCAATTTACGACCACTGAATCGTGATGAGCTGTTTGAATAATCAGCGTCTATTACTCAATTGTAGGTACCCCATACAACCTGAAACGAATTTTAGGTATATTCGTGTATACGGCAACTGAATCAGGCAAACACTCCGACAACTGAATGAATGACTTCTACGTATGTGTTGTTACTTTGCTCAGTATAGTTATGCCGCTTCCACGCTACCTACAATATGAGTTTGTTCAATATTCAGGAGGGATCAATCTCCTCGCCCAGCTACGGGAATCTACTATCGTTGTTTTCTTGGACTTGAAGAAACTGTTTAATTTATCTACCAGTAGGTGTCGTTCGAATCCGTACTAATGCCTGAATCGAAATCAGCCCACGGATACCAGGTTTGGTATATATGTTCCTCATTGTGAGAACAGCTTCGCAGAGTTCACAACATTTTCGATAATAACTTCCTAATACCCATTCTCCTATAAAAATCAGTTTCACAACTAACGACTTTTTCACCTTTGCACTCAGTTGCCCAGCTCAGAGAAGCCAGTATCAATAACCGAGATTATCAAATTACTGAAAGTGATAATTCCCCATTTCAACGTCAAAACCCTACACATGCTTGCACTCTGAATTCCACTATGGGAACCGTGATTGTGAGTACGTACACGAGCGAATGATTTAAGTTTGGTTAACTGATTATAATTGATCTTTGGTAGTGAGTCCTCAGTCTGAAAGACTAAAACCAGATGCCACCTTTATCATTCCAACTTGCTAATCATGCTCCGAATTATTCTCTCCAATACAGATGTATCTTGATTGCATCAAGTAAGTGACGGAAACCAAGACCTTAACCGGTATGTCTGTGAATATACAGTCGGAAAATGTGGAAAACAATCATATATATATATATATATATATATATATATATATATATTATCAGTATGAGTGCGTGCACATGCAGTCTCTTCGTTCTTTTGGTGAGCATTGACCTAGGCACTAATAACCAACAGAAACCACAGTTGTGATTCATTCGGGGACTCTTCAATGAGGAGGCTTCAGATAAGGTCCTAGTGATGGCATAAAAATGGAGTGCAAAGGTGGCAGAGGTGTGCCTGGTACGCATACCTGATGTGCGGCAACAACCGCTAAACCGATCGTGTGCCTCTGGGGAATTCTAACCACCAACTTACTTATTACTTATTATCCTTATGTATATATATCCACCGAATAATCCCATTCCATCATACAGAGGAAACAAGGACAGTGAACAGGCTCGATCCCGGTCACATCATTCTCTTGGTTTGTGTGGTTGCTCTTATAAGCTTGAGGCGCATAAAATAGGAGCAATATCTGTGTCTCCAAATTTGATCGAGTAGTCATAAAAATTGGTGCTGCAGGGTTAGGAATTATGAGGGTGGGGGAATTGTTGCTATTCCGTGGTCAGGATAAGGACCGAAAACGTGGGTTTCGGGGATTATCCGTCTACAGCTTAGACCAAAATTTCAGCTTTCGGGAACCGCTGAGTTCGAAGTTCAGTCTGATATGGCATCCAGGGCAGTTGGAACGCGCTAACAAAACCCTTCTGAGAACAAAGCAATGGACTGAGTAGTCTGATTTCTGAAGCCGCTGCCGTAGCTAGAAGTTGTTTCTGAGCGACTTCTAGCGTGTTGATGAGGATTATTTAAACTATTTTGAAAGCGTCGTCGTTTACTTAATGTCCATTGTGTGCAGGATGAGCCTCAATTGCATTGATAATTTTCTTTCTGTTTCCTGGTATCAGTCAAGCTGATCTGTGCTCTTTAGTCCTTTGTGGTAGTTGCCGTGTCGTTCTACCTATATAGCTTCCCAAGCATGAGCAGAATAATGAACAGGTTAGCATAGGTGAGGTAAGGGTAATTAACTTGTATTTGAGGTTCATTTAGATCACTGGTTGTTTGGTGAAGTGGGCACGCATTGTGGCAGCGGGAAAGGTGCGAGTGATTGCCTTTTCTAGCCTTTTCATTAGTAACTCGTTTTTTCCATCCCCTTTGAAAGGGAACTGAAAGTAACTTTCTTTCTTTTTTGGCGATCACTGAGGCTATTCTCGCTGGTTTCGTTGATGTTTTTTCTGAATGAAACATTCGGGGTGTCTGTTATCCAGCAGTGTCTGCTTTAAAATGTCCTTTTCTTCACTCATCGTCTCAGTCGAGAAAACCATTCGCACACGAACTGCAAGGAAGGGAATTAGGTTTCGTTTACACTCCGGAGGTACAAAGCTGCCGAAGTTGGTGTACTGGCTAGTCCATGCTGGTTTTTGATATACGCGACAGAGTAGTGCACCATCCTCGTCTCTCACTGGAAATACCCTTGGAATGTGGAAAGTGTTCCCATCCTCTGCTTCTGAAGTGAAATCAACCACATTGTGAACCTCTTTGAACTCCTCTACCAATGACTCCAACACTATACTACTGTCAGTTAAAACAAAAATATCATCTACTTATCGGCAGTAGATTGGAAGATTTTCTGCCTTATCAAAGTGAGTGAATACAATGAATGAATGAACACTACTTTGTTAGGATGAGTGACAGTGTAGCCATTGTTCCTAGCAATATTGTGTTGGATTACTCGGAAAATATAATGTGGTTCAGGAAACATAACATAGGTTTCGCGTAGGAATAATTCAACCGTAAAATCCTTGCCCGGATAAACCCCCGGATCAGAATGGACCTCTGCTTCTCATTTGAGATTGACAGTTTTGCTCATTACTGATAGGTCAAATGTCGCGCAATAACCGGGGGGATCCACGGGTACATTTTAATAAGAAGGAACGAAATTCAGACAAATTCAGTGAGAATAAGATTTTTGTCAGTTTAGTTTTACTGAAGCATTAATGCTATCGAAAACAAGCACTAAGCATGATCGAATCATATTGATTTACATAACTTATTCCCAATGCGTGCAGCTCAAACAATTCTACTTCCATGGTCATATATTCCTACTGAAAATAGCACGGCATCTGGCTTCTCTGTTACATCGGGTTTGACGACAATTTCTCAGCTTATTTCAAGTAGCAAAATGAATTAGATGGGATGGTTAAGTGATACGACCAACCATGTTTCAGTACTTCGTATGGGAAGGAGAGTAATGGGTAACAGTGTTCAAACATTTTTGTCCTGCCTGCTTATCGGACATTCTTGAAGAACTGATTGTCTTCACTTAAAAATGTCAAGTTCACCTACAGGTGAGGCACCGCGAATATGGGTCATGAACAGTGGGACTCACTTTCGTTTATTTTTTCAAGTTCAGTCTGAGTTTCTATTACTGAAGCAGCCCAACTCCGTTCGCAATGCTTTCAAACTAACAGAACGGTTGCGTCTTTGAAGGGGCCATTTAAATTAATTGAAAAGCTCTTCTCTGTAAATTTCCCGCCAATATTTCAACTTTTATTATTTGATTCCGATTTTTTTCAACAAACGCTTACTCTGATCAACCCAATACCCATCTCGGATGTATTTATAATACTACTGAACATGGAGTGGGAGGTCTCGTATCCACCACGCAAATGGAAGTCATTTTATAGAAAGAAATCAGTTATTGATTGACTTTTATAAAGCTTATATTCTGCATCAACGGGTGGCATTATTTTGAGTACCTGGTCTACCTGGTGGTGATAGGGATACATATGGATAAAAGGAAGCTTTAGTCCACTGAACTCATGCAAATATGTGGAAATAAATGGGTTAAGGATGGGGGGAATATTGTTCCATATGACAGTTTATCACATCGCTTTCGAAATCCTTATTATTTACTACCCATGACATTTCATCTATTTATCATCAGTCTTTCCTCTCAGTTCATTTTCTGTAACATAGGAACTAGGTTTCGTGATAGTTCCTTAAGTTTCCAAAGGGATTTCCAGAGGGGCTATTCGTGTAGTATCAAATTATACAACTACTCAAGTGTCTGATCACGTCCGGGAGTCACACAGAACAAGCATCATGAGGACAGTAATATTCACCAGTTCTCGATTCCCTTCCGTAGTGCAAATTATTTTGGAAGAGTTATTCATCTGAAGTCCCTGATTTTTCGAGGGTCCAGCGTTACGTGTGCTCATCGAGAGCCACAAATAATGCGGTTTAATTAGGGGATCATTGTCTTGCATCGTTCTATTTGATCGACAAAGATAGTTTAAAATCATTGAGGTATACGTCCAAACTGAAACAAATTCTCTAAAGGTTGATTATGATCGGAACAGAAACCGGGTTCCTCATTCTCTCTTTAATGTTCAGCTAATAAGTTTCGTCTGGATCACACAGGTTTCCAATGTCACTTAGATCAAGTTAGACACCCTGATTATCTACTTGAACTGTTTGAAAGAAATATAAAAAAAAAATAACCCAATTAATCACACATTCTTCTGTGCGACCACTTCGAACCCAATTTTCCGCATCAACTGACTTTTCTGACGGACGTCACAGCGCGTCAGCTTTAGCATATTCTGGCTTTCTAGATTAAAGGATTTATTGATCGTAGGCGAGAACGCCATAATGGATCACAGATCCTATCACGGCTGTCCCTAATGTACAGCCAGGTGTACTGAAAAAAGAAGATGAAGACCGTGTAATCGTGTGCATTAAGATAAGTGGTATGTTTGTATGGACAAACACGGGGACACTGCAGAATGTAAAGATTTATTGAAGTTTGACATGGAAATTCATTTCTTCATATAAAGAAACTCGTTTACTCTGATTCAGTCTGGATGTAATGCTATTCATAACAATCCTCCATCTTGCATTCACCATACAATTCCTTTGCCCCTATAGACTTAAGTCTTTGGTTTTCACGCAGACCACCACACCACTGTCTCTACTTCTGCGTGATAATTTGTTTGTCCGCCCCCTTTGCATCACACATTTTTTGCCTTGTTTCTATGACACCGGTGACCGATGTGATCTTTGTGTCTTAAGAAGGTATCTGTTCTTGGTCTATTTGTTTTGTTATACCCAATCGTATTGTTCATCAATGAACCCTGGTTTCCTAACAGATGTCACCACTTACCTAACCTTTTTCCCGTTGCTTCTCTATGCAATTACCCACTGGTTCCCGTGATGACCGCGCTGACCTCTTTGTTTCTGCGCCGTTTTGTCCTCTCGCATTTGGTTCTCACTTGACACATTCTGCTATTGGCTCATGATTTTCCGGATTACTTGACTGGGTCGCCACACTTGGGTGTATGTATTTCTCTGATTGCTCTACCCATGGGACTGGTTGATCTTTGGTCTTCCCCTTTCGAATACGCCATTATCCCGTTGCGATGATATCTCTTTTGTCCCAATTCATGTTTGTTTGTGTGTTCCTTCCGGTAATAACCTCTTTCTTGACCGTTTACTGGTTAGACGCTCACAGTAAATAAAGGCTTCTTTTATGAATCACTTGTATTCCTCTTGTGTATCCGTTTCGTATGTTACCTGTCCAGTGTTGCACGGACGACCTGAAGCCATTTTGCTGTCTTAATTCTGCGGTCAACTTGCTCCAAATAGAGGTCTGTTTTTGTCTTGGTTTGATGAATTTTTCCTACCTTTTACCTTCTTTGATGAGATATTCAACATTGACCTTTCCTGTTTTGCTTTACGGTCTCCTCTCCGTTATAATACGTAGTTTTGTGGTATAGTTTTGTATACGCTGCTTGGTAAGTAGTTAAATGCTGAAAACGGAACTGTGAACAGTTGTGGATAAACAAATGCCACAATATTCAAGAGACTAAACGCAAAAAAGCAAGCTACGGCATGCAAACCATAAAACCGCTCCTCTATCTGGACGGTGACTGTCTTCAAGTAGACAGGACAATAATTTTGCAAAGAAGCATGTTTGTAACGCTTGGTAAGCTTTGTCGATGTCCAAACGAGCTGGTTATAGTTAGCAGCCATTGTATAATTTATTTGGCGTCGCTTAAATGAGTTAAACTATGATTGTCTCTCAAACGTAACCTCCTGATGTAAACTCTACAACTCGACAGTTCGAGGACTGCATGAAACCTTTCGACCTTTAGTGCTTGACCCGGAACCATTTGAATGATGCGGAGAAAACAGCATTTTTCTTCATTTCATTGGAAAGAACTATACAGTCTCGTGAAAAATCTGTCTTTCCCGGATCCTCCCGTTTGCTCACCATTTGACAAGCACTTCCAGCCAGTCAGTTTGGTTGCTACTGAGCGAGCCTTATTTAACTGCCTCACTACGGTCCTTAATTGGAGTGTCACCTGCGCGATCATTTGATTGTGGGAATCAAGCTTCTAGACTTGCAATACTAGCTGGTACTTTCAACCGATCAAAACTTTCATCACCTTCGCCACATTTGTGAACAGTATCAGGACTAGAAAGCTTTGACTGCTGTGTCAGATTCCGTATTGTTCAATTCCGCGAAACATCAAGGCGATCAACATACTCAAAAATTGCCACATCTGAACAAGCCAATTAATTATCTTGGCAACCAGCCCTCATTTCAGCGATCCACTCATTCGAAGTCTAACCACAGGAGTTCTAATTTTGGCAAGAGTGTTTCATGTGGTCAGTTACATTCTCGCTTCACGTGCCCCTATCCACGAGCTACGTGTTTTGCTTGCGGTAAGGTTGGGCAAAGTAAGTGTTTGTAGAATTCACCCGGCATGTCGGCTGACCATCCCTTCAGTATCACCTGAAACTTCTCCACTTGATACCAGTTCTTCGACACTTGCGTTAGCCTTTTTGCCAGAGAGAGTTTCACATGTTACCCAAAAGTCGCATATTCTAGAGGGTGAAAAACAGTTTTATTGTTGACACTGGGAGTGTAGAATCTATAATTTCACGTCAGGCTCTGGATTGTTTTTATCCAATTGCTAAGATTATTCTTACCAGTGTAACTGTCCGAGGCATTGTTGAACACAAGCTCCCACTTGTCGGTTCTTGTATGGTTCCAGTTCAGTTACTTGACCCTGATCCCACTGAATGCCAGTTTCAGGTTTCTGAGTCAGAATCTTCAGTTCTTGGTTTGAAAATTGGCGTGGCTTTCGAAACTTCACTTGATTCACTGGATATACAACAGCAAATTTTGAAATGTTCTCAGGCTTCTGATGGAATGCACATTCCTAAAGTAAGGTTGGAGATATCTGGCGATCCCATTTTTCCAAAGAGCAGGATAATTCCTTTTGGATTGGGAGAACCTGTCCGTCAAACATTACAGTCCATGTGTGAGCGCGGAATTTTAGCCCTTTGGAGTCGTCTAATTGGGCCACTCCGTTGGTCACTCCGGTAAAGGCCGATGAGAAGACACCGCGGATTTTTGGTGACTCCCGAGTGAAATTGAATAAGTGCTTATTACCGCCTACAAGCACAATTGAAGAACCTAATACGTGCTCTACCGACCTGCAGGGCCTAGTGTATTCTCGAAAACTGACTTGAAAGATTCCTACCTGCGAATATCCCTGGATAGGAAATCCAGTGTGTCATCCACCATCAACACTCCTTTCGGTTTATTTCGATATAACCTCTTACCTTTTGGTCTCAATGTCTCGCTTGCTATTTCTCAGCAATCTCTTAACCATATCATTTAAGGTCTTGAGGGCTTTGAGTCATACCAAGTTGATATTTCTGTCCATGGTTCCACTTGAGCTATACACATTTATCGTCTTCGTCGTCTTCTGAAGCAATTCAATAAATTCAACATTTTCATTAACCCAGAAAAGCTTTTTTCGGTGTCTTTGAGTTCTCATATCTTGGTAACATTTCTATTGGTAAAGGTTTCTCTCCCGACCCAGCACGTTTAGCCCCACTCATTGGCGTATCTTCACCCACAAACATTCATGAATTACGCTCTATTCCTATTCGTCGGTATAGTTTTCGTTTTATTCCGAATTTTTCTCAGCAAACCAGTTTTCTGTTCGATATTCAGTCTACCAATTCCTTATTTTAGAATCATGCTTTTAAAAAGACCCTTTGTAAGTTGCTATTTGCTCTATAATCCATCGTTGTTCTTAAGCCGTTCTCTCCAAAAAATCATTCAGTTGTCATTACTGATGCATCTCTTATGGAGTATAGGTGCTGTTCTTGAACAATACAATCGACCAGTCATTCGCCTTTCAAGAAGGCTCACTAAAGCTGAACAAGGATATTCACAAACACAAACAGCAGCCTCGGCAGTCTATTGGGCCGTCGGGCGTTTGCAAAAATATTTATTTGGTCGAAATTTCACCATAGTTACCGAACATGAGGCCTTGTAACTCGTCTATCATCAACATAATATGTTGTCAACATCATCAGTTGCAATGGTTCAGCGACGGAGTACTTCATTTAGCTCATATTGTGATGATATTCTGCATCGTAGTGCTAAATACCACTGATCGATCTTTCATCCCGAATGACATAATAATCGCCACCATCAATCACCAGTGATTGTCTGTTGATGAAACCACTACCAGTGTGGCATGAAGATTTTGTGAAGGATACAAAAGCTTGTTTTGCCCCAATCACTTCGTTTCTACTTCAGGTGGGACGTCGAACGAAAAGCGGCGACTCCCTGACTTCTACTTCCGTCGTGATGAGATGTCAATCACTCCGGACGGACTACTGTGCCTTAATGACCGTGTGGTTGTTTCTCTAGCACTCTCTCCTGTTATATTGGCAGATCTTCAGTCAAGGCATCTGGGTGTCGACAAAATGGAGTCACTGGCACGGCTTACTTGCTGGTGGCCGGAACTGGATCCCGACGTAGTACGTACGACTAAAAACTGCTAGCAGTGTTTAAGTAAGATACATTCAAAGCCCCCGAAGTGGCTTTCTTGGACAGTGCCCCAGGAGGCGCGGCAACGAATGCATGCAGACTACTGTGAACCCTTTTTGGGCGTGTACCACGATCTAGTGATCACTGATGCTTTTTCCCGCTGGCTTGGGGTATATTTACTAAATCCACCTACGGCTGACTTCCCATTGACTGAGCTCAGGAAAAAAGGCAGCAGCGATGGAGTTCCTTTTGCATTAATTACTGATAACTGCACAATTTCACCGTTGGACTCTTCGATTAGTAGGTAAAAGGTCTCGGTTGCAAACATGTATACACAGCTCCACGTCGCAAACAGTCTGATGGTCTTGCATGGAGCCTTGTACGCACGCTTGAGAGTGCGAATACCCATTCATTTCTTGAGCTGGTTCGTGTCACTGGCTATTTTCTCATGCAATTTCGTGACACTACACATACCGCTTTTGATAAAAGCCCTTCTCAGGTGCGTGGAAGGTGCAACAACAAAATGGATTCAACTGTACTGGAAGTATGCACTCTGTTTTGGCCTCCAGTTCAGGTTCTAATGGGGATAGCTATGTCTCATCGATTGGTACCCATGAATCGACCAGACTCAGTCAACCAAAGCTAAACGAGTCCTCTGCGTTTGCCCCCGGAAAATCCAACCTCAACGGATCTAAGGTCGGGACCGATGTCAATAATAGACCGGACCGTTTTCCACCGGCTCTACCACCTCCACCACAAGTCACACGAAATAGCAATATACTTGGTAAGGCAACAGCCTAGCCATGTTATCAACAGCACTGTCGACCAGGTGAAGAAATTCTGCATAGAATTAATTCCATTCATATGAACGGTCAATTGAAGACTGCCAGTTCCATCGCCGACTTCTTGTTGAATGCGCCGGCCGCCTGTGTAACGAACGTTTGAGCAATGCGTAGCCAAATTCACAACGGATCCCGAAAGCAAAAGACGATCATCCGCGATATTCCACGATACTAGATTATCAAATGAACAATGACATCAAAAATGTACAAACCTCAATAATACGATCACAATGACTCAACCACGAGAAGCCGAATAGCAACGTGTGAGCAAACAGCACGTGCGACACGCGGGTCCAGAACAAGGATGTGCCAAAGTAGCGCTCTGGGCACGAACAAACAACAGTTGGTTCATATAAACAACCAGTTCGTAAAGACAAGTCAATAATGTAAGCAAATGAGTGATGTTGATAAAAACACTGAATCGCGAGGGAAAGAGGGGGATTTTCCACGACCGGTCGTTACACCGCCCATCAAAATCCTCCTGAATCCACAGCAGAGTCAAAGGTTTGGTATAAAGGTACTGATTCTTTCTACCTACCCAGGCCCTGCTGTCAGTGCGCGCGCCTAATGCTCGTCGTCAATGTTCTACTACTAGTCGCACCTAGCTCGTCGGCTACATAGACGCGAGGCCGGTCTACATCTTCCACGAGAACAACTGACCGATAGAGGGCGTGAAGGGGGGCAAATAGATGCTGTCCTCGGAACGGCCGTTCTGCCCCGGTCGTATGTGCTTGTATGAGTGTGTGTGTGATGTAATCGCCGCTATTTCACATATGCAAAAGACATTTCAGTAACGTCAACAAAGGCAAATTGCGAACACTATAACGAGTTTGGTAGGGGTTGTGCGACATTGCCTGCATCGTGTATGTGTGTGTGTCGGGATGTATAATGGAATGACCAGTATCGCCACACATCGATTGGGGGCTTTCTGCTACGTCAATGGAAGACCATGAACACTGTAACATGTTTGGAAGGGGACTGTGTGGCATAAACGATATGATGTATACATGAGTGTGTGACATAAGCTCCGCCACTTATACATATGCAAGGGGCACTCGGTAACGTCAACAAAAAACAGACAACGAATACTGTCACATATCTGATGGGGTTACGGGGTATAGAATGCACCGGGCGAGGTTGTGTGTCCGCATGTACAATGGGATCGCATTTATCACCACATATCAGAAAATCTTCTTTAATGTCAACGAAAAACTGCAGGCACTGTAACGTGTTTCACAAAGATCGTGTGGGGTAACGAGTCCAATGTAGGTGAGGGTGAGTCGGGATTGCTTCCATATATGATGTTTTTTTGTCCACCTCGATGACTAGTGCAAAAAAGCCTACTGGGTCTCAGAGTCATCAGCTCCTCCGCCTTTGCTCTCGAGTAGGTTAATACTGCGTGTGTCATTAATGAGCACTCCGTTAGCCGTCTTCAACTTCACCGTTCCTATCATCCCGTCAGTGCCTTCGATGGTTTCCGTAACTACTCCCAAGGACCAAGTACTGAAGTGTGCGCGATCGTCGGCGATCATCACCACATCCCCAACCTTGAATGGCCTTGTTTTGACTAGCCACTTCTGTCGAGCCTGCAGAGCCGGTAGGTACTCCCGCAGCCATCGCTTCCAGAATACCTTGGCCAGATAGCTCGCCTGCTTCCCGCGGAGGTTTACCGGACCTTGGAAACCCTCGTTCGACCTTAACGTCAATATGTCGTTCGGGGTGAGCGCCAGGTGGATGGGGTCGCCGTTCATTATTGGAACCAGGGGGCGATTGTTCAGGATTCTCTCTACCTCGGTCATGACGGTGTTCAGCGTCTCGTCGTCGGGCGGCTGCTGCTCCATGATTGACAGCAATATCCGTCTGACGGACCGGATCATGCGTTCCCATACGCCACCTCGGTGACTGGCCTGCGGGGGGGGGTTGAAATGCCATCGTATGCCGTAAGCCACGGTTCGATCCTGCAGTTCATCCCTGTTCATATTCTTGTACCAACGCTGCAGTTCCCGATGAGAGCCCACAAAATTCGATCCATTATCTGAGTAGATATCGGCCGGTACGCCTCTTCGGTTGATAAATCTCTGCAATGCCCGTAAAAACGAATCAGTTGTCGTCGAATGTGCGACTTCTAGGTGCACCGCGCGTGACTTCATGCACGTCATGATACATCCATATCGATTTTCTAGTCTTTTCCCGCACTTGATCCATAAGGGCCCGAAATAGTCCAGCCCGGTGTCGCTGAACGGCCACCAGCCCGCAGTCACCCTGCATTCTGGTAGTGGGGCCATGAATTGTTTGCCCGCTGTGGCATTTCGTCTCGCACCGCCCTGACTGCCAACACGGCTGCGCCAAGTTCCAGGCGTGGGATCGAGACCGACTTCAGTGGAGCAACGCGGGCTTTGGCGAACAGAATCCTCGTGGTATACTGACCATCTCCGGGGCACCATCGCCCGCACACCACAGCTCCATACCCGACTTCGGATGCGCCGGAAAACGCATGTAGTTCTCCAATTCGCGTTGTACGGCCAGAAGTCAGACATCGTGGGATCCTTATGTCCCCTAATTTCTTCAAGGTGTTTAAAAATCCTTCCCAGTTCAACCGGTCTTCTCGGTCAAGTGACTGGTCCCAATCAACTTTCTTACGGCACAGCCGCTGCAGCAAGATCTTCCCGGGTAGCAGCCATTGTGAGACGAAACCGAGCGGGTCGAACAAACTAGAGACAGCGGATAGTATGCCACGACGGGTTATTGGCAGTTCAGGAACCTTTAGCTCGAAAACGAGGTCGTCCGTTTTCGCGTCCCATTGTATTCCCAAAGTGCGTTGGATAGGAAGTGGAGAGCCGTCCAAATCTCTCACCCTCTCGGCTCTCTCGTGGCACGGAATGAACTTTAGTACTTCTGAAGCGTTTGACATCCATTTGGTTAGATGGAAGCCGCCCTCCTCCAGCAACCTCGTCAGGCCTCTGAACTGTGCTAGAACTGATTCCACATCATCGAATGACCAAGGTATTCGTCGACGTTGAAGTTCCTGCTGACGCTTTCTACCACCTTCCGATGTACTAGATCCCCATGTTTGTTCGCTGATTCTCGGAGGGCGTAGTTTGCACAGAATGGTGACGATATGGCTCCGAAGGGATGGACGGTCATCCTATAATTCATCACTGCTCTGTCCCGGTCGCTCTCTTCCCACCACAGGAAACGCAGTGCATCTCGTTCTCCTACCGGAATTTTCACCTGATGAAACATCTCCCTAATATCGGCGGACAAGGCCACTTCACCCACTCTGAAGCGGCACAGAACCTCGATCAGTGGTGTGGTCCAGTCCGGCCCTTGTAGTAAGCGATCGTTTAACGACTTGCCCTGGAACTTGGCCGCACAGTCGAAAACCACCCGCAGTTTTTCCGGTTTCTTGGGGTTGATGACCGGGTGGTGAGGCAGATGCCAGATACTCATTTTGCCGTCGGTGTTGGCAGGCACCTTTTCAACGTAACCCAGGGCCTCGTTTCGCTTCATTAACTCCGCCTATCGTTCCCACAGATTCTCGTCTCGAATGAAGCGTTCTTTCAATCGTAGTAAACGTTGAAGAACATAATTTCTGTTGTCAGTCCACGGGTCGGCAGATGAGCGTCATGGGAGGGGGACCTCAAACTGTTTTTTGAGACCTCTAGTGCTCCGCCGCACCGTTTGTAGAGCTAAGTGATCTTCTTAGGACAACGATGGTCTTTCTTCTCCAATGTCATGAAACTCCTTTTCATACAGCCGCTGCAGATGGTACTCTGTGCTGTCCGCTTCGGCGGATAAATAGTTCACGGAACCACGTCCCCCTACTGGACCGTATAACATCCATCCCAGAGCTGTGCGTACGGCATAAGGTGCCTGGCGGCCGCCCACTCTCTGGTCAAGCGCCCAATGCGCCTCTGGCAAGTCGCAGCCAATGAGGAGATCCACTTCATCATCTTCCCAGTCTACAAAGGTTACATCCTGCAGGTGGAGCCACCTAGTCAAAATTGCGTTGACCGACCTTGGTGCTCGCATGGGGAGATCCGCTAACGTGAATGCCTCCGTTGGTTCAATTTCCTCGTTAGTGTCAAGAGAAACGAGTTGCAGCCTTAGCTTGCCGGCATTCATTACCTGTGTTCCGCCCACCGTGCTCACTGCCAACGACGTCGCACCTTCAGCTAGTTGGTGTTTGTCGGCAAACCGCTCTTTCACCAGAGTAGTGTCGGATCCGCTATCGATGAAAGCCAACGCTTTGACCACCTCCGTTGAAGTCACTACTCCCACGGCCACTACCCCCAAACGCACCGGTTTACTGGCAGACCTAGACGTTGAACAAATAACGCTGGGCTCGGTACTCGCCTCGGATAAGGTTACTCTAGCCTGGTGCAGCAATCGATGGTATCTGCCCGTGCAGCTCTCGTAACCGCATCGGTTTCTTACCCTACAAACTGCCGCCCGGTGGGTGGTGTTGAGGCAAATAAGGCATGCTCCTGCCATCCTCGCCATTCCCCACCGTTCGTCTACTGTTGCGTTGCCGAACTTGGGGCATTCTGGTAGTCCATGGCTAGCCCCACAGGCTTTGCAGTTTGATTGCGCTGCGGCATCACGTGAAATAGCACGAGTGTTGGCCCAAGGTTGGTATTTTGGATGTTCCCGTGCAGGGGTTTGAGCTTGGCTAGTACTGGGCTTGTTTGCCCAGTTGCTGTCCCGGACGAGTCGGCAGAACCTGCTGTCAGCTATCTTGGTTTGCCTGTCCAAGTATTCGGTCAGGTCTTCGAAGTTAGCTTCCCTGTCGCTTCGGCTTTTCCATTCTGCTTCTTCCGCCCACCGACCCTGCAGTTCGGCAGAAAGGTGACAGACTATGTTTCCCAACGTGTGCATGGCATCTAGATCAGCTCTGTAACCTAAATGGTGGAGGACTATTGAGCAGTTTTGCATCTTAATCACCAAGTCGGCCATTGTGTAGACGTCGCCCTTGGTTCTCTTTGCCTCTGCCATCACGCCCTCTATTAGGTTACGGGCTACTTTGAACGGTTGGCCAAACAAGTCCCTTAGAATCTTCCTTGCCCTTGTGTAGCCTTGTTCCGGGTCGAGCATGGTACACCCGTCGATAGCTTCTCTTGCTCGGCCTCGACAGTAGTGAGTAAGGTAGAGAAGCCTTTGGCCAGGGTTGGTTACCTTATTTTCGACGAACGTCTCGAACTGCTTGACAAACTTGCAGTATTGTTCAGCTCGCCCGTCGAAAGCCGTTAGTTCCACTCTTGACAAGTCGATCGATGGTGGTTTGTAGTCGGCGACCGGCGTGTGGTTCCCTATCTTATTGCACCCTGATCTATCGGAAGTGTCGTAGTCGCTGGCCTCACCCTCTCGCTCTTTCTGCATACATTTCTTTCCTGCTTCCAGTGCCTCTAGTCTAGCCGATAGTAACTATTTTTCTAGGTCTAGTATTCTCAGCCTATATAAATCAACACCCTTACGATCCGTATTGCTCTCATTAACACATGAACTAGCACTAACAGGACTAGGCGATCTAACATTAACTAAAGAATCAAATGTACCCGAAACCTCCTCAGAGACTTGCCGTGTTACTTCCTGTCCGGATTCCAATGTTTTCGATCCTTTTCTTGGCATATTGCGTGTTTTTCTCGTTCCAAATTGATCTATTGAGTATTGTAACGAACGTTTGAGCAATGCGTAGCCAAATTCACAACGGATCCCGAAAGCAAAAGACGATCATCCGCGATATTCCACGATACTAGATTATCAAATGAACAATGACATCAAAAATGTACAAACCTCAATAGTACGATCACAATGACTCAACCACGAGAAGCCGAATAGCAACGTGTGAGCAAACAGCACGTGCGGCACGCGGGTCCAGAACAAGGATGTGCCAAAGTAGCGCTCTGGGCACGAACAAACAACAGTTGGTTCATATAAACAACCAGTTCGTAAAGACAAGTCAATAATGTAAGCAAATGAGTGATGTTGATAAAAACACTGAATCGCGAGGGAAAGAGGGGGATTTTCCACGACCGGTCGTTACAGCCTGTGCGGCAACAACCGTGCCGGTTCCCTCCTCACTTCTGCCGTTTCATCCGGATCGGACCATGTCTTCTACCTACCCTCCATTGCCCCCACCACCGCCCCTGCCATCACTACCCAAGGTGCCCAGAAGCGATCCGAAAAAAAAATGTTGCTTGAGCCACCACGGAAATAGGTCTTCAGTTCGGAAACCCGGATCAGTTCCACGGTGCGGTTTTCTGTGAATACTGAACAGGGCAGGCATAACCCAATCAGTTTTGATTCTGCGAGTTCAAAACAAGCCGATGTCAACGGTGTGTCTACGTCGGTCACTGATGGTGACTTCTCTGCTGGGCTGGGAAATACTGACTCCCGGACAGTGCCCTGTGTTACACACGTTTGAGCAATGCGTAGCCAAATTCGCAACGGATTCCGAAATCAAAAGGCAATTATCCGTGATATTCTACGATACTAAATTATTGAATGAACAATGACACCAAAAAGATGCAAACCTCAATACTGAGATCACATGGACTCAACAAGCGAGAAACTGAATTGCGGCTGGCGAGCAAGGAACACGTGCGTCACGCAGGTCCAGAACAAGGATGTGACAAAGTAGCGCTCTGGGCGCGAACAAACAATAATTGGCCCATAAAAACGAACAGTTCGTAAAGATACGTCAATAGTGTAAGCAAGTGAATGATGTTAAGTAAAACACTGAATCGCAACGGTTTTAGGGGAGTTTTCCATGTGCGGTCGTTATAACTTGTCAGGACCGTCCAGCGACGCAGACCACAAATTCTTCTACCCTGACCAGTTCACGATAAACGCAAACGGGCAATCCTCGGACCACATCTACACCAGTAAAACTCAGTCCAGCTCAGTCCGACCGGTACTGATCGAGTAGGGGTTTATCAACGGCACCACAGTTTGCCAGGTTGCATGACAACAACAATCATTTTGGACCGCCGCTTCGTGGTCTCACTGAAACCAACTACTCGGGATCTTATCCCAGCGGCGAATCAAGATTACATTGTACAAGCAGCCGTGGCTGCTGCACTGTCTCAATCCTTAGCCTTTAAGCATGATATTCCGCAGTGGGTTCCACCGAAACATTCTGAGAACTCCAGGCACAGTTTTCTCGCTTCGACATCGGACCATGCAGGCACAGTGCCTGTGAGTACGGCTTACGGTCACGATGATGGTGAGATCGATCCCAGGTTGGGCTAGATGCCCACGACCCCACGACGTCCTACATGCTTGACAACGTCCGCTGATTCCGGATCGGAACCACGCCAGATTCCGGAACGGATGCGGCAACATTCGAACCCCCGATTGGCGTCCAAAAGCAGGCGAGATCCAGAAAGTCACAATCGGACCGATTCGGATATGGATGCATTGCATCCGTTAGCCGTGATGTACATCCCGATCTGGGACCACAGCATCAACTACAACAACTGACGGACGGAAGTCAATCCTCTGAGTCCGCAGGAGTGAACAACATATCACACATCCAGACTGAATGTTAGCGAGCTCAGCAATGATCCGGTCTTCTATTATACGGTCATCCGGAAACCAAAGAACCTCCAGAAATCTTTAAACGACAGGTTAGTGCTGGTCTGGCCTAAAATCACATATTTACACAGCTCTCACCCACACGACTTCTGGTTTCACAACAAAACGTCATGGCTCGATCGCGCGTGATGACTAACCTCATTGGTCGAGCCAAGTCATCCCCGTCGGATCATGCACGAGCCCTCATGACTCAGTCTGCCATCCACGGTCAATTCAACGAAGCCTTTGTTCTGGACGACCTGAACACAGTTGATCTGTTCGACTCGTCTCGTTTTGTCTGCCGGCGCCCCATGCTGTCCCTTAGCCCCGAGCATGCACCACACTTTTTCACGGATTCCCTTTTTGTTTCTGCGGAACAGCAGCATCGCGCCAGTCCGGATCGGGGGCATGCCAATCGATTGTGCGAGATTTTTAATGGGACCCGCGTGAAAGATTGCCGTGTGTTAACTTCGAAGCAGCGTTTCCCATTTCGTCTGTGACACGGTCTATTTTCTCCCCACCAGATTCGTCCTGGATGATCTTTGGAAACCAGCCATTTGATGGAACCCAAGCAACCACTGCTCCTGGTACCACAGCCACTGCATCGGGGCATCAAAGGCGTGTTCGTACGGGTGTATCGAGATCGCACAGCCAAGGAACCGCTGATATTCTCAATCCTCGAACCATGGGTAGTGTCACAGTACCTGAGGCCCAAGGGTTCCCTTTTCCACCGTCATTCTACCAAGGCAGTATTAGCCATACTGTGCCGTTGGAAGAAATGGGACCTGGGATTGCCTGGCCACCCTTCCCAGCCCAGCGTCACTATCGCCGTCCCTTGGCCGGCGATCCCGCCGTATTTGCCTCATATCAGGTGGAGAGTAGGGTTGCTCGAAAGGAGTGCTCTCTGCTTGCGGGCTGTTCTTCAAATGATTTGATTCATTTAAATCTGGTGCGTCAAGGTGAAACAAGCAAGCCGGAATATTCACTTTCAGTCCGACTCAAATGTGACTTGCTGCATATGAAATTCTCAGTGGATCCGAATTCGAATCAGTACATGTCAGGGGAGTATAGTCAGCCCTACCCGACTGTGTCGGCAGTGATCTGTCGCTACATGCAAATTCTTCTCCCCGTCCGTGGTACAACCCCGGTTCTGTTACTCTTCTCTGTGTGTCCCAGTTCGTCTGATGAAAGCCATCATGTCCTGTGTTGAAGCCGGTACCAGCCTCGTCCATCCATGCGAACAAACAAACAAACTGTTAACTGCCTTTGACTCATCGAACCGGCGCTCTATCTCATTATTATACCGTACAGCATGACGAATAGAAAAAAAGACAAACAGGAATAAAACAGAATTCAAGAAGCTGGGCACCATTCGCCCACTTCCGATGGCGAAGGGCACAGTTTGTCAGATTTTTTTCTCTCCCGGTATTCTCCAGTGTCAGGTTGGAAATAAAGCCTACCACTGTCCCCTCTGAAAAAACCAGGCAACTTCCTGCCACGCGCACACCCTCCATTTCACTCAGCAAAAAAATTAAATTTCTGTTTATCCGCATCTTTCTTTTATTTCCCGCTCATCTCATATTTATTAGCTCGGCAGATTTTTCTCGTTCTAGGATAGCTCTCAGCCTGCAATACTTACTATTCGTAACCGCTCAGCCTCTGCACAGACCAGTTCGCATAGACTTGTAATGTTTTCTTGTTGGCAGTGCTTTTATATCTGCTGTTTCCATTGTTGTTGTCTTCACTGCGGCTGACACTGCTCCTTTGCCTCTTAGAGTGCGTCTCTTCTCTGACTTTGGATGTATTCTTCTTGTTGGTGGTCAAACCACGTGCACTGAACATATTCATCGTCCGGTTTAACTATTTTTTTCGAGCCCTGAAGGTACATTTTTTATATTCGTTCGCTCTTTTTCATCCCAACAACCCTGTTATCCGTGTAAGATTGCTGAACAAGCAAGGGCAGAAGCATCACAAACCGAATGCATAACAATTTACACATCTGTTTTTACTCTCGCCATATAACCAGTTTCCTTCCGTTTTATCCCGTTTGCGCTTTTTTCTAAATTCCAAACCGTGAGGACCTTCTTATCACAAATTTTCTCACATCGGTAAGAAAAATGCCGTAGTTGGAAAAACAATCTGAAGAGTATATTAAAAGCTTAAGTCATTTATTTTGGATTAAAGGTTTGTTACCGGCGAGCGGAATTGTCATCTCTCGCAACGGAAACCGCATGATCTTTATACTGGATCTGGATGGTTTATCCAGCCAAACACGTCATGTTGAACAGGCGCAGTTCATTGAAGATGTTAAGTCGGGCGTCATTCCACTTGGTGTTGCACCAACTGATAATTCTAATCAAGATGCATTTGAATCCGAAAATCCCACGAACCAATCAGGTATCTGAAATTCTGAAAGAATCCGTTCATTACCGCGAGGAGAATACAAACACCCTCACTTCAATTCGGCTTTTGACCGATGTGATAATAAAGATCGACTCTCCTTGTTATGCTTTACTGTATCCCCTCTGCTATGGTGCGCACTGGTACTAAACGTGATACCTCGCGTACGGAATATTACGCTATATTCTGCTTAGTGCTGGTGTTCTTGATTCTCGGTAGTTCTGTGCGAGGTCAAGCCCGTACGATCCTTTCCATGTTACACAAAGTGAAGTTGAGTTCCCTCTCGTGGGACTCAGGGTTTGTTCACACATTAGCCACTCCATAACGGAGAAACAGTCCTGCACAGCACGCAAGTTTACAGCAAAAATGAAGTTAGCTTCTCTCTTATCGGTCGGTATTGGACTATCAAAGCTCTATCTTTCTTGCCTACCAGATCCGAAACTATCCTATCCTGGAACTATCTACACTTTATATGCAATATGGCCTTTGACTTGAGCTTCAGCACCAGCAGCCTCTTTCTGAAGCTCAACTGCCTTGATCGGAGCCCACATTTCAGACATCCTAATATTAAGACATCCTCAGTCTACTATGAATCGTTGAGTCTTAAACGCTTTATCGAATCTTGATTATCCCTCTGTTGCTTCGGCTTTAGAATTTTTCCATGCGTTCAGAAAAGTACAACAATTTCCGTAAATCACTCCACTAGAGTTCGAATATTTTGCAGCTAATGCTTCAGCATCTGCGATGTTATAAGGATGTAAATGACCAAATTCAATAAAACCGACCTGTGAAAACACAGGCTGAAATAATTAAATATGATACAAGCTACGAGAAAAGTTTTTCTTTATGGACACCGCGAACAATTTAGGCTTGGAAATCAGGCAGATGTTTTCACCATTCTCCAAAGTCCCGATCGCCTAAACAGTCAGTTACATATGTGAGTGCACGCGGGAAAAAAATCTTTCTCAGCATTTCGTTAGTTGAATTGAATCAGTTACTAATTATCTTCAATTTCAGTTCAACGGCAAAATATATTGTCAGACAGACTAGGTGAAAATAAGGTCACCTTGGAAGCCCTAAATTATTGATTTTATCATGGCCTGAAAGTACGCAAATCTAGGAAACTGTAAAAAAAGGCATCTTATGCGGGCGATACTTGGACGATATCCAATGTACAGTACATGCCAGAGTCGATATTTACTTTATAATTAATAGTTCTTTCACAGCCCATCTATTCATTAAACCGAATTTGGAAAAAAAGAACACGTTCTGCCATGCTTAGCTGTTTCTGTGAGCCATAAAACGATGATTTCCTATGTCTGTCAGTAAACGTGAAAGCAAATTAGGGCTGGCAATACGCTTATTTTTAGTTTTTCGCCGCTCATATTGATGAGAAGTCCAGGACGTTGTCGAGTTAATAGAGCAGGGAAAATGTGTGCAAGAGACTCTAAGGAAAATGGACTTCGTTTTCTGAGGGATGTTTTCCCATAAATGGCTATCCTAAACGTTTTATTGACAAGAAGATGCAAAGACATAAAGATGGGCCAAAACAAACAGTAGTCTAAAAGAGGCTCTCATGTGTCCGTTTGCCACCCAAAGTATTGGGGGAACACCCCCCCCCCCCAGCCTCTGTGATCGCGTTCGTCGAGGAACTCAACGAGAAAAGTCCGTGGATTGCCTGAAGCTTTTTTTCTCACGAGGCCCGAGTATAGAGACCGCATGCTTGCGTGTGCCGAGGAAGTGCCCCGGAGAGGCGCATGTGGATGCTGCGTGCTCGGAATGTACGGTCAAACAAGTGATAGAAATAGTGTGATTGGCTGATCACTACAAACGGAGATACGGAAACTAATGTTGTTCACCGAAGACTAGCCGGATGAGTCAGCGGAATATCCTACTCTGTAAAACTACAAGTATTGTTCCCGTCCGAACCGATCGTGTGTTTTCGATTGAAGGGTAGAGTGCCAGATTCTGCAGCACCTTTCTGTTTACTCGTTCATCTGTTCCTACGGAAATAGGTATATTGGTCCCACGACCAGGCTCCTATCCGAACTCGTTCGTGAAAACCACCCGATTTGAGTGAACGCAGGAGCCATCGAAACAATCATCAGCAATATATGTTCTCACCTTGTGGGGTCAAACCACTCGTTGGGTGCTTTAAACACATTTCTCGCCGTTTACAATATTCTGAGTAAGTGCTCATGACCTGTCAAATGTTGTACCCTAAATCCGGCTGAACCCCAGATTACCCGGCCCTAAGATCGCATCCTGTTTGCTCAAAAAGATTTGTGCAAGCACTTAACCTCCTATGGTTCACTTCTTATTTCCAATCAAGTGTGCAGCCACTCGAACATTCTTCACTGTGATCAATTTCTCACCGAAGCATGCACAAGCGAGCGTGCACAGAAAGATTGGAATAACCATTCTTCTTCTCTGTTTCAGTTGCTTTTATTGTTATGCATTGATGTGAGTACAAATAACTGAAAACAAGCCCATTCACTATGTTGTATCTGTTTCAATATGTTCCGTGTTATTTCTCTTACTTTACAATAACTGGCCAATTAAACGGGGGTTCTAGTCATGAAGTCTGAATACCGAAACCATTGTCGATTGCAGAACATGGGAAATGGTATAACTCGAGCGGAAGTTGACGTTCCTATGTTGAAGTCCTATGAAGTAGCATACTGTGGCAAAGAAATCCTCCAGTGCCCAGTAGATAATTACAGTTAATTTAAAAGTGGGATCAAAATGATTGGCGGATTCAGAGATGCCATTGCCGGCAACTGAGGGCACTGTAGCCAATAATACGTGAATAAACACCACTTTTGGGTCACCAGTCGTGTGCAAGTCATAAACTTGGACTCCGTGGAGTAGAGTTCATCTTCAGTGGGGATAAATTTACGGAACTTGTGGTTAGGTCCGCATATATTGAGGACGGAATATGTTCTGCTGGCAGACAGCTATGTAGTTCACCACAGAGTATGTCAGTAGCGAGCTGAGGGCCGTGCTGCAGGAAGTAGCAGTCCTATTTTAAACAGCGAAGCATGGGCTGGAGGTTTACCAAGTTAATCGTGTTTAAAGTCTGTTTGGACGGGTCACGTCAGGGATCTACGGATCCGGGTTCGAACTGTGAAAGGTAACATTCTATGGTCGCTGCCCAGGAAGAGATCGAGGGCAAGGCTTTTCACATTCTATAGGCCAGTGGTAATTACCAGGCCGAGTATGCTACTTCCACTGGTTGGTGTCATTACATGCTGGATCCAGCTCCCTGAACGTATGGTCAAAACGGAATACGTGAATCACTGTAGTAATGACATGGTATCTCAACAGACATTAGGCGCACTGAAGTACCCAGCAATGAGCTTCAACAAGGATTGGAATAGTACAATTTAGTCAGAAGCCTTGACTGCTTTGTTGAGGCTCGTGGTGTTTTAATTGGGCGGCCGATAGACGCAGCCAACATTAAATGGAGAGTTAGGCAGTAGAATCTTACCCAAACTGGGTCTCGGATTGCGTCCAGTGTTGAATCAGAAGGGAGAACGGTGGACAGACTGTTTTCAATGTGTATTAGCAGCCTTCTCCGCGACGGAGAAGATTTTTTGTAAAGGTTCTGTAACCGTCGATGGAAATTTGGTCAGATAGGCAGAGGCAGATAGCCAGGTTTCCGTAACGAACACTTCCGCCGACCTGCAGGAAAGGGCTGAGCGTAGCCGGAAAAGATTCCACTTTTTACCTTGTGGGCAGTCAGTTTGAAATGGCACACCTAAATTCTACAGCTATTTAACACCCATGTTTAACTGTGACTTTTTCTTCTCAGCTGTAAATGGCTCATCGATTTCGAAGCCGCCACTCCTACTGAGGCTCTGGTTTTTAGGTGACCCTCACGTTTGCTCGGGTCACCGTGACGGTAAAATCAGATTGTCCCGGGTTCAGCTTTTCGCTCCATTTAGACTCCGTTTTGAGACACTCATAACAGTATTAGCTATGTAGACCGAAACGTTGATTGTTGGTGTTTGACTGCGCCACCCCATAATGAGATAGCTAGTTATTATTGCGAAACATCAGCGCGAGAATTTTCCTGCAAATTGGGGATTGAGCCTACCTAAAAATACCCTTCGCTGCTTCGTCTATATTACGCAAATTGATTCTCGGCTCTTGGCCTGCGGCACATTAGCGGTGCATTTGTCTACTTTGGTGAAAGTAGCCGTTTATGAATTTTTTAGAACACACATCTCGCCCCCTCCCCCATTTAATCTGATCTTCATATGTACCGATTCGATCTTGAATAATGCCAACTCCCCTTACCACTGAGATAACCTCTTCCCCAGACGAGGCCAATTTCCTCATGGGGGATGTCGTTCTCTTTCCGTCGCCAATGTCCCATTCCTCAATTCAGAAGAGACGGCCCTTCATAATGCTCTGGCAACGGATGCTCCAAAATGTGAAGTGCAAAGTCAGGCTGCAGAGATGGTTGAGCAGGGGGCCGCTTTCCGTACCCCTAACGATGAGATGACCAGCCTGAGGACCTTGGTTATCAAACCCCTCCCGGTGTCCCAGGCAGCCGCCCAGATGTGTAAAGTATCTGAGCAGCAAATTCTTGATGTCGTTAAGGTTTTGCAAGACAACGAGAAATACTCCAAGCCGTCCATCCACTGGGGTCGCCTTTTCAACTCGGATTACCCTCATGACACCTATTCCCATGTGTTAAGCCGCCTTAAGCTCCCTTTTCATTCCACAGGCCACTTACGACAGCACTCGCGACCTTCCAACCCCCCTTTATCCCATTTTCATTTCACTTTCCCCTCCAGGTTACAGCCCGTCAACTTACTGTTGTAAAAAGGGCACTTGAACAACCTCCCGTAAGAACGCTAGCGCTAAGGAGCGTAACACTGCCGCATATCCTTTTTCTCTACCAGTTGATAGCTACTTAGTCCTCTTTCCTCGCATTTCTATATCCAAGCCACCAGTATCCACCGGTAGCAAGGCATTCGTTGGCGAACTTCTACGTTGTTGTTCCGCGCTAAGTAAACTTACACACCGCCGATCTCCTTTGAGCTAACGGCCCCAATCAGTACTAGCCATATCCAGCCTAGACTACAAACAAACTGACCCCTCAACAGATAGGTCTATTCGACTTATGTCACCATCCATGGTGTGTCATATTTCCTCATCCACATTACCGACTACTCTTCTTCAAGAAACACTGATCGTTTCATCCGATCCTCCTTCGGCGAAAGGTATACCGGAATCCTACAAAGATCCTTAAGTTACTCTCGACTCCGCTAAATGGCTTTCATTTTTCAAGCTGAATGCATGCTCAAAAGTGAACAAGATGCGAGTGGTGCGTATTCCACTGTTCACGCCTGATTATGACCTTATTTTAGTTACGGAAACCTAGTTGACAGAGAACACTCTAAACGGGGATATGGCTATCACCGAGTACTATGGTTTTCGGAAAAACGGCTAACCCAGCGGGTGAGAGGTTCTCATATGTACTTAGGGCAAACCAAGAGGGCGAACACATTTTGGCATCCAATGCTGGATAAATTACTGATCCAGCTTGGCTACAGGTCACTGCGAGACTTTTTGGCTTGATTATCAGTTGCATCTACCCTCCCCCCAATGCTAATCCAAGCGACTTCTTGCCTATCTTGGAAGTGGTGAGCTTTGTTGCTGACTTACTCGGCCCCAAACTGATGACCGGCGACCCTAACGCACCAGGCATCCGTTGGTCACCTTTGGAAACCCAAAATCACCCAATACACTTCTTGACCAACAACCGTTTAGGAGGATGGACTCAACGTGTGATGTGTCCAACTAGAGGCAGTAATATCGTTGACCTTATTTCTACAGTGGGATTATCTAGTGTACGCTTATCGGTCGTGGATAGCATCCTGGGATGTGACCACTTACAGGTACGGTGTGATTTTTCAGTGCCAAGGCGAACCGGCCACAAACCAAGCGCCTAAAGATCGTTCCACCGAGCTAGCTGGGATCACTTAACCTCACTGGTATACTTTCTTTTCATCTAATGGCTCTCTTCACTCCAAGCTAAATGCGTGTGTGTGTGTGATCACCCCAACTCAGGGACCACCTGAACGCGATAAACCAAACAGTGTTTGTAGGTTCAAAAAAGAATCTTTCTATCTTACAGAGCAAATTCCTTAGGTCGGGAGACTTTCCGTTGTTCTCACAAATGAACCGTTTATCTCGTTTAGTACAGGTGACTGAAAAGCCCTTCAATTCAAACAATAAGCAAGGCCGCTGAGTCATCCCAAAGGGACCGAGGCCTCATCCGAGCTCACAAAACTGAGAAGCAGCCCGCGCAATTATACAACGAAATCCCAAGAGGTCTTTAAGGCATTTGGTAACAAATTTGTTACACCTGTAACGACCGATGAACCCCCATGCTTATATCATATTGATCCGCTGACGCAAGCACAGCTCTCAGCAGTTTTACTTCACTCAAGTGACTTTACCACACAGCCTACCAAAACTAGGTGGTCATACCGTCCCGGGCCGGGTGCTGCACCAACGGATACTTTCAGTCTAGATAGAAATGATATCCCATCCTTTTAGTATTACATGCTTCCACATCAGTTCAGTGGAAAGGGTGCACACTCAGTAGCCACGGGGGTTCATGGCACTAATGGGGATAACCGGTACCCGAACTCTGAGACTGGGAGTGGAGAGGAGCCACATAAGCTCTCAGTAGATTCTTGTTGTTAGAGGTTCCCGGTCTATCTGTGGACAGTGACACCTTCTCTACCTTTTGAAAACATCAGTTATTATCCCGATTCCTGAGAAGAGTTCACGACAGGACCTAACCAAATATCGACCAGTGAGCCACACCCCCATAATTCCCGAATTACGAAAGACCAATCAAAAATAAGGTGATAACTCACCTATCAGACAACAAACTCGTTAATTCTGGAAAGCAGGGTGTTTTTGAAAAAGATCATGTGCCACTTGTGTGGTGATTTGCTTAACTTGCTAACTACGGCCACCAACAGTGGTACGTCAGGGAAGGTTATTCTGCTTGACATTGATCGAGTCTCCGATAATAGGGTACCGGCCAAGATG
Source organism: Fasciola hepatica (assembly GCA_948099385.1). Lineage (NCBI taxonomy): Eukaryota > Metazoa > Platyhelminthes > Trematoda > Plagiorchiida > Fasciolidae > Fasciola > Fasciola hepatica. Next base: position 292,667 of record CANUEZ040000247.1, on the reverse strand, counting down.
AAAATCTACAGATTTGTTAACCCCTTCTGAATTAGTTTTCTTCACATCTAACATCCCGAGAGCAGGTGGTGGACGTTGACGGCACCTTATCATCGCCTGGACCAGTAACTGGTGGAGTTATTCAGGGTAGTGAACGAGGTCCCTCAAGTTTTCTTACGTATGGTAACGACATTTTTCACTTCGCCACAACCGGCGCTAGGTTCCCTTTTGTGGACGACAGTAAAACATTGCACTCCTATGAACCCGGCGCTCTAGTATCTACTGTCGCTGAAATTACTAGCGATTCAATATGGCTAGATTCATGGAGCAACCAATGGTCGATGAAATTCTCCGCTTTCAAAAGTAGTATCCTTAAGTATGTGTCAGTTTCCCGCAGGAGCGTTTGAAACTAATGATGAGTTCATCCTCAAAGATCACGAGGTTAGGAGCTCGGGGTTACAATATTTTTGTACACTTAATTTCTCCAAGCTTTCGGTCGTGCGGGTTGCTGATGTTAGAAGGCTAATTGTTCTGATTACCGGAACCCCCGGTCTTCCGAAAAACAAGTCGGGCATTTTCCGCAACTCGCCGGACCACTTTTGGAATATTGCACTGTCATCTTGTCTGATATGCTGCAGATTGAAAAATTAGCAATTGGGTATGTACAAAATAGATTTTCCAAACCGTTACTAGGACATTCCTCGCCCTCAAATTAAATGAAAAGGTGTGGAATATTGCACTAAGAGCCCCTATGGTTACGCCGTCTACGAATGAACCTGTCTTTATTTGTAATATCTTAAGACGTACATCTTGCAATACAGCCCCTCAGGTCAAAAATCCCTCCACCTGATCTTTACAACACATGGGCTACATGGTCTTGATTCCAGTATCTGGGACTGTGATGCGGTCTAACTCTTAATAGTAAATATTATTCCCTTTGGAACAAGCCCCCACATCGAATTAGGTTACTATCTTCAGCCTCTATGTAACTCAAAAAAGAAATAAATAGGCATCTGTCGTACAAAATCTCATTCTGATGCATGGTCTTTACATGTCTATCACTCGAGCCTGCGAACTTGGCTTGGGACAGTAATGAGGAGCTCAGCAACTTTTGTCCGGTAGACAGTTATCACCTACGGGTGCTAAGGAGAATGCGGATTCAGTCCTTATTGCAGTGGGCAGATTAAAGAAGCCAAGCCTCCACTCTTCGACTGCCGGCAATACCTCCCACGTGTCTGTTTATCTACCTCTTATTTTCAAAGGCCCTGATTACGACCCCCCCAATGGCCACATTTGTTCCGTTGATTCATCGTTTCTTGCTGTCTGTTTTTACCATAGTCAGTTAGGTCCTTTTTATCAGCCGCTACCATGTACAAGAATACCCCCTATGCTAGTAGTGGCATATGAAGTATTGTGCCCTCAAGGAGCCAGCCTAGTTCACACATCAAATACTTACTAGTCGATACCGCATTTCACCACACGAGATTTCAGGCCTCATTCTGATGAACTAACCACCACAATTCATGTGGTCCTCCACCGACCATCCGTTGAACTACACATAAGTATTTGCCTAGGTTTTGCTCATTCTCGCCTCCCTGTCTTAAAGGTAATTCTCACTAAGCCACACGACAGTTTATCAATAGTACTGTTCTGTTTTGCGTTCCGTAAGTCGTTTGGTCCAAAAAGTCAGACCTTAACGCCACAACGGCTCATTTCTGTTATTGTTAGTTTCCTGCCATAATGTCGTTGTTCTGTGTCTCTCCCTTAACCAACAACTGGTGGAATTGCCAGACCGCGGCTTTTTCCGTTTTGCTCCCAGGAACTACCCTTAAGGACGATTATCGCCGGCTTCATCCCATGAAAAACCTGGAAATTCTGTCGCTGCATAGAACAACTGCGATTTACACACCGTTTCATTTTTGTCCGTCATACGACCGATTTCCCCAGGATTACCACAATCCGGCCACTAGGACACCAGCTACCTCATCTCACTGCAATCGTGCAACTTATTTTAATCCCAGCGGCGCAAAATACGGTCAGATCCACAGCCTTGGCAGCACATGTCGGGCGTACAGGACGTCTGCATTTATGGGCGGGCGCAAATAGATCGGTGGATCACAACTCCTGTCTTCGAAAATGCTTTCCAGGCTTGGTGGTCAGCGCACGGTCAGTCCCGTCCACTAGCAGTGCTTGTGGATAACGAAATTCTATCTTTATGCTCGCACTGATGGGGCAAGCTTTTTCTCCGCTTCTTCTCAGTTATTTCAGGCTTCCCTTCAAGCTTGCTTTTGGTATTGAAGTCATATCCTGCCATTTTCATGCCCAGCAAAATTTACCATCATCTATGTAAGCACCAGTAAAAAGCTTTTCCTCTACCTACTATCAATCTTGTACCTTGCACACAATGGTGGCTTATCCAAATACTCACCGATCGTGGCAGCTACCTCACAGCCTAACTTTCCTGAGTTGCACGTTCGGCCGCTCTTTCACCCCGTACGTGATCTCGTCAGTTCCCTATGTTGGAACTCGCCAAAACTGTTCAATCACTGACACATCTATTGCCACCGTTCATTTCCTCACCGGTCACCGAAAGACGCCCGGCGCTGACTTATCATTCCGGAGTCCTCCAGAGGGCAGTGAAGTGATCAGTGATTATCTTCACTCTTCATCAGTTCATCCAACTGCCTCCACAGGGCCATTCCAGTGACTTATTCTGATTTCGCAGATCATCACTTTTTCTCTATGTCTGAACTCCCCCTATATAATTCCCCTGCAGCCTCCCTGCTCTTTATCGTCATTTGTCACACCTGTCAAAATGGCCGTTAGAAATGGTACGCTTGCCGTCCACCTACTATGAAATTACCTTTATTACACCCTAAATTTGTCAGCTCCTCTCTCACCCCAGATGTGACATCCGTATGCTATATTACCATAGCTGACCCTGTATCCAGCCCCTAAATTCCACGGCTATCGACACCGGATGATATATATTATTCTATATCCCTTGATCCGATGCAGCCTTCCGCAATGTGCGTGAACAGCTTTATTTGTCTGTCACTTTCGCGTTGCATACAATATGCTGTGTTCGTTTATTGATGTAAACTTGTCTGTGAACTACTCTACTACCTCTCTTGCAAAACCGAAAAGCCGTGCAATTGTTGTAGTTACGCAGTCCATAATATTTTATCTTCCCTCTCCGCTATGACATTTGTCGCCAATCCCATCTTAAATTAACAGAGTGCTACGAACCCACCCGTCTTTCGCCGGCCGTTTTTCCCCAGTTCCACTCTGATAATATCTCCCCTTCGAAATACTTCAGTTGTTTGCTATATATCTGATTACTCCTGTATCTAGCCATCAACTTTCAATGCCATCCCCGCAGACTAATTTTTTTAATGTTGATACCTTTTGACATACATCTTATGCCATAGGCATCGATGAGATTTCTATCTATATCCCTTTCTCACTCTGCAGCATGTAAGTAATTCTTTTTATTCCGCTCGATAGATTCCTATTTTTATCAAGAACAACACATACCTTTTGATTATGTTCTAATTTTCACCAGTGTTTATTATTTTCCATATCACCTGTGCATGTATTCTAGATCTTCAGCCGACACCAATTGATGTCCGAACCGACTACCCGACCTTGAGTCTTCTATTTGCCGGGCGTTATCATCGTTTTGGTTCATTTCAGTGTTCTCCTATGGTACCCGGTGTGCACTTATTTTGTCCAATTTTAAACTTGGAGTCTGTCATCAGTTATACCACTTGCTCATGCACTGCAGCATGTGCTGGGCCCATCTGGGATAAGTTATCATTATTAATATTGTTATTATTATTAATAACCTAAACAATCCATTTACTTGAATCGCGTTTTGCTCAACCGTCAACGCTTATCATTCTGCTCCACTAACTGCTCATAACTGGCAACTACTCCACATCTCACTGTGTGTGTTGTCTCACAAACCTCTCGCTTGATATCAGTTATTCAGTCAGTGGTGCATCGGGCTTTCAGTTTCATCTGCGCACCTCCTTTTACCCGGGAAACACCCTGCAAGTAATTAAGAAAAACATTTCTGCCTTTCACAAGTCATCATATCTGCTGGTACAAGTGCGTACCCGTCATCACAAATAATGTTTTCAGCGTACACTCCTTCGCGACCTTGTCGATCATACCTAAATTCGTGAGCGTTTCCCTTCCATCCCTGCTTTATTTGATTACTTATCCCAACCACTGCATAATGCTGTTTCCTGCCAGACTTGGTAGCTTCCTCACATTGTAAAATGATGGACGGTGTTGCTTCATTCCCCTGTTATTTCTTTTAAACTGCTTAATCACATGACTCAGTGAGTTTTGATTAGCCCACTGGTCACACATAAAAGCTTGTGGGTCACTATTCTGTCAGTCCGCTGCCACATTCTGGGCAATCTGTTGAACCGCTGAGTGGTGCTGTGCGTACCTGCTGACGATTCCGTCTTGGTCCGTGTTGAATCATTAGGCGCCAGTCCTCGAGAATTTTAGAAAGGAACGTGTCATTCTGGAGGATATCCGCAGCGTATGCGGAAGAGAAAAGCTGTTGATGGACTTGGAAGAGGATGTATATTAAGTTCATTGTGCGAACTGTAGACGATGGACACGTTCACACTGCGCATAGTCTCAAAACCAGGAGAACTGCCGTTGTGTTCATTGCACGGCTGGAACACGTGAAAAAATCACCCAAAGGCCCATTTTAGGTCCACGCCATACGGATTGCAATTCCCGTTATTTCTTTTTTACAAGTGCTGTAAAAAGCTGACACATTTTGTGAGTGCAACTAAGTGATGACACTCATACAGCGGTGATTTAGGGATTAAGGTTGAAAAGATCGTGAACACTTTAGCTGTTAAACAAGAAACCGGACGAACCTGGAGGTTTGGCATGCAGGAAGTTACAAAGAGCTGATTTAGTGACCAGCTGACTTACAGATGATAGTTCACGTGCTCGGGCTGATAGCCGACATACCACCTAGATCATGAATGGCCAGCCCTTAGTGTATGATCAAGGAAACTGTTTCCTTATCCAGCATTCAACTTAACATGGGCTGAACGTCCAACAAGCAAGGACCTCGTCAACATGAAATTAGCAGAAATAATAGTAAATCATGTGTAACAAACGCTGAGAGATGCCTGACAGGTTGAAGTATTACGGAATAAACAGCGTCAGGCCGAACTTGCAAATAAGATCCGATCATGACGAACACTGCTCTCACTGTGGCGAATGAAATCAAATCGCAAACCCAATGGTAGAAAGAAATTATTGATCCCGTTCTTTTATAATCTACATAGATATTTCTGTGTTTCATCACTTGTCCTTCATTATTAGGCATGTCTTACAAGATTTGGGTTCGTGTTCACTTTAAATTCAGTGGTGGCAAACACGACTCTTCTTTGCATCGAGCGGCAGTATTAGTCGTCACGGGGCGCAATAGTACACAGTACACCGGTCCCCGGGACCATTTGCGGGGCAAGCCGCCTTCCAGTCCAACTGGCAAGTCGGGTAGGGGGGATATTGGGGCTTGTGAATGACATTGAAAGAATCTCATTCACGCCTCTGGGAACAGTACGTGGCTGTTTGTGTCCTGTGAGTGAAAGCAAACGATCCAGGTAAAGAGCCGTTCTAGAGAATGGCTTTAAATCGAGGTACCAGGAATGGAACAAGCAATCTATTCCGATGGGCTATATCGAAGGGAGTTTTTGACAAAGCTGTGACCTCACCTCGCTCGAGATTTCCTTATTTTTTTGAAATCGATAATTTCGTTCACAACCAGGAGTACAACAATTCAGGGTGTGATATTCAGTCTGGTAATGCATGATTTGACAATCGCTTTGTGGTCACCATATATATTTAATAAAATGTCGGTGGCTGTCGTGGCGATAAATCTCAGGCAAAACCTTCACCGTGGCCTGACCCGAAGAGCCAAAAAGGGAACAGCGTAAGGCGAAAACAAAATTGGGTAATTGACTAAGGAACTGTCCAAGAATGCTTCCATTCTGACTAAAAAGTCTGCATACTGTATTAGAAATTGTGGAAATGAATCAACAAGATGGGAATAAACATCCGATTTGTTTATTTGGTTGTCTTTTTGCTTTGTTACCCTCAAGTCTAGGGACTGGAAGGTATCAAGGTAACACGAAATTGTAGTGTCTTTGAAGGATCTTCCGAAACCGGTCGTTTAAATGGACACTCTGAAGTAGGTCAGTGAACAACAGCTTTCACGGAATGTGGTATATTTAATGGAAATTATAAATAAGGTGCATTTGATCACTTGCTTCCCTTATTATCAAAATTATTTGCCTGTAAAGGAATCACAAAACCTTGGTATTATCCACCCTCGTTAAGTCTGCTGACCCGTAATTTGATTTCCGACAAAGAAAAGACCGATTTCTGTTTTGCCTCTGAGAGCAAGTGAACCAAAGATGGTCTTGTGAAATAAACATTGCCAAAAAGAAACACCAAAGTTTTATTTAAAATTAAACTAATAGAATGGAATCCTCCATATTCTATTACCACCTTTCATCCTTTGACGAAAATAAGTAGATTACTTATCGCCAGCGTGTCTGCGAATTCAGCATATTTCGAGCTAAGTAAGATGATAACCCTCTGTTGTAGGATAAGCTGAACGTTAACATTTGTTTCCACTTTGGCGTAGACGTGAAAAAGATCGTGAATCACAGGGGAATTTTTGAAAGGGTTAAATGGGATGATTGTTAGATAGGCTGATATGGCAATACTACATTTGCGTACATAAAGCGTCGTGCAGGCGACTAGTGTAGAGTCCAGTCGTCTATTAGGCGCCTCCATGGTTCTCAGTGGTTTAAGCGTTCACGTTGCATGATGAATTATGCAACTCAAGTCTAACCTGTTACCGACAAATGTTGTGAACATCATATATAATTATTAAAATGTCGGTGGCTGTCGTGGCTATAAATCATAGGCAAAACCTTGACTGTAGCCTGATCCGAAGAGCCAAAAAGGGAACAGCGTAAGGCGAAAACAAAATTGGGTAATTGACTAAGGAACTATCCAAGAATGCTTCCATTCTGACTAAAAAGTCTGCATACTGTATTAGAAATTGTGGAAACGAATCAATAAGATGAGAATAAACATCCGATTTGTTTATTTGGTTGTCTTTTTGCTTTTTTACCTTCAAGTCTAGGGACTGGAAGGTGAATGCTTATCCCGAGCTTAAATCAGTTTTCTTCGAAAAGAAGTCTACTATCCACTGTGCGTATTAGTTGCTTGTTTTCGAACTCAGTTATTGAAGAGTCAAGCATTTGAAGCATTTACAATTTAGTCATAAGGGGAAAGTCGCCAAAATCTCATGCCTACGTACATTGCATGAAATGTTATGGGCCAGTCAACCAACAGAAAGTCTGTATTCTTACGACTTGGATTATTACATAATCAGCACATACTTTTTCCTTGAAGGACAATAAACACATTCTTGGCATTCCCCTCGTGATATTTGTTGACAAAGTTATCTCCAATATATGTAGCGACCATGAATGAATATGTGCCAAATTTCTCCTGTTAACATTTTCTGAATAACGTGCTGTTGCGATTGCTGTCTGAATTCTCACGCCCAGAAGTCTTTACAGGGAAGGTAGTCCATAATGTCAGCGATTCTGGTAACTTTGGCGGTAACAAAGTAACCACCATGCAACGGCCGTTTTGGAGAGGAATACATTTAGCATCAACGTTTTCGCACGAACGTTAAATGCTATTGTTGTTACCACTTTTTCATAGCTATGAGGTTTTTTTACTGTTCCTATGTCTATCGACTTTCCTCGATGTCCGTTATGGGGTTTACTACACAGTAATTTGTTGACAAACTGCTAAACAGAGTAAGGAAGTGATAGTTCGCCGTGGTGATCAGCAATTAAGATAAGATTAGTGAGACAGAATCGTAACTAGCAGATATGAGTCGGGCAAACGAAGCTTTGTTTCCATCTTAGTTACTCGGTCCGTTTGAAAAAGAACTGGACACATTTGCTGACTAGCATTCAGTGAAATGTTTCTTCATTTTTTACACGCAAATCTAATTCAAGTTCGGGTTTCGTTCACTATAATTTTCACAATGACATCAGGGACGTGCCATGAGACATTTACTGCATAAGAATTTTGAAATCTTATTCATTGAGTTTTATTTCGAAGGCTTTACCGTTGTCTCGCGCAAAGCCCGCTACTGGGTTATGAACGATAATTTTGCTGACTCTCCCAGCTTGGGCACACTTCCGCACTCAAGCAAGCGCGCCCAGCCAGCCAGCGTTTACCTCAAGACCTGTGCTCTGCCTGGCTTTACCGCTGCCACGCCTTCAGATGTAACTTGGACCAAATTTCGATGCCAAGCTGGACTGAACACATGCGCTGCTATTTGCTAACCGGCATTCTCAGTGGGACGCATTGTGCCCAGAAGTCATGCGACTGAGATAACCATCATCAATGAAATTACAGTATTGATCGATTAGTTCTGCGTGATGCACCGTGTTTGAGGGTAGTGCCTGTCCGACCTTGATAGTGGCCTTGAGTGAAGTTTGACGCTTATGGGGCAGAGATAGTAGAATAGAGGCACTATAAAGAAGACGCACTGTTCCTTACGCTCTCCTTACCAATATTGTTTCGGCTATTGACATGGAGCGATTTAGTCCTTTTGCCATCAGTAAGCCTTGTGAAAATCTTTGCGAAGGCTTTGGATGCGCTGGATGAGACAGCATGGTTATCCAGTAACTGTTGGCGATAGTAGGCGTATGAGTTGACAGTAAACCAAGCATTCAGCGGAGTTAGTGACATCGGAGTTTCACATTTAAGGGGTGAACGTAGAGATGTCGGAATCACGAGTAGCGGTAAGTACACTTTACATTTTTTCCAACAACAACAGCAGGCGTGGCTGTTGAGGAGTGCTCCTCTCGAGTTCGAAACCTTAAAGGTGCTGCTGCTAAAACACCGGTGTAACAAACACCATCTGACCGCAAGATGCATAAATAGATACGTTTTGATGTACTGACCACACAGACGGTATCCGCCTTGAGATCTTCGCGAACTGATGTGAGCACCTCGACTGACTGTGGTACGTCAAGTTCATCCAGGAGAATACTGTCATACTGGACCCCAGGCGGCTCTCAGCAAGTATCAACCTAACGTACTGCAAGAAGAACTAGCTACGATTGAGGTCCAATTGCATATTGGTGGCAAGCGCCCCTCTGGATCATCTCAAACACGCTTGTGTACAATATTTGGATGCGTCGCGTATCCAACAACGACTACCCCCCCCCCCCCCCAAGCAACTAGTGGATATGAACATATTTTTGGAGGACTTGGTGCTCGACGTGGCTGGGGTTCAACGGAATGAAATCAAACTAAAAGTAATTCAAAACGGTAAATGGGTTCAACTGGTGGCTGTTACCTACGATTACCTACCCACAGCATTTGTGGAGTGCAAGAAGTCCCAGGAGGGATAATTCACTTGAGACAAATACACACAACAGAGAGTGTACAACGAGCGTAGGGTTACCCATCTTTCCGTTACCCGGTCTTTTGTCAACCAACAAAATATTTCTTAGAAATCCTGCCGATCGGTCACCACTAGAATCTTTGGATGTAGGTATGGTTTAGGACTTCCTATTGATTATATGTATTGCATTTGCCTTGGAGTATTGCGCAAGCTAGCTTTCCTTTGGTAGGATATCTGTTTCGTCGTCATCCACACTGCTATATTGGCAATGTATATCATCCTCACAGCCAGCAGCTATTACCGACGAGGCACGGCGGGGGCAGCTTCAGATGGCAGGTAATCAGTTCCCATCAAGTTACGGAACGGTTGTGATAGGGTTACCTCTTAAAAGGATCAATTTCGTCTTCCTCATTCTAACTACCAGTGAGCAATTGTAAGAAGAAACAGTCACCTTTCAGAAGACGACGCACCACCGATGCCATGAAGAGAGGTAACACACAGTGAGTTGATTTTCATTAGCAGTTTAATTAAGAACTGTTCCAAGAAACAGGTACGGCAACGCTCTTTCTTTAACAAAAGAGAACATCATGGTCCACAAAGTCCCGTGGAGTAAGCCATTTTTGCAGCCATTTTCTGTCACTCGGTAAGAGGTCAAACGTCGATTACAACAGCGGACCGTCTGTTTCCCTGTCCATGTAAGTAAATGCCAATACCATTTAGTTATAAGATTTGTGGACCACCCAGAATGAGGGAGCACCAAGACTTGCATAAAGCCCGACCCGGACATTCCAGGGCCTTATAGGTCATCATGAAGTACGAGTTTCGTCGTTTGTATTATTTTCTGCTTTTTTAAGAGCTCCTCAAAGCCTTGGGTGAGTGTTCCAAGCAAACCTGAGACCCAATAATTAGGGTAATGCCGCGAGGAAAGCTGATGGTAAGCAACGGTTTATTTTGTTAATGACGTTTGATCCACTAGATTAGCGGCAACTAGTCACGAACGGATGCATGAGAAAAGCTCTTAATATAATCATGGAGGCTTTGGAATAAATAGACAAACGAATACAAGCTCTAAAATAACGTGCTTCCATATGACCGTCAGAATATCTGTTCCCCCGGATAACTTTGGGAGAGACTAAAGACTTTGAAAAGAAATTGTACAGAAAATTCGCACAAAATTGGCTCTTCATCTATTGTTCAGAAATCTCTATTTTACGGGACCCTCCGCTGGCATCATCCGGGAGCGTACTGGGTCCTCTGCCATTTCTAATATACATTAATGATGCATTGGATCTAGTACACCACGGCAGGCCATTCTTGTCTGCGGACGATATGAAAATATTTTACTCTTTCAAATTTGATGATGCTATCCCTACTCTTTGCAACATTTCCGTTGACCTTGCTGCACTTGACCGCTGGTGCCAAACCTGGAGAATGAGCTTTCCCACTGATAAGTGCGAGGTCCTAACCTACAAGTTCCAATTGCCCCCTGGATCCTTAACTCTTGGTGGGTCTCCAATAGCCAGTCGATTTATCATCCGCAACTTGGGCCTCAACTATTCCTGCACCCTCAACTTTTCTGAACACGCCGCCATCCAAGTGGCTAAGGCTAGAAGAAGTGTGGCCCCTCTCTTCCGCTAATTTCGTCTCCGAGACAGTATCATCAGCATCTACAAATCCCACATCAGGCCTTTGCTTGAATATTGCTCAATAATTTTTTCTAACTTGAAAATTTCAACAGATTTGCGATCGAAAGCATACAAAGGCCTTCAACCAAACAGCTACTTGGTTGATCGACATCTTTAAGCTATAAAGAACGATTCCAAAATCTGAATCTTCACCCACTTCGGCTCCGCCGCTTACGACGTCTTAGTCTTCTTGAATAACCTGCTCGATAACCGGTCTCTTTCCTTTGACCAAGTAAGCTTCTCCCGTAAAATCCCTTACTCACTTCGGCACAGGCCTTTTGCTGTCCTTTGTAGTATAGCTAAATCGACCATACGGTCACGTTTTTTTCTTCTTCTCTACTCCAAAGTCTGGAACAAGTTGCCCATCACCCTTCGAGCTTCACAAACCAATTCCCAATTTCTGTCGGCACTCATCCCATATCTCAGTGTCACCCGCGCACTTCTGTTATCTGTTATGACCATGGCAGAAGATATAGCTTACGAGAGGGGCCTCGACTTCTAAGACCAACTCTTTCGCCGACCCTGCTCCCTTCAATTAAGGGCACAATCAACAATAGACAGTTGCATCTATCTGACTGAGTTCTCAACGTTAGATTACCTTTGGCCATTTCCTTAATGAATCAAACAAACTGAAATGCCACTAATTTCAACCACTCTGCTACCGCCTACCCCTGTAGTTTCTGTCACTCTTATGCCTTGTCCTTTACTGGTTTTTATATGCCTCCAATAACCGTTGATGCACAGCAGGGGCACACCCTGACTGCCCATTTTAATCTGCTCTCCTTTAACAGTTCTCTCCTTGCTTGCATTTTGCCCTCAACGTTGATATACTCGCCTGGATAACGCCGCTATTTGGTCGATTATGAGCCGCTGCCTCCGTCCTCTGGAACCCCTCGAAACCTGACCACAGTTGAGCTACGCCCCACATGCGTAAACATCAATAAACATTGGAGCCATTCCCAATGGTGCGGGGCGCCGTCAGATCCACCGCTTCGGCCGGCGCACATCGGGCGTGCAGGTCGTCTGCAACGATGTGCGAGCGCAATAAGGTTGGTGGATCGCATCCACTGTGTTCACCTCGAAGCGTTTTTCAGGTCGGGTGTCCAGCGCACAACCAGTCCCACCAACTAGCACCGGTTGCAGATAGCACGCCCTAATGCTGTCAGCTGCAGACCGCATGCCCCATCCATCCTTGTTCGCCACTTTACGCCCACCTATCTCTCTTATCACATTCATTTTCTCGTCCTTCTATGGTATGCACACCTACCCATCCTGTCCTTGCTCTTATTGACTCTTACTGTGCTACTTCTCATTGCACGTCACTATCGTCCTAACCGCTTTCCTCTGCCGACCACCGCAAATATTTTATTTCTTCACCCATGTCAGCGTTGCCGGCTTGTAGCACCTATTCTTTGGTATCACCGTAGGCCTATGAAGCTCCTTGATCGCATTCTTACGCCTCACTGCCTATCGTTCTGTCAAACCTTCTCTCGTTCTCTCTTCCTTTGCCTAATACCATTACACACCAGCCCAACCCGCACCCATGACCAGTTCTCATATTAGAACTGCCGTTCCAAACTCTGCGTCTCTCACAGCCACATTTAATATCCAGTCACTCACACTCAGTTTTCCTTGCCTAGCTCCGCGATTCCCCTGTGGATCCTTTTACCTGGCAGTACTCCGATTAGCATCGTCCATTTGCATCCACTTGTACAATTGCCGGCATGCACACAGCTCCCAATTTCCATGTCCCCGACTCCGGTGCACATCCGTTGTTCACGCGTTATGTTCGTCCACCGGTTCACCTGTCACGGTGGTTCTTTCCTATCCGCCTTTTTCGCGTTCCACCTGCAATGAGATGATCTTACTGGCTATGTCTCACCTGTCTCTTTCGGCCCGTGCTTCCGTTCCTGTTTCGTCTACTGTTTGCCACAGGCATTTTATGCGTGCCTTCTGGACCGTTCTGCTTTTTCACTTGCCACGTAATGTAAACTCACTGTTTTGTCGTGGTTCTTATTCACGGTTTTAGTCCGTTTGATCTGCCATTACCTTCTGGTACCCCTTTCGCTCATTCCTCTCCCACGCTGTTTGCCGTCACAGATGCTGCATCTTGAACCATGAACAGTTTCACCTCCCAGGTTACTTTCTCCACTTAGTATGCACAATCGCTCTGCGCTGCTTATCTATCTCCATCGCCACCATCTTTCCGCTGGATAATGTAAGCCCATTCATTAATACTCCTTCCATTCTTGACCGACACCCACATAAATCAGGTTATTAGATCCTTTCTAACCTGTTCCCTTCGATACTTTCCTTCATCTCCCCTTTTTTTGAACTGTTCCTCAGTCGTCGTCTTTTCTGTGCTTCCGCATTTTCCACTCTCTCTGCTGATCCGCCAGGTTTACCTGTCATGAAGATGATTCATCACAATATTCCAAATTTAATTCTACAAACACTCAACCTAACCTAACCTGCCCTTCCTAATGACTGATAATTTCATTCTAGGACTCCATTATTATTGATCCACCTTCTCTTATATGCGTATATATATATATATAAACAAGCGCACATATGTACATATGCATTCGCTCTGCATCCTGTAGTTCCCCACAGGCCATCTTTCTTGCTATCACCCCGCTGACCGCCATGATATGCATCCATTCCTTCTACATCTATAACCCACATCCCCCGTGTCCAATTCCCATGAACTACTTATTTTACCTGATTTACCTTTTAAGTCTTACTTTGCTCGCTCTCTGTTTTGCAATGAGTTTTGCGCCTTGTTCGTTGACCATCTATTGCAGAGTACCAATGCTTCGTAGCTACCTAATCCTTTGCAGTGAATCTCACTTTTTCCCCATCGTCTACCGCTATTACAGTTTCTTATACAGATTTCTAGCCTTTCTCGTGTATGTCAGTCAGCTTTGAGATGTCCCCATACCGGCCAGCCGGATCATCCACCTGACGAGAGTAAGGCAAGTTCCAACCTGGCTTGGCTCAATGCAGACCTCAAAAAGCTGAGGGATCAATTTTTGCAAGGAAATTGAACAAAAGCACTGTAAAACTGTGCATTATAGAAACGAACTTGTTTCTCCTGGTCAAATCTCGGTAATTAGTTCTCCCGTTGTTGGTTTGGCCGTTGCAGCTAGTTGATTGGGTTAGTGGTCATATATAATCCGTAACCCTAGGCTTGATGTTCACTTGCCATTTCTTTCTCGCACTGGCCGGTTCTCGATGTGGAGTGAAACATCGCTGGTGATTCTGCCCAGTTCTGTACAACGGTTAAGAAGATGTACCCGAATTTGGATGCATTTAGATCCGATTTTCGGGACTTCCAATCAACCACTTGTTCGAGTTTGTACGTATAAGATTCACGGACAACGGAAATGGCAAGTAAACGGGGTGTAATTTTACTACCTGGCACGCGGTATATTTCATCAAATATTGCTGCCTCCATCGGAGAAGAAGAAACTGCTCTGGACGAAGATAGTTTGTTTCCTTACTTGTTCCTAATGGAAACTGTTTGCAGATACCACAGCCTTGGTTACCAAGCATTCGTCTCGGTGGGTGCCACGGATTTAGGCATCACTCTGCCAGGTGGAGCGTATGTAGTACTTACCTCCAAGGGTCGCAGTTATAGAGTTAACCTGAGATCAGTCAGTGGGCTCTGCCGTGCCTACATTTGCTTCTAGTAGTAAAGGAGACAAAATTTTCTACGGGTGACAAATTTGGGCCGCTGGGAACTGCCAGTATCGGAAACACGGTTTCCAGGTTCTGCGCCGGAGTTCGTTTATAAGCAGAACACGTTAACAGTAACTCCTATAAATGCTAAACTGGCAATCACTGTTGATGCCTTGAAGGATCTTGGGGTAATTGTGAGCAACTTAGGCGATGATAAGTTTAAGCAAATAATCGACCTTATTCACAGTCTACCACGTGGATTAGCTGAACGGCTCAGTTCATGGTATCAATTGCAGGAAGTTCCCAAGCCCACGGGGAACCTAGAGGCAGACTTGAATGGCAGTGCGTTGTACTTTCCAGCAACACCATTACCTAGTACTAGCTCATTAGTAGCCAGCACAAGCGGTAGTAAGTCACGGTCAAAACGAAAATCTGCCTTGGTGGTTAGGAATGCGGACGATGAAGATACAGTTTTCATAAGGAACCCACTGCAAGCCCCGGATTTCTATCGGTTGCACACTAATACGTCGACACCATTCAAAACGGAAAACAAGCGTCGACTTGTGGATCCAGCGACTTCACCAATTCGGAAGCGTATGCAAATTGGAGGAACCAGCGTTGGACATTGAAGAAGACGTTCAGTGGGTGCAATGTGGCCCCTGTGGCCGATAGGTCCATTTCCAATGCGCGGGATTCAGAAAGGACTACAAGTACCAGTGCGTGCGTTGTCTGGCTCGATGAGCAACACGGAGGACAAAGAGACTGTCAACATGGTCCCAGTGGGGCCACCACATTTTTATTACCGTGTTGCCTCTCTGAAGCCATTTTGTTGTTGCCTTTTCATTCCTCTTGCATGTGAGTCTTGTTTTATGTGCGCAAGCCTGGGAATACTAGCTTCATATAGGGGCGATCATTTGCGAGTTTAAGAGCGGTATATAGAGAACTCCATGCTTTGTTAAACATTTCGTGAAGATCGACTGATGCTTAGCAGCTCCAGAAGATGGAAAGAAATTAGCATCCGATTCAACCCGTTACCCATATCACTTCAGTTAGTATTAATAAAAACTGAAAGCAATGGTAGCAGGAGTGTGAAACTTTGCTGCTAGATGCATGGAGAAGAGCTCGTATGGTGGGACCTAACTATATATATATATACCATCCTTTGGTTACCGGTGGACGCGAAACCAAACCTGCCGCCCGTCACTTACGTAACTGCTTACGCCGGTGGTATACAAGCAGGTAGAAAAAAACAGTTTCCTTATTCTGGCAATTATTCTTTTAGCCCAACTTCACTTGGTCAGATCACATCGCCCAATGGTCCTTCGGAAAGAGCACCACTATTGAGGAGAAGTTTGTCAAACAAACTAGGGATTTTGGGGCAATGATAAATGAAGATCACTTTTCCAAATAATAATTAAGAAAACGTTCAAGGTTTTCAAAAAATTTCATATATTTTCTGCCATGGCCAGATACGAATCGACACCCCAGTTCAGTTTTATGGTCTGCTATACACAATTGATGACCATTTCATTGATCAGAACGTTTTTATCAAGGAAAAATCGCCCATTTTTTCTCATTATAAATATAACAGGTGAGTCACTAGCAGCCCAGCAAGTAACTCGTATTTCAAAATAAGCTTGGCAGATCAATTTCGTGTTTTTCAAAATTCGCCCCTCAGAATTCCAGGATTCCGCGCCAATTCAAAATTATCCAGGTAGGAACCTACCCCGCTACCCCCAACCGACCTTGACCCTTCAAACACACCGGGCGTCCATTTGAATCTGTCCATGGGTTCATTTAAACTCAGTACACTTTCTTTGGCGTGCTCACGTTTGCCATACTTTCATCCTGCCTTACTCCCCCTTCTTAGGCCCTTTTTCCAACTCCTGTCATGTTAATTTCTACATTTCCAAGGGTTTTGCCTTTTTATTCCATCACTTGTAAACAGTTGATAATGCACCTGGCGTGCCTCGGGCGTCTCCGAAATAGACCATTATTATTATTTTCGTTATTATTATTATTATTATTTATATTACAAAGTTCGACATTTTATCCAATCATTGGTGCTGAGGTTTATGAAAAATGGTTCTCCGAGGACATCCGCTAATCCAGAGCGTGTAACAAATACGCTTCACCGATAGCAGTTCAGTTCAGTTCAGTTCAGTTCAGTATACATAGGACAGGTAATGGCCACGTCTAATCGAGCGTCCAGAATTCCTTCGATGGTATGCACACCAGTTATGCACCCACCACTGCCGAGTATATTTCGTCGAATCCCTGCTGAAAATGAGAGGGAAATGGAAAACCTCATCGCACATCAACTGCGAGAGACATTATGCATCGTGAGCGTTCACTGAGACTGTATGCAATGAGGGAAAAAGTCCAGTAAAAAGTACTTCAGAAGGACCACAGTGCTACCCGTCATCCACCTGGTTGGTATACTCAAGGCTCACTACGAGGAAATATTTCATACCGCGTGCAATCTTGGGCAACTTTGAAGGATTGGATGGTATCCAGATCTACCATCCCACCAAGTGGACCGTTCCAACTGTTCACAACCCTGTTGCTGAAGAAGTGCGATCTAGCCATTAACCTAGCTCGGACTTTTATCAACTTTTTTTCATGTCTTCTTGTTCTGGAGTCTACGGCCACTTGGAATATACCATCTGGTCTAAGGCCAGACAAGCCTTTCATTATCTTGAACGTTTCTATGAGATCTCGATTTCTCCTTCTTTCCACGGAGAAAAGATTCAAATCACAGAGTCTCTGCTCGTAAGTCTTACCCCTCTGCCAGTTTGCGTCATTTTTGTAGAGGGGTGACCAAGCCTGCACGCTATCTTCTAAGTGAGGTCTTACTGTAGCCATGTAAGTAGGTATGAATGGCTCTGGCTTATGGCAAGACAAAGCTGATCACAGCTTTAAGAGCTTCCCACGAGCCTTATGCGCAGCAGTGTTGCACTGCTCCGACCATTTGAAGTCACTGTTCATGATGATCCCAGGGTCTTTAACTCTACTGACTGCCTCTACGGTGAACAGCCCTTGATCATGAGCGACAGGTGGGCTCTCTGTTGACCTTGACAACAAATGGCTTTTTTGAGCCTTCAGAGGTAAGCCCCATTTGTATGCCCAGTTCAGGACGGTACCTATATCCCTGCCCAAGTAAGCCCTACCCTTAGATCCAACAATCTTCACGTCATCCGCAAAAATAAAGCTCAGCGATTGAAGAGTGGATGCCAGGTCATTAATAAATGACAAAAACAGGGCCGGGCCTAGGACGGATCCCTGAGGTGCACCACAAGTGACGTTCACCAAACTGGAGCACAAGTCCCCCACCTTGACGTAAAACGTCCTGCGGGAGAGGAAGTCCTCCAGCCACCCATATATTGGCCCACCTATACCGAAAGTCCCCATGTTGCGTAGCAAAAGACGATGATTAACGGAGTCGAACGCCTTGCTAAAGTCGAGGTAGTATACCTCAACTTGCTTACCTTCGTCCAGTCGTCGAGTTACTTCATCCAAGAAGCTCAGGAGATCGGTCAGGCAAGATCTGTTTTTCAAGAATCCATGCTGCGCCGCACTTAACATGGAGTGCTTCGGCAAATGCTGGTAGATGTGGGCACGGGTGATCTTCTCCAGGTCTTTACATAGGATGCTAGTTAGGCTTACCGGCCTGTAGTTCTGCACATCCGACTTAGGCCCACTCTCGTGTATTGCCACGACTGCCGCAACTTTCTAGTCCTGAGGCAGCTTACCCTGGTCTAACGTAGATCTGTACAGCCTGCACCAACGGTTTGATGAAAACTGGATGGATGCCATCTGGGCCTGCTGACTTGTGGCTGTTTAACTCCTGTAGGTACCTACGCACGCTTTCCTCTGAGAGGTCTAGCTCGTTTAACTGAGGAGAAGGATGCACCAGAGTCAGGTCTACACGTACTCCATTATCCGTTCTATGTAAACTACCAAAGTATTCCCCCAGGGCATCTGCTTTGCCCTGGTCATCAGTTACAATACCATAGTCTCTAGTGGATAGCAGACCTACGGCATTTCTTGTTCTGCCTTTAGACTGTACATAGCTATAGAATTTATTCGGCTGTCGTCTAACAGACTGGGCCAATTTGAGCTCAAATTCCCGCTTGAAAGCTCTAAAAAGGCTTGCAGTCTCGTTTCTAAGCTTTGTATAGTGGTTCCAGGCTGGCTGACTGCCGGAAGCTTTGTACCGGTTCCAGCAGCGGTTTCTACGTCTGATGGCCTTGGCTATTGCAGCCTTCCATCACATTGGTTTACCCTCCCCACTCCTCTGATTTAAGGGTGCGAACTCTTCCTGTAGGGCAGTCAGGGATCTCTTTATGGTCTGCCGGCGCTCCTCGACAGTAGCCTCCTGTGTCGTGTCCCAGATCAAACCCATCGCCCTATTACGAAGCCTATCTATGTCCATACTACCGAAATTCCTAACCAGCCTTGGAGGTACCTTTGCTTGCCGCGTGCATAGGACTATTTTGGCACACACGTGGTCACTCTTGACCGGCGGTGCACAATATTGCAGTCCAGACACATCGTTGGGGAAGTTTGTTATAGCTAGATCCCGCAAGGATGAGACGCATCCAGTCCTATATCTGGCGTCCACAATAATATGCTGGTGCATCTCATTGGCGTGCAGCCATTCTAAGTAGGTTTGCTCCTCCGATCTCGGCACTCAGACCTCAGCCGTCCAGCTGATATGCGGAGGATTAAAGTCACCCACCATGAGGGTCTTTTGTGTCTCCTTAACTAGTTCAGCCCAAGTCTGCAGTAAAAAACGTCCTCTTCGTGGTTAGTGCTTGGTTCCCTGTAGACACAGACAACGTTAACCTTCTGTCTGTAACGATGATAGTAACGGCGCATAACTGGATATTTCGAGTGCACGTCTTGGTCTGAGAATCAAGGTGATTTGTACCTGACCTAACGAGGATGGCTACTCCACCACCAAGGCGATCCTGTTCTCGATCCTGACTATAGACTGTAAAACCGTTACTTATTAGGCCCGGCACATGGTCTTCTTCAGAAAGCCACTTTTCTGTGACGAAAACTATGAACGCTTTCCGCTCGTCAGCGGATTTGGCGAGTTCCGCCCATTTGTTTCTAATACTACACGCGTTACTATATAACACCACCGCGTTTGGTCCGACGCCTAGGTGTCTCTTGCTAGTCACTCCTGTCTGTTTCTCAGGCGCAACGCCTGAGATGATAGCACGTCTTTTGCCTCAGATGTCCCCACTGGAGTGCATGAAGCGGCTGACGATCCAGAATTTCCGACGACGCCCCATCCATCTCTGTAGGAGTTGCCACAACATCCAGACTGGCAGGGGTCACGCTATCATCTATCTCTGCTGTTGATGTAATCGGTGTGGTCTCGCGAGCTCTATGGTAATCTTTACCTGTGCCATGCAACTATCATGCCTCTTAGAACTTCCCTCGTACGGTGGCGCGATATCGGCATGGGTCCCGAGGTCCTGACCGTTGTTCGTGGCACAACCCTTCACATAGCACCAGAATTCCCCTCGCTCTGTTTCAGTGCATGGTACCTCAGGACTGGGCCTCTGATCACTGCGCCACGGCTAGAAGTCCTTCATGGCCCAGAAGTTCGCTCGGGGCAGATTCCGTTTGGTGACCTCTTCAGCTCTCAGCAAAGCGGTCGCGTGCACCAGTCTAAACCTGATGACTCCTTGATCCCCAGAACCCAAAGGTCCGTAAACCACTAGCTGGTCAATCATGTGTGGATTTTATCGAGTGCCAAATCCAGCGCTGATAGAGTAGAAGTCTCCCTTCATCGCGTGGGTTGCTTAACATGCGCAAACTAGCCTAAGCTGCTTGGTGTATCGAAAATTGCTGAAGGTGTGGACCCATGGTCGGCCTGGCAGAACACGGTGGCGAAACAGACCTAAGGCAGACTGAAGTCACTTACCACAGACAAGTGGTGAGGATTCCGTGACCTCAAGAGATGCAGCGCTCCTGGTATGTGAGAACTGGTAGGGCCGAATAAATTCGGAGGTCCGTAGGTCAGTCCTGCAAGTAAAATCCTCGCCGTCAGACGCACGGTAGCCCGGACATCTTTCGGTTGCTCGTCTAGAGTCGAGTTTGAAAACCTTGTTGCTTTCCGCTTCCTGTCAATGTACAAAGCACAAACCCCGCCCAAATTTCCTGTTTGATTGCTCCTGACGATACCCATACCCTAAATCTCCAGCTTTGGGCTCGAAACCTCGGCTTGCGACCGTATTTCAGTCATCTCAGTAATCAGCCGTTTGCATTCACAGCTCACGAGGTGGAACTCAGGAGGCTTGTCGCACAGACTTTGGCTGTTTGTGTACATCCAATTCCACGTTTCGACCGTCATGGTATCGCTCGGTGGAGACGAAATCTTTCCTATGGTTACTGCAGGGTACTGGTTGTTGCCGAGATGGATACAGGCCGGTACCTTACCTGTGGAGCTGTCCGGATGGAAGTCTCCGTCCATTCGCCAGCCAGCTCTACACGAACCAGCGAGACCAAGTTTTTGGAGTCAGCGGCTGGCCACTGCATTCTGTAAAGACTTCTGGAGCGTCTAATAAAGACAATGTTCTTTAGTTTATCATAGTGTTTGGTTGACCTTTGCAGTTGACTTTCGTTTCTCGGTCTGCGTGAGTGCTGGTGCACCCCTGAGTAGAAGCTACTTCTAGTAGCACACCATTTCTCGGTTGTCGTCCGTGCTACGGTTTTCGAAAGGAGAGTGGCTCAGAGGAACTAAAGTCAGGGGATATTCTGTAAGCTCGAGGGCCGTGGCAACCTGTTCATGCCGCACACCACTAAAACTTCGATTGCCACCTCCTATATCGTAGACTTCCATTAATGGAGATCAAGGCTCCCTCTGCCCGTAGGGCTTTCTCTGGGTGCCTCAGGGACCCCAGGCAGGAAAACGCTACGTGTTCAGCGCAGGGTTTTCCTGATGAACCCGGGCAGATCCGGCCTCATGCGGGCCTCAGACCAGCCGCTTAGAGTTTTGCCCATGCCATCTCGACGCTCCCTGATATCATTTTGCTTATCTTGCTTCCTTTCCGCATCAGATCCCACCACATACACTTCCATCACTACCTCTGCCATGCTGAACTGGGGAAATTCAGCCTCATTTCTCCCACTTGGTGTGGCTCACTAAGTTAACTGAACATCCATTTATGACGTCACCGATACTGCCCCCACCCTATCATCGAGCTAAGTGTCTTCCGTAAATTCAAGCAGAAATGTCTTTTCTTCTACCGAACGACTTATATAGGTCAAATATTAACCTCCTTATTGGTTCTTTTAGCTCCTTCTTATTCATTTCCTTTTTTAATATTACTTTCCATGACTTCAGTTTGTCTTGGGGACCCGCGGCATCGATGAGCCCGTGCTTAACCTATGTTCTTGTTTCCGTTTACCCCTGATTCTCAGCCAGGCCATACCCAGACTGCGTTTCTGTATCTCATTTTTCTTTTCTGATGATCCTTAACGCCGGTCAACCACCTCGCGCGCTATACTGAATATCTCCCTGACTGGTGCACCATGACAAAATTGCTGTATGGCCGTACACCACTCACTGTTCCTGTTGGCTTTTCTGTCCAAGTTCCCACAACCCGAGTAGTTGATCCTGGGTCATATGCTCTTATCGTGGCTGCTCAGCCCTCTGAAAAACCATCAATGATCACTCACGTCAATCCTAACGGCGCGGGTCGCGGTCAGATATCTCCAACTTTGACCGGCGCACATCAGGCGCGTAGGCAGGTCGCAACGATTCTTGAGCGCAATTAGGCTGGTGGATCATACCTCCTTTGTTCACTTCAAGAAGTGGATTTTAGGTTGGGTGTACAGAGCACGTTAGCCCCACTCACTAGCACCGGTTGAGGACTGCACACTCTAACTCTCCTTGCTCTACCACATCCGTCACTGACTATTTTGGGGATCTCATGCTCCCACCATTCTTCTCCCGCCACGATTCGCTCCTCTATCGTTCTTGTCAGCGCTCTTATCACTTCCTTCCGTATTCTTCTAACTTTGTGTGCATACCCACCCATTCTGTTTTTGTCCCTATTGTTTTTCACCATGAAAGCTCCCACTGTATGGTGTCACTCTCGCCCTATCTATTTTAATCTGCCCAAGTCCCAAATATTTTCTTTTCCCCTCATTTCGCCACTGTTTGCTCCTGATCTCTATTCACTTGGTACCTCTATACACCTATAAAGCTCATCGATCGCGTGCCTCACTAGCTACCGTTTTCCCATATCCTTTTTTGTCTGTCTTCTACCTCCCACCACTACGAGCCAGACACATCCGCAAACATGACCGATCACCATATAAGAACTCGCCTTTTCTATCTTTGCATTTTTTACGACCAAATTTATTATCTTTTCAATACCGCTATATTTTCCATATTTGTCCCCAAAATTCTTCCACAAAACTTCCTCTTAGGCAGTGTCCCGACTACCAACTTTTTACTCGATCCATTTGTGTTCACCTGCAAGCACGCAGCTCTTTAGTTTCATTCTCCCAACTCCGAAGCGCACATAATTCTCGTGCCTTTTGTTCCATCACAGGTTCTCCCGTCCGGGTAATTTTCTTCTTCTCGATCTTCATCCTGTGTCATCTGAAGTAAGACAATCTGATTGATCATCTTTTACCTGTTTTCTTCGGTCAGTACTCTCATCTGCTTCGTATATTGCTCGCCACAAACAACTTCAGTGTGCCCTTCAGGCTGCCCTACGTTTTTGCATTCCACTCAATATAAAGTCATCGCAACGTCATCATGTTCACCTACGGTTTCAAACCGTATGGTTTGCCATTACCTGGTCCTTCTGATCCTTCACTTCCTTATTTCTCTCTTGTGTTATTCGCTGCTACAACTACTGCATCTTTGCACTACAGTTCTTCTAAGCTCTAAGCTACCCTTCTCCACTGACATTTTACACTTCTGAAACCACCCAGTAATTTTATTCTCTCTATATTCTGCAGCCGATTTTACGACCATCTTCTTGTTTCATAATGTACGTCCATTTATTACCGCTTCACCCATGTTCGACCCTAGCCACATGTCACACCTTTAATAATCAGATTGTTAGATTTACTTCTACCTGTCTTCTCCAACCCCTCCCTGGATATTTCCTTGTCTATCAACCTCTGTTCCCGGCCTTCACTTCTTTGCTTCCAGAGTTGTTTTCCTCTATGTGTTGAGCCCCCATGTTCACCTGTCATGAACAAATTCATCGAGGTTTATCCAAGTTAATTTCGTATCACTTGAACTAACACCACCCATCTCTTCCAAGCACTGCCACTTCCCTATTCTCTCTCTTAACTGCTACTTTTTCCCGCCCTCACATACATATAAGTGCATATATATACACGCATCTAAATATTTTATCTGCCTCATCCAGCCCTTCGCTGGCCAGTTCTTTTGCCACCATGCCACCGCCCCTCATTATGCGCATCCATTTCGTCTATATCCGCAGCTCGTATTCACCAGATCTCGGCCCTTTGACACACTCTTTACGTCTTGCGTTGGTTGTTCCCTGTTTTTACACTGACATTGTCCATTAACTGCAATGAGGCAAAGCTCATGGCTACCTAATCCCTAGCCATACAACTCAATATTTTGTTCTTCATTTCTTCCTCTCTCTCTTTTTTCCTTCCTTCATCGTTTCTCATAACGAAAGTTTCTTATGCCGATATTCAGTCCTTCGCATGTGAAATTCTCAGGTTTTGATCTCGTCTGCTTGGTTCACCCAGGCCCCCAATTAAACTCAACTCTCAAATTTGCCGGGCACATATTTAAATCCAACCCTGGGTTCACCAGAACTCTCTTCATTACACCTTCGTTTGCGTACACCCATCTTTTTTTGCGAGCCAAAATGTGGGGTATCTTGCGAGAGTCATATTTGATACATGAACAAGGCTAAGTTTCCACGAATTAGAAAAGTGGAGACCAGAGAATTGGTGGGTCGAGAACAAAAGATGACGCGCGTGTCACATACAACACAGGATGCACAAAAATGCGCACGTGTTTTTCACGGGTCTAACCTTCAAGCAAAGCTGACGGGCTAGCTGTTCCGAATAGGTGCGATCATTAGGTAAAAAAGTCCGGACCAACATCCAATGTGCAAACTCAAGGGAACAAGATGAGAGATTGCATGCGAGATAGAGAGAAACTGACGGTAAGCAATGAAGCAAATCGGTAATCAACCTGGAACAAGGCAGGTCAGTGAGTTGCTGCTTCTGATGCTTGAGCATCAGTTCCACTATCCAGCTTGTGGGAAGTTCACTTGATCCAGTCATGTGTCAAAACATGGGCAGAACGGACTAGAGAACCAGGCAGGGATAGACCAAACACGACTTTCAATAGTGTCGGATAGACGAACAGATGTGGTTCACTGGTGTTCGGAGTGAAAGAATCCAGGTACCGAGTGAAGAACAAGTGCGGTCTTACTGTACACAGAGGAACAGGAAACAAGGGACGGGACAGAGACAAAGAGCGCACCACGCAATGCTTAAAGTCCAACTGAAGTGATTAGATCAAAACACAGAGGATCGTACAGGCACACTCATACACAAACAAAGGGCGAGTGAAAAGACTGGCGGGCACGTACGTTTGATGTGGGAGAACAGACTGATTCGGAAGAAGGCAGACTGGAAAAATTCATCGTAACACCGAACAAAACGGAAACAATATGGTCCCCATCAGGAGCCACGTGAAAGGATTCCCGGAATGAGCGATTGGCAATGACATTCATTTGTCATGGTTGCACACTTATTAACAGTATCAAACCGAAATCTACACTGAACTACGGTCTGTAAAACGGATCATTTTCGGAGAAAAAGGAAGAACTGAATTACAACAGGACTAGCGAGCTCAAAGAAAGAACACGCAAAACCGTTCTCATCAGTTGAAATGTGGTTTTAGTTTTTTTTTAACGTAGCTCGATGAACAGGAAGGTTATGCATAGGGTTTTTATCAGTTTGTATGAGGAAGATACAGATGGCCTCGTAGTAAGCAAGCGAGCAAAAGAACGCCTAGGTGAAAAAAAGAAAGCTTTACTGAGGCGATAATGAATGATCATCAAGGCCTACAGTGTTGAATGTCGAAAACAATGGAGGCATAATAGGGACTTAGTCCGCTGGCTGAGATTAGAGATGTTGTGAATGGGATCTGAAAGACAAATGAAGACGGATAAACAGTTCAAATCAAGATAGAGGACTAACGAAGCGAGTTTTGTATGCAATAGAAAGGATAAAAACTTGTAGGTGAGTGGGAACCAAGGCGATAAATAGCTGAGTACATTCGCACAGACTTGCAAGTACTGACATACATAGCTTGTGTTAGTGATCGTTAAACGAGCAAACTGCAAGGACAAAAATGGGTTCTCTGTAATGAG
The DNA here is from genome assembly GCA_948099385.1 of Fasciola hepatica. Classification (NCBI taxonomy): domain Eukaryota; kingdom Metazoa; phylum Platyhelminthes; class Trematoda; order Plagiorchiida; family Fasciolidae; genus Fasciola; species Fasciola hepatica. The sequence goes on along the minus strand of CANUEZ040000247.1, from coordinate 266,421 downwards.
ACGAATGCAGCCAGCCACAAAGAATGAGCAGTGGTAGACCGTTCTCGACAGGATCGGCGACAACGGAGACGTCGCCACTAATGCAGGGAGGTGAACCTAGGGGGTGCCGGGTTTGTGCGAGTGTGAAAAACCGGGAGAACCTGAGCAAACCAAGGCAATGAATAGTGCAATCGAAAGAGTAGATTGCTACTGGATCCGGCAGGAAATCGTTTTCACAAGCGTCCAATCTACTATGGTGACGCGTTTGTGGACGAAACAGCAGCTCCGGTCAGACCAGGAATAAAGACAGGGTGTAAAGATCCCGACGGGAATTAGGATTGCCCGATGGGACGTGTGCATGTAGACGGACGATAAAAGAATCAAAAGCGTTACCGGAAATGGCAGATTCTCAGCGCGTGGCTTCTCACTCCACCCCCAGTGTGAACTCTGACGATTTGAGTTGTACGGTTTCATTAGCAATGTGAAGTATTTGACTGCGCAGTGAGTGATCAGCTCTCAGGTTACGAGAAATGGAGGATCATTTGAAGCGAGATCGGGATTTTAAATGCCTGGACCGACCAAAGCAGGAACAGCAACTAGATTGGCCGACTGCGTCCTCGTGATGATCGCCGCCGACATGAATGGCACTGGCGTCCGGATTGGTAGCCCCGCCAAGACCAACTTCACGACCTGAGCTCCCTTCTGGACCAGAAAAGTGCGTGGGCATCGGACGCGAGTGCACATTAGTCACTCCAAAGGAAGATGTACAGCCCCGGACAAGCCAGTGTTCATGGCCTGATTCGTATCGGGTGCAAGTAAGTCTGAACGACCTTGACCATAATGCACTGCGACTGCATTAACAGACTGATCATTGTACGCGCCAGAGAATTCGGTTGACTTTTAATGCAACGGGCTAGTTACTGAATTATTATCTTCATTGTTTGTGTAGCCAGCACCCACACCGCTAGCTACCGAAGTGGGGATGATTGTCGGGTTGGTTGCAGACCAGTATTGTCCGGTACCACCCAGTGGACTGAGCAATAGGGCTTCGTTTGGTCCACCGCCCAGATCATGAGTAGATACACCGAGTGGATTATTCTCACCCGATATGTGGGCGGGCGAGATTAGGCCTTGAGTGGGCTGGGGTACCGAGTTCATCACAACACCACCCGTGCCTGAGGTGGGCGGGTTTGCAGCACCCGAGTGCTGACTTGATGACGGCTTTGCGCCAGGTATTGGTCGACGACACCAGTCGAATTCCCAGTCGCATTCCCAGCCCTTCCGTTGCGTGAGGTCCGTGAAAATTAGACGAAGGTATTCATAGTTCGGCTCTTCAAAAAAGTCCAGACTCCGCACGTAACGGAGGTGAGCAGCCATTTCTGGATAACCATGACAAAGCACATAGATCGGCGTGGCCCGTTTCGTGTCGCCAATCTCCTGATAGCGATCACGCAGGTTCTCGGCTTTTAGACCTTGCCATGGAAGGCTGCCTCATATGAAGTATAGGAACATGTGGCCCAGCGCCTCCAACTCGTCACGACGTGATTGTTCCTTGCCCAAATGGGTATTGATGCTCATGTACCGAGCAGTCCCAGCTAGGCCCTTGTGTTCTCGGTATCGGATTTACTTGCCCGTGCCTGGATCATTATATTCCTTTGCCGTGTGTCGATTATAATATTGCCGACCGATGAGAAAATTCTCCGGTTTCACATCCCGGTAGGTCAGATGCTTTGAATGCACGTATTCAATGCGACGCAACAACTGGATGGCGATCATGAGTACGGTTTTCAGTGAGAATTGTCGTTTGCAGATTTCAAATAGATCTTCCAATGATGGACCGAGTAATCCCATGACAAGGGCATTATGTCGACCCACGGGACCGAAATGGTACACAGCAGGGAAGCCCACCACACTGCCAGACTGGAGCATTCGGTAGAATCGATATTCCAAGTGCAGTTGAGGTACTCGAGTTTTCATGGGCTCTAGTTGGATTGCCACATGTTCATTTGTATACAAATTTCCACCTAACCGCAATTCGCCAAAATTACCTCTCATCTCCACTTTGGTTCTCACTACCCGTCCCTTATCTTGCGTAGTTCTAAGATTTCATGAATTCGGTCGGTCAGTTTTGTCACCTGTAAAAAGTTTAACCATGCTTACTGCATGCTTCGGGCGCCTTCGAAATAAACTACTATTATCAGTATTTTAAGTTCTCTGTGTCGCCAGCCGATCCTAACGACACCTTTATTAACCTAGGGGTATTGAAATTAGAATATCATCACTCTTGGCCGACCGTCTATGGCCCACAGGGTGTAATTCAGGTAGTGACATCTGCATGCACAACTGCTGGAATGTTCTGTTATGGCGAGCTTCGCTTTCGGCAAGTGATATCCAGTCAGATTCAAGAAGGTCAAACGCGGCCACTAACCTGGTACTGAGGCCGGAACTGTAAAGTTATCCGGAAGTGGCGGCAGCTTCTTCTACGGCACGTTTAATATTAACTGACCTATGAGAGCCTGGACTGCCTGCGCATCTGGTCCCGGTATTTCATGAATCACCAAATTCTTCTCAGCAGCCTGTCCTAGGTTAATCGGTGGCAGCTTTTCCTCTACCGTTCACCGAATGGGAGTTATCTGCGGTTCTTTCTCAGCCGTTGGAGCCCTTTCCGCCTTCGTTAGGGCCAAAGCGGTATTCGGAACTATTTTGCTGTCCGAGTGCTGTCTACCGGGGTTGCAAGTCTAGATCCTACCTTGTGTATCGTGGTCTGACACTCGATACAGAACCACTGCGGATAACTGTAATTAGCATATAAATCGTGTTCCCTCTTTACAGTCTTGCTGCAAGTCCTATGATACCAGTTCTGGAAAGTATTGCACCGGACACTCTCATTTTTCAAGGCTGTCGTGTGAGTTTTATCCTCACAAGGGTCATTATGTCAAACTAAGGTTTATTTTGCCCAAAGAAACGTTTTTCTTATTTCAGCAAATACGGCTTTCCTGCCTATCCGCAAACAGCATAACACCTTGAACGGCAAGATAGTCAAATCGGGGCATTTTTCTCCCTGTAAAGTCTGCGTGGGCTGCTCTCACTACTTGGCCCGATTCCAGGTTGTGATTCACAGCTTCTTACTATCCCCTTTCCAGTTTTGGGTCACAACTCATAGGCCTTTTTGAGTGGGCCAACATTGAAGAGCTATTTATCGGTTGTTTTTAGAGCGGCTTATTCTAGGTCACCTTTGGAAAGGCCTTTCTAATTTTCCATTTGTGTACTGCGTAGCAGCATTTGCTATTGACCAGACTGATTTATCCTCCAGCGATGGTCGCTCTCGCCTTGCTGATGTGCCCGAAAGTTTGTAATTGTTCAACCTCGACTTTAGGGCCATTTTTGGACAAACCTGGAAAGTTATTGCAGTTTCTGTCCAGTCGAGCTTTCTCGTAAAACCCTTCATATAAACATGTTCCACCCTTCTGAAAGCCCATATTCTGAAAGATGCTTCAAAGTGATCGGAAGCAAACCATTAAGGTTAAAACTATGAGGTTCACGGGGGATTTTCAGATAGCCGCATTGAGCGCTTCGCATTAAGTGCGTTCGAATATGGCGCAAATAGCAGATAGGTCATTGGCTTTCCAAGCCTTTGGACTGGTGTCCACTGAACTCCAGGCATGTCACCACCCATCTGATTGAGTACGGTAAGTTGTTGTGCTGAGTTAGATTAGCACTTTGCCAAGGGAACGAATAAAAAAGCAAAACAAGTTTTGTCCGAATTTCATGTGCTACTAGACCATAATAATAATGATGATAATAATACCAGCAATAATAATGGTATATTTCGGGTAAATCAGAAGCCTGCCACAATGCATGATCAAATCATCCAGGAGATGACAGTACGGGAGTTTTATAGATAGTGGAACTAATGTACAAACAGCATCGAGGGAGATTGTTTACGTGAACCAAACGGAGAATGAAGCAAAGCGAATTTGAAGGTCAAGTTCCAATGGTCAAATATCGTGCCTTTTATAAATGGTTAACAAGAGGGGACATCTACGTAAGTGATACCAAGGTGAACAACAGCTGAAAATTCAAATGGGATCCAAGGATGTTCCTTAAGCTTTTGCAAAAAGAAAATTTCATCACAAAAGTTTCGAAGAATCAGTGCATGCTGCAGTGTATAGAAGTTTAAAGTGAGAAAACTGGGAGAAGTACAAGAATATATCTTCAGAGATAAGTTGCGATGATTCAGTCTGCCATATGGTGGTAAGACCTTGATGGCAAGGTACCAACGGAGGCAGTCACAGGAATAGAGGCTTAGTACCGGTGGACTCAGTTGTGTAGCTAAAGAGAAAATCTCCGGAGGGATTGGGAAGCAACCAAGGTGATATTAACGGCAGGGCCTGAGGATTACAGGCGATGGAGCGCGAATTGTTTGCGCATGTTGCGTTAGTCGAGAAACAAAGAAACAAAAATAAGGGATAAATCAATATGGAGTGCGAGAAGGTACAGCGATTGCAAAGAATAATATTTCGCTGAAAAGATGGAGGGGTAAATGAATAGTAGGTATACAGCTTTTAATGAACATTGCAATAGGCGTGCCGTTTCATGATGACGTGTAACTCAAGCTGCAGGAAACGAACTGAGAAGATTGGGGAGTAACAGCGGAGAGGATAGATGCTGGTGCTCACGGAGTTATATATATATCCAATCAGGTGAATTAAGTGAAAGAATTCGAAAGAATGGCACATCTTGTGGGACAGAGGGTATGAAAACGTGATGAAAGAAAGGCCGACAGGTGAGCATTCAGCAGTTTATGCTGTGTAACGGGTGAATAATGGCCTATCAGCATGAATGTGGTTATTTGGTAATGAACCAATTTTGGATGCGTTGATAAGTGGTTGCATGGACAAAAAGCACAAAATGGTGATGTTATTTCAAGTGGAATCTGAGTGTACACCTTGTTGACCATTTTGACAGATGCCCTGAGGTATGACACCGGCGGAGCTGCATGAAAAATGTATCTGAGACGCTAAAATGTGAAGGGGTCAAGCGGCACACCGAGGTCAGGATACAGAGACCGACCGGCACTGTGAAAACGAGCACTTGAACTGATAGAGAGGGCAAGTGATCGCTAATCGCAGATTTGGCTTCTGGAGACCTATGGAATATATTTTTGCGACGATCAACGGTTGTCGATTTTTCGTGGGGGAATTACCAGTGACAGTAAGAGTGCCAGCATAGGAATGATGGAGTGGGTCCTTGCAAGGTAGATGGGCAAGATTACGGAAGGGATGGGAGTGTAGTCATGGGTGAGATGCAGAAACTGTCGGCTGTGAGGTGCTTCCAGAATCAGTGGTTATCACGTAGGCGATTATAGTGTGCCAAAGAGAGGAGGGGGTTGGTGGGTGGGAATGAACCCTTTAAGCTGTTTAGTTTATAGCTGGGTTGATAAACTTTCCGGGTTTGAATAAGAGAAATGCAACCCCAGCATCGAGAGCGGGCTCGATGGATGAACAGTCGTTAGGGATGACAGAGCGTATGATATGTTTGTGGCAGTTTCTCAACGTAACGATGAAGCTCTGTAAGCCGCAAACGGTGCTATTTTGTGGGATTGACCGTGCGCTGGATATCTAACCTGAAAACAGCTTTCGGTGACAGGAAGTGCATTCCACCAACCCAGTCTCGCCCGCAAATCGTTGCAGGCATCCTGCATGCCCGATGTGCGCCGGCCAAAATGGTGGATCTGACCGCGTCCTGCACCGTTGAGATAAGGATGAGTTGTGGAAGTGCGCACAGCATGGCAGTCAAAGATTTGGAAGCTGAGTTGCGGGAGTTCAAAAGACCAAAGCCGGTAGGAGAGCAATTGAGTGAGTAGTGAACATCACACCTTTTTAGCTGTCTAATTTTCATATCCGGCGAGAAAATCGTGCCAAGCTGGTGCTTCTGAGGTAGGATAGACTCAAAGTCCCTTGGTCGGAAAGTTCTGAAATAAAAGAGGAAAGTGACTGCAGCCTAGCACTTGTGCCAGCTTAAGAGTTGGGGGTATATACCAATTATGCCATAGGAGAACCCGGGTAGGAGAAAGAATGAGCAAGAGCAGTACCAGGCCATTACAGCGAAAAAAGGCCATATTTTAGGAAAGATCCACAGATGTAAAAAGAAAGTTTGCGAGGATATAGTATCAGACTAACCCGAGCCTTAGTGTGGATTGATAATCAGACAAAAATCAGAAGTGAGCAAAAATGAATGTGGGTAAATATGCGCAAACTGAATAGGGATTCCACGAAGCAGAGTGTAAGGACGAGGGACAGTTATGAGCCCAAACGGTAAGGACAGTGATTAGAGCCGGAGAAAGACTGGTAGCAGCTGACAGGGTTATGGACAGAGCCTGTATAAAGAGTGAACTGTGAGGCTCAAGACTTGACAAGGCGGATAAGGTTTCTTAGAAAAGAAACGCTTATGAAATTAGATTTTAGAGACTAGGTAAAAGTCCGGTCCTACCTCAAAAGATGCAGACTCAGACACTTTATTGCCGGTTAACATGAAGGCATCATCGAAGGTGAGGTAAAGTGCTATCGATGTTCTGAAGTGGGTGGGGGAAACACATTGACGAATTTTAATGGAGAGTTTATTCCAAGGCAGGGGGAAAATGTATCTCATGGATAACTCATCACTTGGAATAAAAAAACGCGGATCTCCGTGATGGAAGTATTAGGGAGTAGCCGATTGGACACATCGTGTCAGTAGAGGAAAATGACAGGCGGTGAAAGAGCCTACGTAAAAGCAGGCATAAAATTGCAAATTATACGAAAACCCTTAATATGAGGCCAAAACAAATACCGAACGAAAGTCAAATTTCAACAATGTTCGCTTAAAAAACGACCATTAAGGACGTGTTACTAAATCTAGTCACATCGATTCACAGTCGAGGTTGAAGTGGGATAAAAACAAGCGCGTTTTAACTGTGCTGTGCTGGCAAATAGGTGACATTTAATGGAGAACTACCGTTATTTAGGGATGAGGATGTACGAAAAGTATTTGTTAAGGATTATCCATTTGCGAGCGTTACTGCAAGGCATAAAGTTTTCAGGCGAAAAGTGGCGTATGCAAGCAGTTTATGACTGCTGTCACGAACCAAATGACACTTGGCCTCTAGTTGGAATAATCAAGTCTCCAGCCGTAGAAATGTTACCGCAAACCTTCTGAGCGAAGAGTTCGGAGTTGGAAACGATCATGAAGGTCTCGCGATAGCGATTCCCGTTTTGACTGATGAACCTGAAACCGCTTGGTTTGGGGTGACATAAAACGTTTGGACGCACGGTGGCAAAGAAGTAAACGTTTTGCTACTACAAAAACTCCTTTTGCATTCTGACCCCGTAGAACACAATACGATAAAACAATAGCTTCTCTAATTTTGCTGCACAGTCTAGGGCTTTTCGCAATTTGCGCAGCTTTTGGCATTTATAATTTGATAAATTCCACCAGCCGAACCCAACATCTAGTTAAGCTGGCATGACTCCCCTTCTCATCCATTATTTTATAAATTCTTTCGTTCCACCTTTTCTCGCTGGACATCTTTACGGACTGTTATCGCTGGGTTCAATCCTGATCTCTTCGTTGAATCTTAAATCCACTTTTTCGTAGTCTCACCATCTCGTTTGCTTTCCTTCCCAGGGCCACAGCCCGACCAAAACCCTCGTGCCATTTCCATTCTCATATTTTTTAATTTCTTATCCACACTAAGTACTTACACATTGGAACTTACCTTTCTCAACATGTTTTAATAAAAACTCAGTTCCAGTGCTTTCGTTTGGTATACCTTATTAACTAAACTCAACGCCCAGCTATGTCGGCACACTACCTTTACTCACTCAATATTTTCCCCCCTCTTCTCCTTCGCACATCTCGAGTTTCTCACTTTTAGCCTGATAACATCCACATCCACCCTCGTATCGTCACTGAACCTGGCAAATTTACATTCTCGTGTTTGGAGTATGATTCATTATACAGCTTACGCTCGAGTCACCACTGAAAATCGTGAAAGCACCATATACCTGGTTCATATTTGCTAGGATTCATCGGCACTGCGCACTCATCGATCCCCCACGAGGACTCAAACCCGGAGTGGAACGAGAGTTCCACCACCCTTTTTCAAGATGCTCAACCAATACCTAATTTCCTTCAGTAAGTTGCCTTCCCGGAGACCAAGCATCTACTCAGTCAATAGTTTTTGCAAAACGCATGGGTCCTTGCGCCTTTTACTTGGTTCCAACTGTGTCCTGGATTAATAGTTCAGATAAACTTCTTCCGGGAATAATCCATTCAGACTGCCTTTCTGTGTTTTCTTTCCAGACACCCAGTTTGTGGCCTTTGAGCTGGAAAAAATTCTGATGGCCCGAGGACAGTATAGTTCTAACTTGTCCAGGGCATTTGGCTGAACAATTGCATTGTCATTGGCTCCGAATCGCTGCCACTTGGCGGCTTTGATCACGAAGGCCGCCGGCAACGAGAACTACCGGACGTATGCAGTGCCCATTTTCCTCAAGCAAAACAGTGTAGATTCCTTCTAACCCCAACGGAGCGGGTTGTGGTCAGACGCACGGCCTTGGCAGGCGAAAGTCGAGTGTGCGGGAAGTTTTCATCGAAGCCCTGGCAAACATATTCACCCTATCCACAGAGCCGGAAGCTAGGGTCAAGGTGCTCTCTGCTTGTATCACTGCCCGTGTTCCCATTTGTGATTGGAGTGCCTCGAACACCCTCCGCAGTTAACCGTTTTCTCAGTAGAAATTATGTATCTTACTCCTTGAGATTTGAGGGCATGATATTTTCATTTTCATAGGTTAAGAACAAATTCCAGGTGTATTACCTATGAGGAAATGAGGCCACATGTTCAAAGACAGCCTGTATGCCGTATTATCAATTCTACCCAACCCTTTGGTATACTTGATATTGAATCCCCAGCTTCACTGCGTCCATCAGGCCGCAGTCGATATCTTCTCGCAATTGTTGAAAGTGTTTAGGATTCCCATTTGAATTAACCTACCGGGATTGGACGTCCTCTAAGTTGGTTGGTTGCTCGTTTTAAGGAGTAGCGGCCAATCACGGAACAGCCTACAGCCCACGGGTCAGCCGCCAATGGAAAAGGGTAGTATATGGAGCGTAGTCCCTCCGGCTCTACGGAAAATGAGTCTCTGAACTTCACAAGGGAATCAGTTTCAGATACACACCATTTCATATGTTGATTACCTAGCATCGCAAGGAACATAAACCCTCATGAACGCCTTCAAAACTGTGCTGTCCACTCATCTGGTAGATATTCTACACCTAGTTGGCTGACTGGTCCTGGCTCTGTACTGCTCAAATGTATGGATTTATGTTTTGGCTACGATACACTTGAGGATGAAAAACCATACCAATTTCAGTTCACATGGCTCCCGTGAGACTGCCAGAGATGCATCGCACAGTGTTACTCGCGCGTGAAAAATACCCACCGAGTGTTCCTCATATACGCTTTTTTCCAGCAGTAGGAGTATGTCATCCAATTTCGCTCAGTTAACAGCACCGATTATTTAGCACACCCGAAAACACTTGCCTATATCTGGCTTCCTACATGGGTATGACGCAGTTAACCTTGATCTCGGACTCTAGTCGTGTTGATCGCTCATGACCCCAAACACTGGTTCTCGTTTGGCGATCGCTTTTACGATTTTGCGTCTATATTTTGTTGCCCTAGTACCGCAAAGTATCCGGATCGAACTTATTTTACTTTGGGATCCGATCAACTGGCCACTCATTACCCCGATGAGGAAAGACTACTTGCAAACTCTCGGGAGTCTACCGGTGGGAAAATCACAAGATATGTTTACGTGGAATGTAGACGGGCAGTGATTCGGCTAGTCTGTAGGGTATTTCTAGGTGGTTTTGATTCTGTAGGTACCACCGTGTGTTCCACCGGATCGTTTATAACATAAAATGGTTATTGTGTGGACTTCGAATACCCGACCAAGAGAACAAGGTGAAATCAACTAAGAGTAAGTTATCAATGCATATTGAAATCCAAGTGAGCTAGATTTCGGCAAACTTTAGGGCGGAAAAAAGCTCACCAAGAAGTGGTTTGCCCGGCGTAATCCCAGAGGTCTCTTGAGGAAATATTATCGGAGATGTCATCGATAGTAGATCCCACTGCAGTCGAACTGACGGCTTTATATGCACGTCCAGACCAGTACTGCGAGCTCGTTAGAAAATACGACAGCTTCTTTAAGTGTACATTCTTGGATTCGCGACAAGGGTGTCTCGGGCTCAAGAATAATTTCCGCCCGCGCACATGAGTCGCAACAAAAAGGTATGCGCTGCCAGAATCTGAAATAGGCTGCGACAGAACTCCTTATGTTTTGAGGATATTTTGAGGAAAACCGTCTAAAGTGGCAAGCGAACTAAATAAGGGATCACCTCTAGAGGTCACACCTCTGAAAAGCCGGATACTTTCTTCAACTTGTCTAGCGAAATAACAGAATTGGGACAGTTCTAGCAACAGCCTGAACCACTGTTTCCATTTCAGTGCACTACACACACTATGATCCACTGTTCGTTGCTAGCCTGTTGAACTGCCGAGCGTACAGTTCGAGGAAACGGAAAGGATAAACGTTTGTAAACCTGAGGCTTCGTTCGTTGTCCTGACTGAATACACTGACAGCCAGTCGCGGATTCTGGTTATCAAACTTGGGCAAATTGTTTGCGAAGGAGGAGTACCCAAGCCGGCTTTGCACAACCTACCAACCGAACGAAAAGACTACCCGAGAATTGAACCATGGGTATGCATTCTCGCTGTCTCGCTCAAGAAAGTTCGTCCGGCGTACCACGCTATCTGAGGCAACCCGTCGGCGTTCAAAATGCGAGCTTTTCGGGAGGTTAGGCGTTCCTGAGTGGGGGAGGGTGGCATGAGAGAACAATGCCCGTTTCAAGTGTAAGAATGGCTTACTCTGTGCTGCTGCACGTGGTGCTGAAGTTGTCTCCATCACGGATGAGGGATAGTCACTACCCACCTTGGCATGCCATTCAGAAATGGGAATCCAGACCCATGAAAGTACGAAACACCGTCCGTGGGTTTGAAGGTTACCGGAACAAACCGCAAGTTAGTATGTTTTCGGTGAGGGCAGCGGCACCACAAGCATCGGTTAGGATGGTTGCGGTTTTGGAAGCGGGCTAATACCATTGATAACAAATTATTTTGGGGAAGCCCGAGACAAACTACAAGGTATAATCAAATAGTGCGGGTGACGGGAAAATGGGATTAATACGAGATAATCCGGCAAATTTATGCATGCGGTAGAGCTTGGGGGAAACCTTTGAAAAGGGGTACCAAGATAGTGCTCGGCGGAGTTGAACTCAAGTTCACTTAGTCCACCCAACCGGAGCTTGGTAGAGCTGGCAGAAAATGAGAAATATGCGTAAAAGTAATTTGGAAAATGACTGCTAGAGCTTGAAATCCAGACAAGACCGGCAGAAATTTTGTTCATCCTTGTAAAAACAAGTGTTTCCGCAAAAGGATATCTAGCCCAAATGACAAGTCACAAAGGAAAGAAGTAACTTGGACTCAAAATCAAGGAGTAAACAATAAAATTGTTGTTGGTTTTTTTCTGAAAATCCCAAGATAAGCTGTGGCGTATGAGCTGAAGGCGCAGATGACGATAAGTAATTGCATCACTGATATGCTGACGTGGTTAAATGAATGATGACGAAGATTAGGTGATGGAGAACGATAATGAATTATGGTAACACCCGGCGAATTCCATCCGAAGGTCAGATGATCGAGACAGCTAGGGACATATGAGATCACTGCGAATCGTAGGACATACGCACGAAAAACATCAAAAGTAAACAAAATAGCAGGAAAATACGAAATACTCTAAAGATATTGCGATTATATCGCTTTGCACAGAAAAGAGAAGTTTGAGACAAAAATGAGATGGGGACAGTACAAGAGAGGGCTGAATAAATGTCTACGGGAAACTCAAAATTGGTGGGATTTACTAGCAGAAATAGAGTAGGATGGGGAAGGGTAGGATAACATATCGGTAAAAGGCTAATTGCCAGTAACATTTTTAATGGTAATGTGCCGATAGCACTAGTCACATGGGAGATGGCCAACACATCCGATGGAGAGCAGGGTCCAAGATAAGTCAGTGGAAATGACTGGAAAAGGTGTTTGATCATATAATGGATTATTTTCATGATAAAAAAGACAGACCGTCACCGAGTTGATAGGAATATGGAGGTGAACCAATCAGGGGCACGCGACCAGGTGGGTTACACAGGTGAATAGCAAAGCACAAGTGCAGAGCATGTGGAGTGCATGAAGGAGAAGTGTAAACCTTTTAGTCAACATTGCAGTGGAGTGAAGCTTCAATCGAGTAATCACGTGACAACGACCAGTAGTAAGTCCGCATGAGACTGATGTAGAGACACGAGACACTCATGCACAATAAAGGCAAAACGGGCCAGTCGACAGAGCAAAATGATTTCTGTGTGTACAACTAAATGGACTCAGAAATATATCAGACCAGTAATGTTGCTGGAGATGGAGGGAGGCTACTAGAGTGCTGAAGAGGGGAGCCGTGGGGAAAACTGGATAGCAGTGGGCGCAGTTTACCGGAAGGACCGTGGTATACCAACATGGAGGCGAGGGAGCCAGTGGTGGGTCGATCAGCGATGCGAAACTACAGCGACTACATAGTCAAAGGCACACAAAGGTGCTGACATAGTACATGGAAGGATAATGAATGTCTCACAGCGACCACTTTATAGGCGGAGGGCGCAATGGCATCACAGACGTAGGATGCAGTGCCGAAAAATCCCTAGGCAAAACAGTAATCATAACAGCAGGTATAGAATAAAATAATTATATATTCACGAAAAGTAGTAAAGGTTGGCGGCTTTGAGCAGACAGAGGTAGACCAGCAGGCGAGCGACTCATCAGAAGATGGAGAGGGACAGCCAAAGTGACAACGACGGAGATTGTCGTGGGAAGCTGATAAGTGATCAAAAAATTATCACTTCGAGTTGTGAGAGAATGCGCTCAGCACCCTGCTGATGGACTACCTGGTTCAGTGAAGCAGACAGCACGCGAAAGGCTGACCAAAATCGTCGGCAAGATCAGGGCAAGCCAGGCAATCAATGGATCAGTCAGTGTTTAACATTCGACCACAGCCAAATCAACCCATCCGGGCGTAGCCAGATAAGTCAGCCAGGCAAACCGTTTAGGTCTATTAGTGGGCCAATAGGCTTTTGTGTACGGTTCTGGTTATGACGAGCACATATCTTATATAAACAATGTATTCTTTACTAATAAAATGGAAACGATTCTGAGGCAGAACTGAGTTCTCATTAGAGCTAGTGAGACGGTACAAAACAAGAGGTAGGTCGGTGCTGATATTCCAGCAGGAAAACGGGAACTTGGGGTAGACCAATCTAGGATGCACAACTATAGCCATTGCAGAGTCGACTGGCATACGAAGGTGGTGGTGGAGAATGCAGACTTCCTGGGAGCCCGGTGGGCGCAGGCCAAAATGACCGATCTGACAGCTCCCTGCATCCTTTGGAAGCAACAGTGAGCGTTGGAACCTTCTATGTATGGTGGACAACGTAGCCGACAGGATGTTGCGAAGGGACCGGGGGTGCAAGTCCGATGAACACAAAGATTGATTGAAGAAAAAGTGACGGGTCAGCATCCAGGTACAATAGCCAGGATAGCGACGCAGGATCCAGAGCGATTGGACATTACAGAATGGTATCCGCGTATAGACGGAGGACTAGAAAGGGAAATGGGAAGGTAAAAGCAGTCGGGGGGTCCCAGCCGAGGATCAACCTTCAATGGCTAGTACTGAAGGGCTCGGAGTGAGATCGGGCAAGGCGAATCTGAGGAGATTACTGATAGAGGCGGCTTTTCTAGCGGCAGGGTGAAGGTAAATTGTAGAAAGTGCAAAGTTTGTAACCCACGGCCACTACAGGCCACATGGAAATGCTATTTGCCGTGCAAGAACCTCATGCAGCCTACAACAGGGGAGGGATGCAAAACGGAGGCAAAACCGGGTATGGTTAATGTTGTGTCATGAACACACCAGTCTAAGGATTGCAGGGCGGTAAAGGACGAACACATGGGCTGAGGCTACATCATAGATGGATATGTAAATTTAAGGGAGAGCTGGCTACGCAGACGAGGGTAGTGGCCGACAATGACGAGCATCTTCGAAGGACAAGGCGAAGAAGTGGGGGAAGGAAGTGAACCTTGAACGTGTGAAAGCCTTTGGTGGCCACCAGTTGGTGCTAAAAGACCGGCTAGACTCATATACAGCTTAAAACCAATAAGTTAACCATGTAAATAAGACGCCGTGGACAGTTTTCTACGTCACACATTGGACCCGCAGAAGGAGGAGGTATGGTGTAAAGGCACCTTTTGCAGGATATGATGGGTGTTGGTTATGGAAGAGTGATAAGTAACAAGCTGGTGCCCAGCACGGGTGAAGGCCAGGGAGCAGGTGCTAAATGGAAGAGATACTGGCATAACGAGCTGATGAACATGAACCTTGAGCGAAACTATGCGTCAGGCAGAAATGCCTCAAGGGGGAGGGATGGAACTATCAGATTTTTACCAGGTTGTTTGATAAGATTAGGGGCTAAGGATGCGCGAACCTTTCAGTGAGGTGAAACGGAGAAAGACAGGTATTAGAAAGAAATTTTTTATTCTCATGGGATAAACCGGCCGTAATTTGTTTACAGCAAGTGAGCAGGAGTAGAAGCGAAGGCGATGTCTCCGGCGGAGTAAAATGCTATTTTATTGACTAAACTGGAGACCTCTTTTAGAAGCAGTATCGATACTGATGCACACACGTGATCTTGTGGCTGCAATACGAATAGACAAGTTTTTATAGAGCATAGAGTTAAATACTGACAAACGGGTGGTAAAAGCGTAAGGCGAGGACAGTTTATTCCAGGTTATGCTGTAAGCAGCTCAAAAGAATCGAGATCCAAGAAAACACTTACGCGGTTGGAATGGGAAGGAACAAACACTACTTCGAGGAGGGTGTCACAGTCGTTGACGCATCGTAGCTGGTTGCATGCGGGAAAACGTTTACTCAGTTCTGTGAGCTCACTAAGAATGGCTTCCTCCTCCCTTCCTTCGCTCTTCGTTTAACTGCTTCAATTTTCCTTCCCTTTAGAGGCCGTTAACGCCCCTGATTCCTGGCCTTTCGGCAACGTTGATTCTGTTCCGTTCCTTAAGTCAGCCTGGGAACATGCACAGCCAAGTAAGGTTTGCGAAGTTCCGATGTGTTAATATTCCACATTTTATACCCTAATGATTGTAAGCTTCCCTTTCTCGGTGGATTAGACTTGTCAAACTTCGTTAATTCCGGGTTCGGAAGTGACAAATAGTCGCCTTTTCGTTGGGCATAAGTGCCAATATTCCGAGCGATCTAACGGTATTCGGCTATCGCATCGCGGAAGCTTTTCAGTCCTTTGGCCACCTCGGATCGGTTGATCAGCCGCGAGTGTTCTCTGGATATCGCTGGGGGCTTCAAACTGGACCAAGTGTGAAACCTCTTCATGCTTGTGCCCTTGCGACTGTGAACCCCTTCCCCTCCAACCCTTTTTCTGTTTCTACTTATTGATTTGCACGTCTTTGGCCTTCTGTGGCTGTCGATGGAAATGGATACTAGAGATTGCTTTGACTGTGGATCAGCGGCTGAAGTGGATCCTAACCCACCTGTCCGTAAGCTTCGCTAATCATCACAGGATTCTCCTTGTCCTGCCCCCGCAGTTTCCATCCGTTCTCTCGTCTGATTTCTAATTCTTAGCCGTCCCATACACCGCAGAGTTCTATGGTTGGCTCATCGTTCTCTTAGAAACTTCTTTTTCCTCATGGAAACAAAACTTCGGTTAGTTTTATTGAAGCCTTAAGTTGCGCAGTCCCCTTCCGTAATAACTGAGCAAAAGTATACTAATTCCAACCGGCTCCACCCGGATTCGGCGGGCCTGGCCACCAAACCTTGAGCCCAATTTTGTGGGCGCCAACACAAAGAGCGACTTCAATAACTTCTCCTGTACCATGTCGACTGCACATACTGAAATCATCCTCCTGGAATTTGGATTCCACTTTGGATTGTACCGCTTGATCCTGCCTGTCAGCGTGCCTCGGGGTTACCCGTAATAACCAATAATATTATTATTATGAAACGAATGCCCCCTGATCTCCCGTATGCCACCACAGTGACTAGCATATAGGGATATAAGTGCCTCTGCACACTCCAATGCGACCAACAACCAGCAGTCTTAATACTGAATAAGCTTTCTATTAGGTTCCTTAATTCCCTCTGAGGCCCAACAAGGTTTTTACCATTATCACTAAAATTCTCTGAGGGTGTATCTTTTCTTGACACGAAAAGCAGCGGTGTCACAACAAATGAATCCGTGCTCAGAGAATAAGAGACTTCAGTATATACTGCACGCATTCGAGGGCAGATGGAGATGCGTTCATATCGTTTTTTCCTGCTGCAACCATGTTTGACTGAAAACGGACCAAAGTAATCACTTCTGACATACTTGAGGGGAGACAAACCTTGTTGGCTCGGAATGACAAGTAGAGGAGACATCATCCGTTTGCTTACGAATGTCAGGTGTTTTTGAGGTTTCAGGTACCCTCCAGGTACACGCTCGACGGCAGCTCCACTCCGATCAGTCCAAATTTTTGCGCAGCCCTGCAAGTAACTGAGATGGTCCTGCGCGACTTCCATGCATAGAGCCATCGGATTATTGAGTCCGCAATCGGGCGAGCCTTGGGTAGTTTCACCAAGAGCTTCACGTTATGAATCTCTATACACATGTAAAAGGAATTAGGCAATTTCAAAATAACGAAGCGTCCTTAGTGTTCCTGCTAAGCTTCAACGCTCCAAATAAAACAACAAATCAAGTACTTCAGTTAAATTACTCAAAAGGTTAAAAACATAGGATGAGAATAACAAGTACAGTCACAATAAAGTTCAATCTCAGCGATTCATGCCCCAGGTCAACGGTGAGGGTCTGCTCTATGACGAAGATTTGGGAAAATAAAGGAGACAATCATATAAATGAAGTAGTGTCATTTGTATAATAGGTGTTGATGAGTGGAACAGAGTCTCCTGAGCCCCTTTCTACCACCTCATACTGCCGTCATTGAGTATGGAATAGCTTCAGATTTCATTCCAGCCAAATGAACCCACTTGATCGAGGTTTTCTGACTCAGTTTCGTGACCTCTACTTCCAGAACTGATGGGATGGTATAGGCGGCATTCACTCTACTCACCTCATTAACACGTAAAGTCTTGAGAACAAAAGATGCCTTTTCACAACTTCGTACCCTATCATCATTGGGAACTTTCTAGTTGATTTTGTCTGTCCCTACAACGAGATTCCAGCTCTTTACCAAATCTTGACATACATGATTGCCTAATGGCCTATTTGAACCTTTGATAACAAATGGTACGACTCTCAAGCTAAAATAGAAATCCGCGTGAAATAGATGAAAGGATACGCTTAAAATCGGAGCTCCACTCACCTCATGCAACAAACGATTCTGTTGGCGAATGCAGTTCTCTTCTCCACACAGTATATTAATGCAACATCCATCGGTATGACCTCCTGGACTCAAGCAAACAAAGCACGCTTTAAACCAAGGCACAACCTCCCAGCGGTCCCTAAACAACAATGCTTGAAACCCTTGACGGTCCTGGAGGCCGTTTGCCACGACACCCATCCCAAATGGCGTCATTTTCAGATACGGAAAAAGTTTTGTGATTTCAACCTATTTTCTTATCAGTATCTCAAGCTTTTTCCGTTCACGCAGAAGATACTCGTGTCCATTGATTTGCAAATGAGCCATAGCACCTACCAACTGACGCAGTTAGCAACAACATCCTAGTTACTCAAACGCATCAGCTCAACTGCTCAAGTTGTTAGCATATGACAACAAGGTGCCCAGATCGTGGGCGATCAACTCCAATCCGGTTGGTTCATCTAGCGCGCAGCGTAAGATATGCTGCATCCAACCAAAACATTCTTTAATATGCCCCTCACTTGCCAATAACCCTCTCCAGCTAGAGTAAACAGCCACAGATAGCCTCCCTTGCCCTCCCCTCACAAAACTAAAATAAATAGTTCAAACGCCGATCAGCGCCAATAACTCGAATCTCGATCTGACTCTCATAATAAAGGAAGAAGGAAACATGCAGTAAAGGTGAACCGTCAAACTTAAGAAGTTCACGCTAGGGTGTTTCCAACCTTACCAGCAGTAGATATAGCCGATCCGTACCGATGAACGGGTCAGATTTATCAACATAACAAAAGTCTTCATCACGGTTCCTACTACCCTCGGGGACGTTGGCCTCTTAGGTGGATAATTCACTGCGGAAGTCACCACCAATCTGTTTTTCAAGCGGTCGCTGCCCCATGATAGTCATATCACCATGACCTCTGAGCTCTTCAGCCGCCGCTCGTTTGGTTTTAGCCGTTCCATGCACAAATTTAGCGGCTTCCATCTCCCATTGAGTACCTTACAGTTCCAGTCCTACCTATCCCTGAAGATCTAGCAAATCACTGTCAACAACAGAAGCAGGAGGCCTACAAACAGGTGGGTTAGGATCCACTTCAGCCGCTGATCCACAGTCAAAGCAATCTCTAGTATCCATTTCCATCGACAGCCACAGAAGGCCAAAGACGTGCAAATCAATAAGTAGAAACAGAAAAAGGGTTGGAGGGGAAGGGGTTCACAGTCGCAAGGGCACAAGCATGAAGAGGTTTCACACTTGGTCCAGTTTGAAGCCCCCAGCGATATCCAGAGAACACTCGCGGCTGATCAACCGATCCGAGGTGGCCAAAGGACTGAAAAGCTTCCGCGATGCGATAGCCGAATACCGTTAGATCGCTCGGAATATTGGCACTTATGCCCAACGAAAAGGCGACTATTTGTCACTTCCGAACCCGGAATTAACGAAGTTTGACAAGTCTAATCCACCGAGAAAGGGAAGCTTACAATCATTAGGGTATAAAATGTGGAATATTAACACATCGGAACTTCGCAAACCTTACTTGGCTGTGCATGTTCCCAGGCTGACTTAAGGAACGGAACAGAATCAACGTTGCCGAAAGGCCAGGAATCAGGGGCGTTAACGGCCTCTAAAGGGAAGGAAAATTGAAGCAGTTAAACGAAGAGCGAAGGAAGGGAGGAGGAAGCCATTCTTAGTGAGCTCACAGAACTGAGTAAACGTTTTCCCGCATGCAACCAGCTACGATGCGTCAACGACTGTGACACCCTCCTCGAAGTAGTGTTTGTTCCTTCCCATTCCAACCGCGTAAGTGTTTTCTTGGATCTCGATTCTTTTGAGCTGCTTACAGCATAACCTGGAATAAACTGTCCTCGCCTTACGCTTTTACCACCCGTTTGTCAGTATTTAACTCTATGCTCTATAAAAACTTGTCTATTCGTATTGCAGCCACAAGATCACGTGTGTGCATCAGTATCGATACTGCTTCTAAAAGAGGTCTCCAGTTTAGTCAATAAAATAGCATTTTACTCCGCCGGAGACATCGCCTTCGCTTCTACTCCTGCTCACTTGCTGTAAACAAATTACGGCCGGTTTATCCCATGAGAATAAAAAATTTCTTTCTAATACCTGTCTTTCTCCGTTTCACCTCACTGAAAGGTTCGCGCATCCTTAGCCCCTAATCTTATCAAACAACCTGGTAAAAATCTGATAGTTCCATCCCTCCCCCTTGAGGCATTTCTGCCTGACGCATAGTTTCGCTCAAGGTTCATGTTCATCAGCTCGTTATGCCAGTATCTCTTCCATTTAGCACCTGCTCCCTGGCCTTCACCCGTGCTGGGCACCAGCTTGTTACTTATCACTCTTCCATAACCAACACCCATCATATCCTGCAAAAGGTGCCTTTACACCATACCTCCTCCTTCTGCGGGTCCAATGTGTGACGTAGAAAACTGTCCACGGCGTCTTATTTACATGGTTAACTTATTGGTTTTAAGCTGTATATGAGTCTAGCCGGTCTTTTAGCACCAACTGGTGGCCACCAAAGGCTTTCACACGTTCAAGGTTCACTTCCTTCCCCCACTTCTTCGCCTTGTCCTTCGAAGATGCTCGTCATTGTCGGCCACTACCCTCGTCTGCGTAGCCAGCTCTCCCTTAAATTTACATATCCATCTATGATGTAGCCTCAGCCCATGTGTTCGTCCTTTACCGCCCTGCAATCCTTAGACTGGTGTGTTCATGACACAACATTAACCATACCCGGTTTTGCCTCCGTTTTGCATCCCTCCCCTGTTGTAAGCTGCATGAGGTTCTTGCACGGCAAATAGCATTTCCATGTGGCCTGTAGTGGCCGTGGGTTACAAACTTTGCACTTTCTACAATTTACCTTCACCCTGCCGCTAGAAAAGCCGCCTCTATCAGTAATCTCCTCAGATTCGCCTTGCCCGATCTCACTCCGAGCCCTTCAGTACTAGCCATTGAAGGTTGATCCTCGGCTGGGACCCCCCGACTGCTTTTACCTTCCCATTTCCCTTTCTAGTCCTCCGTCTATACGCGGATACCATTCTGTAATGTCCAATCGCTCTGGATCCTGCGTCGCTATCCTGGCTATTGTACCTGGATGCTGACCCGTCACTTTTTCTTCAATCAATCTTTGTGTTCATCGGACTTGCACCCCCGGTCCCTTCGCAACATCCTGTCGGCTACGTTGTCCACCATACATAGAAGGTTCCAACGCTCACTGTTGCTTCCAAAGGATGCAGGGAGCTGTCAGATCGGTCATTTTGGCCTGCGCCCACCGGGCTCCCAGGAAATCTGCATTCTCCACCACCACCTTCGTATGCCAGTCGACTCTGCAATGGCTATAGTTGTGCATCCTAGATTGGTCTACCCCAAGTTCCCGTTTTCCTGCTGGAATATCAGCACCGACCTACCTCTTGTTTTGTACCGTCTCACTAGCTCTAATGAGAACTCAGTTCTGCCTCAGAATCGTTTCCATTTTATTAGTAAAGAATACATTGTTTATATAAGATATGTGCTCGTCATAACCAGAACCGTACACAAAAGCCTATTGGCCCACTAATAGACCTAAACGGTTTGCCTGGCTGACTTATCTGGCTACGCCCGGATGGGTTGATTTGGCTGTGGTCGAATGTTAAACACTGACTGATCCATTGATTGCCTGGCTTGCCCTGATCTTGCCGACGATTTTGGTCAGCCTTTCGCGTGCTGTCTGCTTCACTGAACCAGGTAGTCCATCAGCAGGGTGCTGAGCGCATTCTCTCACAACTCGAAGTGATAATTTTTTGATCACTTATCAGCTTCCCACGACAATCTCCGTCGTTGTCACTTTGGCTGTCCCTCTCCATCTTCTGATGAGTCGCTCGCCTGCTGGTCTACCTCTGTCTGCTCAAAGCCGCCAACCTTTACTACTTTTCGTGAATATATAATTATTTTATTCTATACCTGCTGTTATGATTACTTTTTTGCCTAGGGATTTTTCGGTACTGCATCCTACGTCTGTGATGCCATTGCGCCCTCCGCCTATAAAGTGGTCGCTGTGAGACATTCATTATCCTTCCATGTACTATGTCAGCACCTTTGTGTGCCTTTGACTATGTAGTCGCTGTAGTTTCGCATCGCTGATCGACCCACCACTGGCTCCCTCGCCTCCATGTTGGTATACCACGGTCCTTCCGGTAAACTGCGCCCACTGCTATCCAGTTTTCCCCACGGCTCCCCTCTTCAGCACTCTAGTAGCCTCCCTCCATCTCCAGCAACATTACTGGTCTGATATATTTCTGAGTCCATTTAGTTGTACACACAGAAATCATTCTGCTCTGTCGACTGGCCCGTTTTGCCTTTATTGTGCATGAGTGTCTCGTGTCTCTACATCAGTCTCATGCGGACTTACTACTGGTCGTTGTCACGTGATTACTCGATTGAAGCTTCACTCCACTGCAATGTTGACTAAAAGGTTTACACTTCTCCTTCATGCACTCCACATGCTCTGCACTTGTGCTTTGCTATTCACCTGTGTAACCCACCTAGTCGCGTGCCCCTGATTGGTTCACCTCCATATTCCTATCAACTCGGTGACGGTCTGTCTTTTTTATCATGAAAATAATCCATTATATGATCAAACACCTTTTCCAGTCATTTCCACTGACTTATCTTGGACCCTGCTCTCCATCGGATGTGTTGGCCATCTCCCATGTGACTAGTGCTATCGGCACATTACCATTAAAAATGTTACTGGCAATTAGCCTTTTACCGATATGTTATCCTACCCTTCCCCATCCTACTCTATTTCTGCTAGTAAATCCCACCAATTTTGAGTTTCCCGTAGACATTTATTCAGCCCTCTCTTGTACTGTCCCCATCTCATTTTTGTCTCAAACTTCTCTTTTCTGTGCAAAGCGATATAATCGCAATATCTTTAGAGTATTTCGTATTTTCCTGCTATTTTGTTTACTTTTGATGTTTTTCGTGCGTATGTCCTACGATTCGCAGTGATCTCATATGTCCCTAGCTGTCTCGATCATCTGACCTTCGGATGGAATTCGCCGGGTGTTACCATAATTCATTATCGTTCTCCATCACCTAATCTTCGTCATCATTCATTTAACCACGTCAGCATATCAGTGATGCAATTACTTATCGTCATCTGCGCCTTCAGCTCATACGCCACAGCTTATCTTGGGATTTTCAGAAAAAAACCAACAATAATTTTATTGTTTACTCCTTGATTTTGAGTCCAAGTTACTTCTTTCCTTTGTGACTTGTCATTTGGGCTAGATATCCTTTTGCGGAAACACTTGTTTTTACAAGGATGAACAAAATTTCTGCCGGTCTTGTCTGGATTTCAAGCTCTAGCAGTCATTTTCCAAATTACTTTTACGCATATTTCTCATTTTCTGCCAGCTCTACCAAGCTCCGGTTGGGTGGACTAAGTGAACTTGAGTTCAACTCCGCCGAGCACTATCTTGGTACCCCTTTTCAAAGGTTTCCCCCAAGCTCTACCGCATGCATAAATTTGCCGGATTATCTCGTATTAATCCCATTTTCCCGTCACCCGCACCATTTGATTATACCTTGTAGTTTGTCTCGGGCTTCCCCAAAATAATTTGTTATCAATGGTATTAGCCCGCTTCCAAAACCGCAACCATCCTAACCGATGCTTGTGGTGCCGCTGCCCTCACCGAAAACATACTAACTTGCGGTTTGTTCCGGTAACCTTCAAACCCACGGACGGTGTTTCGTACTTTCATGGGTCTGGATTCCCATTTCTGAATGGCATGCCAAGGTGGGTAGTGACTATCCCTCATCCGTGATGGAGACAACTTCAGCACCACGTGCAGCAGCACAGAGTAAGCCATTCTTACACTTGAAACGGGCATTGTTCTCTCATGCCACCCTCCCCCACTCAGGAACGCCTAACCTCCCGAAAAGCTCGCATTTTGAACGCCGACGGGTTGCCTCAGATAGCGTGGTACGCCGGACGAACTTTCTTGAGCGAGACAGCGAGAATGCATACCCGTGGTTCAATTCTCGGGTAGTCTTTTCGTTCGGTTGGTAGGTTGTGCAAAGCCGGCTTGGGTACTCCTCCTTCGCAAACAATTTGCCCAAGTTTGATAACCAGAATCCGCGACTGGCTGTCAGTGTATTCAGTCAGGACAACGAACGAAGCCTCAGGTTTACAAACGTTTATCCTTTCCGTTTCCTCGAACTGTACGCTCGGCAGTTCAACAGGCTAGCAACGAACAGTGGATCATAGTGTGTGTAGTGCACTGAAATGGAAACAGTGGTTCAGGCTGTTGCTAGAACTGTCCCAATTCTGTTATTTCGCTAGACAAGTTGAAGAAAGTATCCGGCTTTTCAGAGGTGTGACCTCTAGAGGTGATCCCTTATTTAGTTCGCTTGCCACTTTAGACGGTTTTCCTCAAAATATCCTCAAAACATAAGGAGTTCTGTCGCAGCCTATTTCAGATTCTGGCAGCGCATACCTTTTTGTTGCGACTCATGTGCGCGGGCGGAAATTATTCTTGAGCCCGAGACACCCTTGTCGCGAATCCAAGAATGTACACTTAAAGAAGCTGTCGTATTTTCTAACGAGCTCGCAGTACTGGTCTGGACGTGCATATAAAGCCGTCAGTTCGACTGCAGTGGGATCTACTGTCGATGACATCTCCGATAATATTTCCTCAAGAGACCTCTGGGATTACGCCGGGCAAACCACTTCTTGGTGAGCTTTTTTCCGCCCTAAAGTTTGCCGAAATCTAGCTCACTTGGATTTCAATATGCATTGATAACTTACTCTTAGTTGATTTCACCTTGTTCTCTTGGTCGGGTATTCGAAGTCCACACAATAACCATTTTATGTTATAAACGATCCGGTGGAACACACGGTGGTACCTACAGAATCAAAACCACCTAGAAATACCCTACAGACTAGCCGAATCACTGCCCGTCTACATTCCACGTAAACATATCTTGTGATTTTCCCACCGGTAGACTCCCGAGAGTTTGCAAGTAGTCTTTCCTCATCGGGGTAATGAGTGGCCAGTTGATCGGATCCCAAAGTAAAATAAGTTCGATCCGGATACTTTGCGGTACTAGGGCAACAAAATATAGACGCAAAATCGTAAAAGCGATCGCCAAACGAGAACCAGTGTTTGGGGTCATGAGCGATCAACACGACTAGAGTCCGAGATCAAGGTTAACTGCGTCATACCCATGTAGGAAGCCAGATATAGGCAAGTGTTTTCGGGTGTGCTAAATAATCGCTGCTGTTAACTGAGCGAAATTGGATGACATACTCCTACTGCTGGAAAAAAGCGTATATGAGGAACACTCGGTGGGTATTTTTCACGCGCGAGTAACACTGTGCGATGCATCTCTGGCAGTCTCACGGGAGCCATGTGAACTGAAATTGGTATGGTTTTTCATCCTCAAGTGTATCGTAGCCAAAACATAAATCCATACATTTGAGCAGTACAGAGCCAGGACCAGTCAGCCAACTAGGTGTAGAATATCTACCAGATGAGTGGACAGCACAGTTTTGAAGGCGTTCATGAGGGTTTATGTTCCTTGCGATGCTAGGTAATCAACATATGAAATGGTGTGTATCTGAAACTGATTCCCTTGTGAAGTTCAGAGACTCATTTTCCGTAGAGCCGGAGGGACTACGCTCCATATACTACCCTTTTCCATTGGCGGCTGACCCGTGGGCTGTAGGCTGTTCCGTGATTGGCCGCTACTCCTTAAAACGAGCAACCAACCAACTTAGAGGACGTCCAATCCCGGTAGGTTAATTCAAATGGGAATCCTAAACACTTTCAACAATTGCGAGAAGATATCGACTGCGGCCTGATGGACGCAGTGAAGCTGGGGATTCAATATCAAGTATACCAAAGGGTTGGGTAGAATTGATAATACGGCATACAGGCTGTCTTTGAACATGTGGCCTCATTTCCTCATAGGTAATACACCTGGAATTTGTTCTTAACCTATGAAAATGAAAATATCATGCCCTCAAATCTCAAGGAGTAAGATACATAATTTCTACTGAGAAAACGGTTAACTGCGGAGGGTGTTCGAGGCACTCCAATCACAAATGGGAACACGGGCAGTGATACAAGCAGAGAGCACCTTGACCCTAGCTTCCGGCTCTGTGGATAGGGTGAATATGTTTGCCAGGGCTTCGATGAAAACTTCCCGCACACTCGACTTTCGCCTGCCAAGGCCGTGCGTCTGACCACAACCCGCTCCGTTGGGGTTAGAAGGAATCTACACTGTTTTGCTTGAGGAAAATGGGCACTGCATACGTCCGGTAGTTCTCGTTGCCGGCGGCCTTCGTGATCAAAGCCGCCAAGTGGCAGCGATTCGGAGCCAATGACAATGCAATTGTTCAGCCAAATGCCCTGGACAAGTTAGAACTATACTGTCCTCGGGCCATCAGAATTTTTTCCAGCTCAAAGGCCACAAACTGGGTGTCTGGAAAGAAAACACAGAAAGGCAGTCTGAATGGATTATTCCCGGAAGAAGTTTATCTGAACTATTAATCCAGGACACAGTTGGAACCAAGTAAAAGGCGCAAGGACCCATGCGTTTTGCAAAAACTATTGACTGAGTAGATGCTTGGTCTCCGGGAAGGCAACTTACTGAAGGAAATTAGGTATTGGTTGAGCATCTTGAAAAAGGGTGGTGGAACTCTCGTTCCACTCCGGGTTTGAGTCCTCGTGGGGGATCGATGAGTGCGCAGTGCCGATGAATCCTAGCAAATATGAACCAGGTATATGGTGCTTTCACGATTTTCAGTGGTGACTCGAGCGTAAGCTGTATAATGAATCATACTCCAAACACGAGAATGTAAATTTGCCAGGTTCAGTGACGATACGAGGGTGGATGTGGATGTTATCAGGCTAAAAGTGAGAAACTCGAGATGTGCGAAGGAGAAGAGGGGGGAAAATATTGAGTGAGTAAAGGTAGTGTGCCGACATAGCTGGGCGTTGAGTTTAGTTAATAAGGTATACCAAACGAAAGCACTGGAACTGAGTTTTTATTAAAACATGTTGAGAAAGGTAAGTTCCAATGTGTAAGTACTTAGTGTGGATAAGAAATTAAAAAATATGAGAATGGAAATGGCACGAGGGTTTTGGTCGGGCTGTGGCCCTGGGAAGGAAAGCAAACGAGATGGTGAGACTACGAAAAAGTGGATTTAAGATTCAACGAAGAGATCAGGATTGAACCCAGCGATAACAGTCCGTAAAGATGTCCAGCGAGAAAAGGTGGAACGAAAGAATTTATAAAATAATGGATGAGAAGGGGAGTCATGCCAGCTTAACTAGATGTTGGGTTCGGCTGGTGGAATTTATCAAATTATAAATGCCAAAAGCTGCGCAAATTGCGAAAAGCCCTAGACTGTGCAGCAAAATTAGAGAAGCTATTGTTTTATCGTATTGTGTTCTACGGGGTCAGAATGCAAAAGGAGTTTTTGTAGTAGCAAAACGTTTACTTCTTTGCCACCGTGCGTCCAAACGTTTTATGTCACCCCAAACCAAGCGGTTTCAGGTTCATCAGTCAAAACGGGAATCGCTATCGCGAGACCTTCATGATCGTTTCCAACTCCGAACTCTTCGCTCAGAAGGTTTGCGGTAACATTTCTACGGCTGGAGACTTGATTATTCCAACTAGAGGCCAAGTGTCATTTGGTTCGTGACAGCAGTCATAAACTGCTTGCATACGCCACTTTTCGCCTGAAAACTTTATGCCTTGCAGTAACGCTCGCAAATGGATAATCCTTAACAAATACTTTTCGTACATCCTTATCCCTAAATAACGGTAGTTCTCCATTAAATGTCACCTATTTGCCAGCACAGCACAGTTAAAACGCGCTTGTTTTTATCCCACTTCAACCTCGACTGTGAATCGATGTGACTAGATTTAGTAACACGTCCTTAATGGTCGTTTTTTAAGCGAACATTGTTGAAATTTGACTTTCGTTCGGTATTTGTTTTGGCCTCATATTAAGGGTTTTCGTATAATTTGCAATTTTATGCCTGCTTTTACGTAGGCTCTTTCACCGCCTGTCATTTTCCTCTACTGACACGATGTGTCCAATCGGCTACTCCCTAATACTTCCATCACGGAGATCCGCGTTTTTTTATTCCAAGTGATGAGTTATCCATGAGATACATTTTCCCCCTGCCTTGGAATAAACTCTCCATTAAAATTCGTCAATGTGTTTCCCCCACCCACTTCAGAACATCGATAGCACTTTACCTCACCTTCGATGATGCCTTCATGTTAACCGGCAATAAAGTGTCTGAGTCTGCATCTTTTGAGGTAGGACCGGACTTTTACCTAGTCTCTAAAATCTAATTTCATAAGCGTTTCTTTTCTAAGAAACCTTATCCGCCTTGTCAAGTCTTGAGCCTCACAGTTCACTCTTTATACAGGCTCTGTCCATAACCCTGTCAGCTGCTACCAGTCTTTCTCCGGCTCTAATCACTGTCCTTACCGTTTGGGCTCATAACTGTCCCTCGTCCTTACACTCTGCTTCGTGGAATCCCTATTCAGTTTGCGCATATTTACCCACATTCATTTTTGCTCACTTCTGATTTTTGTCTGATTATCAATCCACACTAAGGCTCGGGTTAGTCTGATACTATATCCTCGCAAACTTTCTTTTTACATCTGTGGATCTTTCCTAAAATATGGCCTTTTTTCGCTGTAATGGCCTGGTACTGCTCTTGCTCATTCTTTCTCCTACCCGGGTTCTCCTATGGCATAATTGGTATATACCCCCAACTCTTAAGCTGGCACAAGTGCTAGGCTGCAGTCACTTTCCTCTTTTATTTCAGAACTTTCCGACCAAGGGACTTTGAGTCTATCCTACCTCAGAAGCACCAGCTTGGCACGATTTTCTCGCCGGATATGAAAATTAGACAGCTAAAAAGGTGTGATGTTCACTACTCACTCAATTGCTCTCCTACCGGCTTTGGTCTTTTGAACTCCCGCAACTCAGCTTCCAAATCTTTGACTGCCATGCTGTGCGCACTTCCACAACTCATCCTTATCTCAACGGTGCAGGACGCGGTCAGATCCACCATTTTGGCCGGCGCACATCGGGCATGCAGGATGCCTGCAACGATTTGCGGGCGAGACTGGGTTGGTGGAATGCACTTCCTGTCACCGAAAGCTGTTTTCAGGTTAGATATCCAGCGCACGGTCAATCCCACAAAATAGCACCGTTTGCGGCTTACAGAGCTTCATCGTTACGTTGAGAAACTGCCACAAACATATCATACGCTCTGTCATCCCTAACGACTGTTCATCCATCGAGCCCGCTCTCGATGCTGGGGTTGCATTTCTCTTATTCAAACCCGGAAAGTTTATCAACCCAGCTATAAACTAAACAGCTTAAAGGGTTCATTCCCACCCACCAACCCCCTCCTCTCTTTGGCACACTATAATCGCCTACGTGATAACCACTGATTCTGGAAGCACCTCACAGCCGACAGTTTCTGCATCTCACCCATGACTACACTCCCATCCCTTCCGTAATCTTGCCCATCTACCTTGCAAGGACCCACTCCATCATTCCTATGCTGGCACTCTTACTGTCACTGGTAATTCCCCCACGAAAAATCGACAACCGTTGATCGTCGCAAAAATATATTCCATAGGTCTCCAGAAGCCAAATCTGCGATTAGCGATCACTTGCCCTCTCTATCAGTTCAAGTGCTCGTTTTCACAGTGCCGGTCGGTCTCTGTATCCTGACCTCGGTGTGCCGCTTGACCCCTTCACATTTTAGCGTCTCAGATACATTTTTCATGCAGCTCCGCCGGTGTCATACCTCAGGGCATCTGTCAAAATGGTCAACAAGGTGTACACTCAGATTCCACTTGAAATAACATCACCATTTTGTGCTTTTTGTCCATGCAACCACTTATCAACGCATCCAAAATTGGTTCATTACCAAATAACCACATTCATGCTGATAGGCCATTATTCACCCGTTACACAGCATAAACTGCTGAATGCTCACCTGTCGGCCTTTCTTTCATCACGTTTTCATACCCTCTGTCCCACAAGATGTGCCATTCTTTCGAATTCTTTCACTTAATTCACCTGATTGGATATATATATAACTCCGTGAGCACCAGCATCTATCCTCTCCGCTGTTACTCCCCAATCTTCTCAGTTCGTTTCCTGCAGCTTGAGTTACACGTCATCATGAAACGGCACGCCTATTGCAATGTTCATTAAAAGCTGTATACCTACTATTCATTTACCCCTCCATCTTTTCAGCGAAATATTATTCTTTGCAATCGCTGTACCTTCTCGCACTCCATATTGATTTATCCCTTATTTTTGTTTCTTTGTTTCTCGACTAACGCAACATGCGCAAACAATTCGCGCTCCATCGCCTGTAATCCTCAGGCCCTGCCGTTAATATCACCTTGGTTGCTTCCCAATCCCTCCGGAGATTTTCTCTTTAGCTACACAACTGAGTCCACCGGTACTAAGCCTCTATTCCTGTGACTGCCTCCGTTGGTACCTTGCCATCAAGGTCTTACCACCATATGGCAGACTGAATCATCGCAACTTATCTCTGAAGATATATTCTTGTACTTCTCCCAGTTTTCTCACTTTAAACTTCTATACACTGCAGCATGCACTGATTCTTCGAAACTTTTGTGATGAAATTTTCTTTTTGCAAAAGCTTAAGGAACATCCTTGGATCCCATTTGAATTTTCAGCTGTTGTTCACCTTGGTATCACTTACGTAGATGTCCCCTCTTGTTAACCATTTATAAAAGGCACGATATTTGACCATTGGAACTTGACCTTCAAATTCGCTTTGCTTCATTCTCCGTTTGGTTCACGTAAACAATCTCCCTCGATGCTGTTTGTACATTAGTTCCACTATCTATAAAACTCCCGTACTGTCATCTCCTGGATGATTTGATCATGCATTGTGGCAGGCTTCTGATTTACCCGAAATATACCATTATTATTGCTGGTATTATTATCATCATTATTATTATGGTCTAGTAGCACATGAAATTCGGACAAAACTTGTTTTGCTTTTTTATTCGTTCCCTTGGCAAAGTGCTAATCTAACTCAGCACAACAACTTACCGTACTCAATCAGATGGGTGGTGACATGCCTGGAGTTCAGTGGACACCAGTCCAAAGGCTTGGAAAGCCAATGACCTATCTGCTATTTGCGCCATATTCGAACGCACTTAATGCGAAGCGCTCAATGCGGCTATCTGAAAATCCCCCGTGAACCTCATAGTTTTAACCTTAATGGTTTGCTTCCGATCACTTTGAAGCATCTTTCAGAATATGGGCTTTTAGAAGGGTGGAACATGTTTATATGAAGGGTTTTACGAGAAAGCTCGACTGGACAGAAACTGCAATAACTTTCCAGGTTTGTCCAAAAATGGCCCTAAAGTCGAGGTTGAACAATTACAAACTTTCGGGCACATCAGCAAGGCGAGAGCGACCATCGCTGGAGGATAAATCAGTCTGGTCAATAGCAAATGCTGCTACGCAGTACACAAATGGAAAATTAGAAAGGCCTTTCCAAAGGTGACCTAGAATAAGCCGCTCTAAAAACAACCGATAAATAGCTCTTCAATGTTGGCCCACTCAAAAAGGCCTATGAGTTGTGACCCAAAACTGGAAAGGGGATAGTAAGAAGCTGTGAATCACAACCTGGAATCGGGCCAAGTAGTGAGAGCAGCCCACGCAGACTTTACAGGGAGAAAAATGCCCCGATTTGACTATCTTGCCGTTCAAGGTGTTATGCTGTTTGCGGATAGGCAGGAAAGCCGTATTTGCTGAAATAAGAAAAACGTTTCTTTGGGCAAAATAAACCTTAGTTTGACATAATGACCCTTGTGAGGATAAAACTCACACGACAGCCTTGAAAAATGAGAGTGTCCGGTGCAATACTTTCCAGAACTGGTATCATAGGACTTGCAGCAAGACTGTAAAGAGGGAACACGATTTATATGCTAATTACAGTTATCCGCAGTGGTTCTGTATCGAGTGTCAGACCACGATACACAAGGTAGGATCTAGACTTGCAACCCCGGTAGACAGCACTCGGACAGCAAAATAGTTCCGAATACCGCTTTGGCCCTAACGAAGGCGGAAAGGGCTCCAACGGCTGAGAAAGAACCGCAGATAACTCCCATTCGGTGAACGGTAGAGGAAAAGCTGCCACCGATTAACCTAGGACAGGCTGCTGAGAAGAATTTGGTGATTCATGAAATACCGGGACCAGATGCGCAGGCAGTCCAGGCTCTCATAGGTCAGTTAATATTAAACGTGCCGTAGAAGAAGCTGCCGCCACTTCCGGATAACTTTACAGTTCCGGCCTCAGTACCAGGTTAGTGGCCGCGTTTGACCTTCTTGAATCTGACTGGATATCACTTGCCGAAAGCGAAGCTCGCCATAACAGAACATTCCAGCAGTTGTGCATGCAGATGTCACTACCTGAATTACACCCTGTGGGCCATAGACGGTCGGCCAAGAGTGATGATATTCTAATTTCAATACCCCTAGGTTAATAAAGGTGTCGTTAGGATCGGCTGGCGACACAGAGAACTTAAAATACTGATAATAGTAGTTTATTTCGAAGGCGCCCGAAGCATGCAGTAAGCATGGTTAAACTTTTTACAGGTGACAAAACTGACCGACCGAATTCATGAAATCTTAGAACTACGCAAGATAAGGGACGGGTAGTGAGAACCAAAGTGGAGATGAGAGGTAATTTTGGCGAATTGCGGTTAGGTGGAAATTTGTATACAAATGAACATGTGGCAATCCAACTAGAGCCCATGAAAACTCGAGCACCTCAACTGCACTTGGAATATCGATTCTACCGAATGCTCCAGTCTGGCAGTGTGGTGGGCTTCCCTGCTGTGTACCATTTCGGTCCCGTGGGTCGACATAATGCCCTTGTCATGGGATTACTCGGTCCATCATTGGAAGATCTATTTGAAATCTGCAAACGACAATTCTCACTGAAAACCGTACTCATGATCGCCATCCAGTTGTTGCGTCGCATTGAATACGTGCATTCAAAGCATCTGACCTACCGGGATGTGAAACCGGAGAATTTTCTCATCGGTCGGCAATATTATAATCGACACACGGCAAAGGAATATAATGATCCAGGCACGGGCAAGTAAATCCGATACCGAGAACACAAGAGCCTAGCTGGGACTGCTCGGTACATGAGCATCAATACCCATTTGGGCAAGGAACAATCACGTCGTGACGAGTTGGAGGCGCTGGGCCACATGTTCCTATACTTCATATGAGGCAGCCTTCCATGGCAAGGTCTAAAAGCCGAGAACCTGCGTGATCGCTATCAGGAGATTGGCGACACGAAACGGGCCACGCCGATCTATGTGCTTTGTCATGGTTATCCAGAAATGGCTGCTCACCTCCGTTACGTGCGGAGTCTGGACTTTTTTGAAGAGCCGAACTATGAATACCTTCGTCTAATTTTCACGGACCTCACGCAACGGAAGGGCTGGGAATGCGACTGGGAATTCGACTGGTGTCGTCGACCAATACCTGGCGCAAAGCCGTCATCAAGTCAGCACTCGGGTGCTGCAAACCCGCCCACCTCAGGCACGGGTGGTGTTGTGATGAACTCGGTACCCCAGCCCACTCAAGGCCTAATCTCGCCCGCCCACATATCGGGTGAGAATAATCCACTCGGTGTATCTACTCATGATCTGGGCGGTGGACCAAACGAAGCCCTATTGCTCAGTCCACTGGGTGGTACCGGACAATACTGGTCTGCAACCAACCCGACAATCATCCCCACTTCGGTAGCTAGCGGTGTGGGTGCTGGCTACACAAACAATGAAGATAATAATTCAGTAACTAGCCCGTTGCATTAAAAGTCAACCGAATTCTCTGGCGCGTACAATGATCAGTCTGTTAATGCAGTCGTAGTGCATTATGGTCAAGGTCGTTCAGACTTACTTGCACCCGATACGAATCAGGCCATGAACACTGGCTTGTCCGGGGCTGTACATCTTCCTTTGGAGTGACTAATGTGCACTCGCGTCCGATGCCCACGCACTTTTCTGGTCCAGAAGGGAGCTCAGGTCGTGAAGTTGGTCTTGGCGGGGCTACCAATCCGGACGCCAGTGCCATTCATGTCGGCGGCGATCATCACGAGGACGCAGTCGGCCAATCTAGTTGCTGTTCCTGCTTTGGTCGGTCCAGGCATTCAAAATCCCGATCTCGCTTCAAATGATCCTCCATTTCTCGTAACCTGAGAACTGATCACTCACTGCGCAGTCAAATACTTCACATTGCTAATGAAACCGTACAACTCAAATCGTCAGAGTTCACACTGGGGGTGGAGTGAGAAGCCACGCGCTGAGAATCTGCCATTTCCGGTAACGCTTTTGATTCTTTTATCGTCCGTCTACATGCACACGTCCCATCGGGCAATCCTAATTCCCGTCGGGATCTTTACACCCTGTCTTTATTCCTGGTCTGACCGGAGCTGCTGTTTCGTCCACAAACGCGTCACCATAGTAGATTGGACGCTTGTGAAAACGATTTCCTGCCGGATCCAGTAGCAATCTACTCTTTCGATTGCACTATTCATTGCCTTGGTTTGCTCAGGTTCTCCCGGTTTTTCACACTCGCACAAACCCGGCACCCCCTAGGTTCACCTCCCTGCATTAGTGGCGACGTCTCCGTTGTCGCCGATCCTGTCGAGAACGGTCTACCACTGCTCATTCTTTGTGGCTGGCTGCATTCGTCTCATTACAGAGAACCCATTTTTGTCCTTGCAGTTTGCTCGTTTAACGATCACTAACACAAGCTATGTATGTCAGTACTTGCAAGTCTGTGCGAATGTACTCAGCTATTTATCGCCTTGGTTCCCACTCACCTACAAGTTTTTATCCTTTCTATTGCATACAAAACTCGCTTCGTTAGTCCTCTATCTTGATTTGAACTGTTTATCCGTCTTCATTTGTCTTTCAGATCCCATTCACAACATCTCTAATCTCAGCCAGCGGACTAAGTCCCTATTATGCCTCCATTGTTTTCGACATTCAACACTGTAGGCCTTGATGATCATTCATTATCGCCTCAGTAAAGCTTTCTTTTTTTCGCCTAGGCGTTCTTTTGCTCGCTTGCTTACTACGAGGCCATCTGTATCTTCCTCATACAAACTGATAAAAACCCTATGCACAACCTTCCTGTTCATCGAGCTACGTTTAAAAAAAAACTAAAACCACATTTCAACTGATGAGAACGGTTTTGCGTGTTCTTTCTTTGAGCTCGCTAGTCCTGTTGTAATTCAGTTCTTCCTTTTCTTTCCTTTTCTTTTTACAGACCGTAGTTCAGTGTAGATTTCGGTTTGATACTGTTAATAAGTGTGCAACCATGACAAATGAATGTCATTGCCAATCGCTCATTCCGGGAATCCTTTCACGTGGCTCCTGATGGGGACCATATTGTTTCCGTTTTGTTCGGTGTTACGATGAATTTTTCCAGTCTGCCTTCTTCCGAATCAGTCTGTTCTCCCACATCAAACGTACGTGCCCGCCAGTCTTTTCACTCGCCCTTTGTTTGTGTATGAGTGTGCCTGTACGATCCTCTGTGTTTTGATCTAATCACTTCAGTTGGACTTTAAGCATTGCGTGGTGCGCTCTTTGTCTCTGTCCCGTCCCTTGTTTCCTGTTCCTCTGTGTACAGTAAGACCGCACTTGTTCTTCACTCGGTACCTGGATTCTTTCACTCCGAACACCAGTGAACCACATCTGTTCGTCTATCCGACACTATTGAAAGTCGTGTTTGGTCTATCCCTGCCTGGTTCTCTAGTCCGTTCTGCCCATGTTTTGACACATGACTGGATCAAGTGAACTTCCCACAAGCTGGATAGTGGAACTGATGCTCAAGCATCAGAAGCAGCAACTCACTGACCTGCCTTGTTCCAGGTTGATTACCGATTTGCTTCATTGCTTACCGTCAGTTTCTCTCTATCTCGCATGCAATCTCTCATCTTGTTCCCTTGAGTTTGCACATTGGATGTTGGTCCGGACTTTTTTACCTAATGATCGCACCTATTCGGAACAGCTAGCCCGTCAGCTTTGCTTGAAGGTTAGACCCGTGAAAAACACGTGCGCATTTTTGTGCATCCTGTGTTGTATGTGACACGCGCGTCATCTTTTGTTCTCGACCCACCAATTCTCTGGTCTCCACTTTTCTAATTCGTGGAAACTTAGCCTTGTTCATGTATCAAATATGACTCTCGCAAGATACCCCACATTTTGGCTCGCAAAAAAAGATGGGTGTACGCAAACGAAGGTGTAATGAAGAGAGTTCTGGTGAACCCAGGGTTGGATTTAAATATGTGCCCGGCAAATTTGAGAGTTGAGTTTAATTGGGGGCCTGGGTGAACCAAGCAGACGAGATCAAAACCTGAGAATTTCACATGCGAAGGACTGAATATCGGCATAAGAAACTTTCGTTATGAGAAACGATGAAGGAAGGAAAAAAGAGAGAGAGGAAGAAATGAAGAACAAAATATTGAGTTGTATGGCTAGGGATTAGGTAGCCATGAGCTTTGCCTCATTGCAGTTAATGGACAATGTCAGTGTAAAAACAGGGAACAACCAACGCAAGACGTAAAGAGTGTGTCAAAGGGCCGAGATCTGGTGAATACGAGCTGCGGATATAGACGAAATGGATGCGCATAATGAGGGGCGGTGGCATGGTGGCAAAAGAACTGGCCAGCGAAGGGCTGGATGAGGCAGATAAAATATTTAGATGCGTGTATATATATGCACTTATATGTATGTGAGGGCGGGAAAAAGTAGCAGTTAAGAGAGAGAATAGGGAAGTGGCAGTGCTTGGAAGAGATGGGTGGTGTTAGTTCAAGTGATACGAAATTAACTTGGATAAACCTCGATGAATTTGTTCATGACAGGTGAACATGGGGGCTCAACACATAGAGGAAAACAACTCTGGAAGCAAAGAAGTGAAGGCCGGGAACAGAGGTTGATAGACAAGGAAATATCCAGGGAGGGGTTGGAGAAGACAGGTAGAAGTAAATCTAACAATCTGATTATTAAAGGTGTGACATGTGGCTAGGGTCGAACATGGGTGAAGCGGTAATAAATGGACGTACATTATGAAACAAGAAGATGGTCGTAAAATCGGCTGCAGAATATAGAGAGAATAAAATTACTGGGTGGTTTCAGAAGTGTAAAATGTCAGTGGAGAAGGGTAGCTTAGAGCTTAGAAGAACTGTAGTGCAAAGATGCAGTAGTTGTAGCAGCGAATAACACAAGAGAGAAATAAGGAAGTGAAGGATCAGAAGGACCAGGTAATGGCAAACCATACGGTTTGAAACCGTAGGTGAACATGATGACGTTGCGATGACTTTATATTGAGTGGAATGCAAAAACGTAGGGCAGCCTGAAGGGCACACTGAAGTTGTTTGTGGCGAGCAATATACGAAGCAGATGAGAGTACTGACCGAAGAAAACAGGTAAAAGATGATCAATCAGATTGTCTTACTTCAGATGACACAGGATGAAGATCGAGAAGAAGAAAATTACCCGGACGGGAGAACCTGTGATGGAACAAAAGGCACGAGAATTATGTGCGCTTCGGAGTTGGGAGAATGAAACTAAAGAGCTGCGTGCTTGCAGGTGAACACAAATGGATTGAGTAAAAAGTTGGTAGTCGGGACACTGCCTAAGAGGAAGTTTTGTGGAAGAATTTTGGGGACAAATATGGAAAATATAGCGGTATTGAAAAGATAATAAATTTGGTCGTAAAAAATGCAAAGATAGAAAAGGCGAGTTCTTATATGGTGATCGGTCATGTTTGCGGATGTGTCTGGCTCGTAGTGGTGGGAGGTAGAAGACAGACAAAAAAGGATATGGGAAAACGGTAGCTAGTGAGGCACGCGATCGATGAGCTTTATAGGTGTATAGAGGTACCAAGTGAATAGAGATCAGGAGCAAACAGTGGCGAAATGAGGGGAAAAGAAAATATTTGGGACTTGGGCAGATTAAAATAGATAGGGCGAGAGTGACACCATACAGTGGGAGCTTTCATGGTGAAAAACAATAGGGACAAAAACAGAATGGGTGGGTATGCACACAAAGTTAGAAGAATACGGAAGGAAGTGATAAGAGCGCTGACAAGAACGATAGAGGAGCGAATCGTGGCGGGAGAAGAATGGTGGGAGCATGAGATCCCCAAAATAGTCAGTGACGGATGTGGTAGAGCAAGGAGAGTTAGAGTGTGCAGTCCTCAACCGGTGCTAGTGAGTGGGGCTAACGTGCTCTGTACACCCAACCTAAAATCCACTTCTTGAAGTGAACAAAGGAGGTATGATCCACCAGCCTAATTGCGCTCAAGAATCGTTGCGACCTGCCTACGCGCCTGATGTGCGCCGGTCAAAGTTGGAGATATCTGACCGCGACCCGCGCCGTTAGGATTGACGTGAGTGATCATTGATGGTTTTTCAGAGGGCTGAGCAGCCACGATAAGAGCATATGACCCAGGATCAACTACTCGGGTTGTGGGAACTTGGACAGAAAAGCCAACAGGAACAGTGAGTGGTGTACGGCCATACAGCAATTTTGTCATGGTGCACCAGTCAGGGAGATATTCAGTATAGCGCGCGAGGTGGTTGACCGGCGTTAAGGATCATCAGAAAAGAAAAATGAGATACAGAAACGCAGTCTGGGTATGGCCTGGCTGAGAATCAGGGGTAAACGGAAACAAGAACATAGGTTAAGCACGGGCTCATCGATGCCGCGGGTCCCCAAGACAAACTGAAGTCATGGAAAGTAATATTAAAAAAGGAAATGAATAAGAAGGAGCTAAAAGAACCAATAAGGAGGTTAATATTTGACCTATATAAGTCGTTCGGTAGAAGAAAAGACATTTCTGCTTGAATTTACGGAAGACACTTAGCTCGATGATAGGGTGGGGGCAGTATCGGTGACGTCATAAATGGATGTTCAGTTAACTTAGTGAGCCACACCGAGTGGGAGAAATGAGGCTGAATTTCCCCAGTTCAGCATGGCAGAGGTAGTGATGGAAGTGTATGTGGTGGGATCTGATGCGGAAAGGAAGCAAGATAAGCAAAATGATATCAGGGAGCGTCGAGATGGCATGGGCAAAACTCTAAGCGGCTGGTCTGAGGCCCGCATGAGGCCGAATCTGCCCGGGTTCATCAGGAAAACCCTGCGCTGAACACGTAGCGTTTTCCTGCCTGGGGTCCCTGAGGCACCCAGAGAAAGCCCTACGGGCAGAGGGAGCCTTGATCTCCATTAATGGAAGTCTACGATATAGGAGGTGGCAATCGAAGTTTTAGTGGTGTGCGGCATGAACAGGTTGCCACGGCCCTCGAGCTTACAGAATATCCCCTGACTTTAGTTCCTCTGAGCCACTCTCCTTTCGAAAACCGTAGCACGGACGACAACCGAGAAATGGTGTGCTGCTAGAAGTAGCTTCTACTCAGGGGTGCACCCGCACTCACGCAGACCGAGAAACGAAAGTCAACTGCAAAGGTCAACCAAACACTCTATGATAAACTAAAGAACATTGTCTTTATTAGACGCTCCAGAAGTCTTTACAGAATGCAGTGGCCAGCCGCTGACTCCAAAAACTTGGTCTCGCTGGTTCGTGTAGAGCTGGCTGGCGAATGGACGGAGACTTCCATCCGGACAGCTCCACAGGTAAGGTACCGGCCTGTATCCATCTCGGCAACAACCAGTACCCTGCAGTAACCATAGGAAAGATTTCGTCTCCACCGAGCGATACCATGACGGTCGAAACGTGGAATTGGATGTACACAAACAGCCAAAGTCTGTGCGACAAGCCTCCTGAGTTCCACCTCGTGAGCTGTGAATGCAAACGGCTGATTACTGAGATGACTGAAATACGGTCGCAAGCCGAGGTTTCGAGCCCAAAGCTGGAGATTTAGGGTATGGGTATCGTCAGGAGCAATCAAACAGGAAATTTGGGCGGGGTTTGTGCTTTGTACATTGACAGGAAGCGGAAAGCAACAAGGTTTTCAAACTCGACTCTAGACGAGCAACCGAAAGATGTCCGGGCTACCGTGCGTCTGACGGCGAGGATTTTACTTGCAGGACTGACCTACGGACCTCCGAATTTATTCGGCCCTACCAGTTCTCACATACCAGGAGCGCTGCATCTCTTGAGGTCACGGAATCCTCACCACTTGTCTGTGGTAAGTGACTTCAGTCTGCCTTAGGTCTGTTTCGCCACCGTGTTCTGCTAGGCCGACCATGGGTCCACACCTTCAGCAATTTTCGATACACCAAGCAGCTTAGGCTAGTTTGCGCATGTTAAGCAACCCACACGATGAAGGGAGACTTCTACTCTATCAGCGCTGGATTTGGCACTCGATAAAATCCACACATGATTGACCAGCTAGTGGTTTACGGACCTTTGGGTTCTGGGGATCAAGGAGTCATCAGGTTTAGACTGGTGCACGCGACCGCTTTGCTGAGAGCTGAAGAGGTCACCAAACGGAATCTGCCCCGAGCGAACTTCTGGGCCATGAAGGACTTCTAGCCGTGGCGCAGTGATCAGAGGCCCAGTCCTGAGGTACCATGCACTGAAACAGAGCGAGGGGAATTCTGGTGCTATATGAAGGGTTGTGCCACGAACAACGGTCAGGACCTCGGGACCCAGGCCGATATCGCGCCGCCGTACGAGGGAAGTTCTAAGAGGCATGATAGTTGCATGGCACAGGTAAAGATTACCATAGAGCTCGCAAGACCACACCAATTACTTCAACACCCGAAAAGTCTGTAATGCCCAGCTTAATCAGGATAATTCTAAGTATCACAGACTGTTCCTGCAAGAGCTGGTAACGGAACCCGGAGGCTCCCATAGCCGGATAACTACAGTGCTACAGGCCACACCTGGAATACCAGATGTGCAGCATGTGAATGAAACACTGACGGAAAACAGCATAGGGGCCGCTCATTCTCTGGCTTGGTACTGCCCCTCGGTTTTTGCTCCGGAAAGGCAAAACGAAGAAGGTAACAATAACCCAGCCACAGCGGCACTGGTACTCCGTTAGATGGGCATCACTGATTTACACGCCTATACTAGTTGGGCTTAAGCTCAATGGCCGACAGTCCCGAATGTCGCCAGGGCTGGATAAAATTCCACCTCTGCTACCGAAACAACTTTCGGAGTAATTAGCTCCCCCACTCTTAAACATTTTCAACCACTCCATGAGAGATGAGGGATTGGAGCTGGTGGGTGGATAGCCTATATGTTATCACTGATCTTCTAGTCGGGGAACAAGGCTGTACCTCAAAATTATCATCCCGTGGCGAGGGCCTGCATAGTTCCCAAGGCCACGGGAGGCTTGACCGATGGTGCCATCTGCCGGTTCATCAGTGGCTACAACTTACCGAATGATGCTGAGTGCTGCTTCCGCGGTATCAGATTTTGGAAAACCAACTTGATGGAGACGGTGGAGTGCCACACCTAAGAACTAGACAGGAGAGTCCTGGATCTATCCAAGGCTTTATTATTTTGCCGCTCTCTTTTTCTACAGAAACTGGCGAGGCTTGGCTTCTTTGAATCTCCGATCTCTTAGATGTCCGAGTACCTGGCTGACAAAATATTCAGGGTCAGAGTGAACGGAACGCCATCCGATAGATATCGACCAAAGAGCGAGGTACCCCAGTCGTCCATACTCGGACCCAGGTTTTTCTTTGTCCTTGCAAACGATCTCCCTCCCAGGGCACAGCGTGATATACTACTGTACTTTGGAAACATGAGGATCTACCGAGGGACTCGGACGGCAATGGATGAAAATGCTTTTTAAAGGCCGATCTTGACGGTCTGTTCAAATGATCAGTCTGCAGCGACTTGCGATTAAACTCGGCCAAACGTGAGATTGTGCACGTAGGAGGGCTTCGGACGAGCAAGCTTTTCCTATGAGGTAGCGTACCCCAGCAGATTACACAGGAGAGAGACCTTGACTCGATCGCTGCGGATGAGCAATCTCAGACAAAAATTTGCAACATCCTGGCTCGCAGAGTCAAGTCCGAACTTAACCAACTCAACGGGCTCCTGCGTGAGTTCAGGCCTGAGATATTTTAAGAAGTTTTGCCAAGATAGTCAGGCTGTATTTTGAGACGAACCTCCAATTTTGTAAGATCGCCCGTAATTTTAGCCTTTAGGCTCAACGGACGACGGGCTTTCGCTACCCCTAAACCTGGAATTAACGAATTTCAGCAAGTCAGGTCCACTAAGAAGCGGAACGTTTACTGTAATAGCACGGTGTCTAGATAAGGAACAATGACAATTCAGCACTTAACAAATCTTACTTGGCCGTACACGTTCCCAGGGTAAATGTAAAAACGGAACGTCGTAGAACGACCGAGAGCCAAACCTCCGAAAGGTTGGCACAAAGGCGAGAAAATGAATCGGTCGAACAAAGAGTGAAGATAAGGAAGTAATAGCCACTTCCAGTCGACTGCGACGCATTTGCAACCGTACCGAGAGCCCACCTCCTGCTGGCACAGAGTAAAAACCGACAACTCACCGACAATTCTGAGCAACAAACTGTTCGCATTATGTCGACAAATTATTCACGGCACACCAAATTTCCACTAAACTTTTACTAGCCAATCAGCACGATATGACCTTGATGCATGCTCGTAATTTAGTAAACATATTTTCTACCTCTTTATCCAAAGAGCGGCAGGAAAAGATAATAGAGCCCAGTAGGTTTACTCTCTTACAGACCAAACTTCCCCCCCGCCATGATAAACTTAACCGCTTATATACTGGCACTGACCCCTCGAGTGTCCCCTACGGATAATCTTTGCCCTCCTTCATCTGACTGAACATGACACTAAACAGGAATGAACCCACGTATTTAAGCAAGGCAGTAACAGAGGCAGGAGAAATTCAATGAATATTATGTTATCATATTTTACGTACAATGGATCACTGTGCACCCATGCACTCTTTAGCCTTCTGCTCGTTCTCCTGTGAGGGGAAATCGTTGTTACTTAAATGCAAATATGAACTAACGACATTGCAATAACAAGTGAGAATGAGACTCGTATTTGGGAGTCCATCCTGGGTAGCCAAAAGTACCTTCGGCTCCTCTGTAGTAACGAATGTAGGCTGTTGAAGAACCCAGTCTGGACTCATTAAGTTAGATACGATGTTCCACACCTACCGACAATAAGGCCATGGAAGCTACATTTGGGAAAACGTACTTGTTACGTGCTCTGGATTAGATGATGTCCCGAGGAGGCCATTTTTCATTAACCTCAGCATCATTGATTGGATAAAAAGTCCAACTTTGTCGCTGATGGATGATGCTAGCATAGGGTCCCGTAAAATTGAGATTTCTGAACAATAGATGAAGAGTCAATTTTGTGCCAATTTTCTGTACAATTTCTTTTCAAAGTCTTTAGTCTCTCCCAAAGTTATCCGGGGGAACAGATATTCTGACGGTCATATGGAAGCACGTTATTTTAGAGCTTGTATTCGTTTGTCTATTTATTCCAAAGCCTCCATGATTATATTAAGAGCTTTTCTCATGCATCCGTTCGTGACTAGTTGCCGCTAATCTAGTGGATCAAACGTCATTAACAAAATAAACCGTTGCTTACCATCAGCTTTCCTCGCGGCATTACCCTAATTATTGGGTCTCAGGTTTGCTTGGAACACTCACCCAAGGCTTTGAGGAGCTCTTAAAAAAGCAGAAAATAATACAAACGACGAAACTCGTACTTCATGATGACCTATAAGGCCCTGGAATGTCCGGGTCGGACTTTATGCAAGTCTTGGTGCTCCCTCTTTCTGGGTGGTCCACAAATCTTATAACTAAATGGTATTGGCATTTACTTACATGGACAGGGAAACAGACGGTCCGCTGTTGTAATCGACGTTTGACCTCTTACCGAGTGACAGAAAATGGCCGCAAAGATGGCTTACTCCACGGGACTTTGTGGACCATGATGTTCTCTTTTGTTAAAGAAAGAGCGTTGCCGTACCTGTTTCTTGGAACAGCTCTTAATTAAACTGCTAATGAAAATCAACTCACTGTGTGTTACCTCTCTTCATGGCATCGGTGGTGCGTCGTCTTCTGAAAGGTGACTGTTTCTTCTTACAATTGCTCACTGGTAGTTAGAATGAGGAAGACGAAATTGATCCTTTTAAGAGGTAACCCTATCACAACCGTTCCGTAACTTGATGGGAACTGATTACCTGCCATCTGAAGCTGCCCCCGCCGTGCCTCGTCGGTAATAGCTGTTGGCTGTGAGGATGATATACATTGCCAATATAGCAGTGTGGATGACGACGAAACAGATATCCTACCAAAGGAAAGCTAGCTTGCGCAATACTCCAAGGCAAATGCAATACATATAATCAGTAGGAAGTCCTAAACCATACCTACATCCAAAGATTCTAGTGGTGACCGATCGGCAGGATTTCTAAGAAATATTTTGTTATTTGACAAAAGACC
Organism: Fasciola hepatica; assembly: GCA_948099385.1. Lineage (NCBI taxonomy): Eukaryota > Metazoa > Platyhelminthes > Trematoda > Plagiorchiida > Fasciolidae > Fasciola > Fasciola hepatica. Next base: position 222,314 of record CANUEZ040000247.1, on the reverse strand, counting down.
GGGTAACGGAAAGATGGGTAACCCTACGCTCGTGGTACACTCTCTGTTGTGTGTATTTGTCTCAAGTGAATTATCCCTCCTGGGACTTCTTGCACTCCACAAATGCTGTGGGTAGGTAATCGTAGGTAACAGCCACCAGTTGAACCCATTTACCGTTTTGAATTACTTTTAGTTTGATTTCATTCCGTTGAACCCCAGCCACGTCGAGCACCAAGTCCTCCAAAAATATGTTCATATCCACTAGTTGCTTGGGGGGGTAGTCGTTGTTGGGTACGCGACGCATCCAAATATTGTACACAAGCGTGTTTGAGATGATCCAGAGGGGTGCTTGCCACCAATATGCAATTGGACCTCAATCGTAGCTAGTTCTTCTTGCAGTACGTTAGGTTGATACTTGCTGAGAGCCGACTGCGGTCCAGTATGACAGTATTCTCCTGGATGAACTTGACGTACCACAGTCATTCGAAGTGCTCCCATCAGTTCGCGAAGATCTCAAGGCGGATACCGTCTGTGTGGTCAGTACATCAAAACGTACCTATTCATGCATCTTGCAGTCAGATGGTGTTTGTTACACCGGTGTTTTAGCAGCAGCACCTTCAAGGTTTCGAACTCGAGAGGAGCACTCCTCAACAGCCACGCCTGCTGTTGTTGTTGGAAAAAATGTAAAGTGTACTTACCGCTACTCGTGATTCCGACATCTCTACGTTCACCCCTTAAATGTGAAACTCCGATGTCACTAACTCCGCTGAATGCTTGGTTTACTGTCAACTCATACGCCTACTATCGCCAACAGTTACTGGATAACCATGCTGTCTCATCCAGCGCATCCAAAGCCTTCGCAAAGATTTTCACAAGGCTTACTGATGGCAAAAGGACTAAATCGCTCCATGTCAATAGCCGAAACAATATTGGTAAGGAGAGCGTAAGGAACAGTGCGTCTTCTTTATAGTGCCTCTATTCTACTATCTCTGCCCCATAAGCGTCAAACTTCACTCAAGGCCACTATCAAGGTCGGACAGGCACTACCCTCAAACACGGTGCATCACGCAGAACTAATCGATCAATACTGTAATTTCATTGATGATGGTTATCTCAGTCGCATGACTTCTGGGCACAATGCGTCCCACTGAGAATGCCGGTTAGCAAATAGCAGCGCATGTGTTCAGTCCAGCTTGGCATCGAAATTTGGTCCAAGTTACATCTGAAGGCGTGGCAGCGGTAAAGCCAGGCAGAGCACAGGTCTTGAGGTAAACGCTGGCTGGCTGGGCGCGCTTGCTTGAGTGCGGAAGTGTGCCCAAGCTGGGAGAGTCAGCAAAATTATCGTTCATAACCCAGTAGCGGGCTTTGCGCGAGACAACGGTAAAGCCTTCGAAATAAAACTCAATGAATAAGATTTCAAAATTCTTATGCAGTAAATGTCTCATGGCACGTCCCTGATGTCATTGTGAAAATTATAGTGAACGAAACCCGAACTTGAATTAGATTTGCGTGTAAAAAATGAAGAAACATTTCACTGAATGCTAGTCAGCAAATGTGTCCAGTTCTTTTTCAAACGGACCGAGTAACTAAGATGGAAACAAAGCTTCGTTTGCCCGACTCATATCTGCTAGTTACGATTCTGTCTCACTAATCTTATCTTAATTGCTGATCACCACGGCGAACTATCACTTCCTTACTCTGTTTAGCAGTTTGTCAACAAATTACTGTGTAGTAAACCCCATAACGGACATCGAGGAAAGTCGATAGACATAGGAACAGTAAAAAAACCTCATAGCTATGAAAAAGTGGTAACAACAATAGCATTTAACGTTCGTGCGAAAACGTTGATGCTAAATGTATTCCTCTCCAAAACGGCCGTTGCATGGTGGTTACTTTGTTACCGCCAAAGTTACCAGAATCGCTGACATTATGGACTACCTTCCCTGTAAAGACTTCTGGGCGTGAGAATTCAGACAGCAATCGCAACAGCACGTTATTCAGAAAATGTTAACAGGAGAAATTTGGCACATATTCATTCATGGTCGCTACATATATTGGAGATAACTTTGTCAACAAATATCACGAGGGGAATGCCAAGAATGTGTTTATTGTCCTTCAAGGAAAAAGTATGTGCTGATTATGTAATAATCCAAGTCGTAAGAATACAGACTTTCTGTTGGTTGACTGGCCCATAACATTTCATGCAATGTACGTAGGCATGAGATTTTGGCGACTTTCCCCTTATGACTAAATTGTAAATGCTTCAAATGCTTGACTCTTCAATAACTGAGTTCGAAAACAAGCAACTAATACGCACAGTGGATAGTAGACTTCTTTTCGAAGAAAACTGATTTAAGCTCGGGATAAGCATTCACCTTCCAGTCCCTAGACTTGAAGGTAAAAAAGCAAAAAGACAACCAAATAAACAAATCGGATGTTTATTCTCATCTTATTGATTCGTTTCCACAATTTCTAATACAGTATGCAGACTTTTTAGTCAGAATGGAAGCATTCTTGGATAGTTCCTTAGTCAATTACCCAATTTTGTTTTCGCCTTACGCTGTTCCCTTTTTGGCTCTTCGGATCAGGCTACAGTCAAGGTTTTGCCTATGATTTATAGCCGCGACAGCCACCGACATTTTAATAATTATATATGATGTTCACAACATTTGTCGGTAACAGGTTAGACTTGAGTTGCATAATTCATCATGCAACGTGAACGCTTAAACCACTGAGAACCATGGAGGCGCCTAATAGACGACTGGACTCTACACTAGTCGCCTGCACGACGCTTTATGTACGCAAATGTAGTATTGCCATATCAGCCTATCTAACAATCATCCCATTTAACCCTTTCAAAAATTCCCTTGTGATTCACGACCTTTTTCACGTCTACGCCAAAGTGGAAACAAATGTTAACGTTCAGCTTATCCTACAACAGAGGGTTATCATCTTACTTAGCTCGAAATATGCTGAATTCGCAGACACGCTGGCGATAAGTAATCTACTTATTTTCGTCAAAGGATGAAAGGTGGTAATAGAATATGGAGGATTCCATTCTATTAGTTTAATTTTAAATAAAACTTTGGTGTTTCTTTTTGGCAATGTTTATTTCACAAGACCATCTTTGGTTCACTTGCTCTCAGAGGCAAAACAGAAATCGGTCTTTTCTTTGTCGGAAATCAAATTACGGGTCAGCAGACTTAACGAGGGTGGATAATACCAAGGTTTTGTGATTCCTTTACAGGCAAATAATTTTGATAATAAGGGAAGCAAGTGATCAAATTCACCTTATTTATAATTTCCATTAAATATATCACATTCCGTGAAAGCTGTTGTTCACTGACCTACTTCAGAGTATCCATTTTAACGACCGGTTTCGGAAGATCCTTTAAAGACACTACAATTTCGTGTTACCTTGATACCACCTGCTTACGTTTACTACTTACGTGTTTTTGTACACAGTTTTATTGACCAGCCTTTGTTTGTTCGCGTCCAAAGCACAACCCTTTTATACCCTTTCTTGGACCGGAGTGAGGCGCGTGCTCGTCTCTAACATGCAGCAACTCGGTTCCCGTTTTCTGAGTCCGTGCAATTGCACAATTGATGTTTGTATATGTTTTGTGTTATCATTTATTAAATAATTTAATATCATAAAATTTGGGGATAAATCACGTCATGATTTCCGGATCCGTTTTCGCTCCTGCTATGTATTTCTCAGAAGCTTGTTCAAGCCGCCACACACAAGAGTTGTAGCTGTCGACCCCATTTTTTAGCTTTACAGAATCTGACAAGATCTTTCTGGAATCCCTGTTCGACTATCCGCATAACATTTCGCAGTGGCCATATTATTGCACTTTCCGCGAAACAGCGATCAGCAATCCTGCGAGCGGAGAACAATAAAATTTTTCTCAATGTGTATTATCTCTCTTAACAGCTTTGGATTCAAAAGGCTCTACCTGCCCTTATCCTAAAGTCATTTTACGACTACGTATTTTGGCCCTTACATTGTTCATGCTGATTTTTTGCATTAGTCAAAATTCCAGTCAGCTGAACTCCACAAGATGCACTCACCTACAATGAACTTCACCTCAAATTTTGCTGGGTTAATGATTTAGAACTTAACTCAAGCAGTGACAAATTCGATTTCACTTTTATTTGGGCAAAACCTATAATATTTTGTCCAATTCTGTACATTCGCATGACCTTTAAACTCTTATTATACTTATTGCGTGCATTTTGTCGGCTTGCGAGGTATAAAAAGTTACCAATACATGTTCCGTCTATTACAAATCTTTATTCGGAAAGGGAATGATCAGTGAACTGTGAAAGTGTGCCCGGACAAAAAGTCCACAATTTGTGCCTCGTACTTAGAGTTTAACATTTTATCCTGCCTACTCCAATCTAAATTGGCAGCATATTGTCTTTGAGAGGTAAACCACCATACCCCATGATTATAGATGATCAGTGCTCAATAAATTCAATTCCGTTACTACCGTCATAGCTGTATTGCGAAATAGGTCTGCTTGAACGACGAACAGACAAAGCGGTTTGGGTTACTAATTAAAACAAACAGTGGACATGATAGGCAATAAAATTAGACCGTATTATTGTGAGCACGAAATAATGGAGGTTCACGTAGAGGCAGATTACGTGCTGACAACATTTTACCGGAAGGTGATGGACATTTGCTTAGATATTCGAAATAAACAAAGGATTCTTGTCAGTAATAAGCCACTTATATACGAGTAACACAATTATTAGTTGTCAGTGTACCCAAATAGATTTAGGATTTTTGAACAATCATTTGGCAAGTGGCTGATTCTAGTGTTTACTTTGTATTTTTCCTTCACTTCCTCACAACAAAATAAATGGAGCTCTTATGTTTCCCCGGGTCTGGAACACCCATATATTAGCAAGGGACACATGGTGATCCATAAAGGCGAGAATATTCAAAGAGCGTACCGAAAGTTCTAATGACAGTGCTCACGACAATTTGTTCTTGCGGATTGTGCCAAATAAGATAGACAGGCACATGAACCGTTCCTCTTATCTCACAGAAGCTTTTGTTATTTGGTCAAAAAACAGTGACTTTTGTTCAGTTCAGTTCAGTTTGCACAGGACAGGTAATGGCCACGGCTAATCGAGCGTCCAGAATTCCTTCGATGGTACGCACAACAGTTATGCACTCACCACTGCCGAGTGTATTTCGTCGAATCCCCGCTAAAAATGAGAGGGAAATGGAAAACCTCATCGCACATCAACTGCGAGAGACATTATGCATCGTGAGCGTTCACTGAGACTGTATGCAATGAGGGAAAAAGTCTATTGAAACATACTCCAGAAGGACTACAGTGCTACCCGTCATCCATCTAGTTGATATACTCAAGGCTCACTACAAGGAAAGATCTCGTACCACTTACGATCTAGGACACCTTTGAAGGATTGGACTGTCTGCAGATCTACCATTTCACCAGGCAGACCGTTCCTACTGTTCACAACCCTGTTGCTGAAGAAGTGCGATCTAGCCATTAACCTAGCTCGGACTTTTATCAACTTTTTTTCATGTCTTCTTGTTCTGGAGTCTACGGCCACTTGGAATATACTATCTGGTCAAGACCAGACAAGCCTTTCATTATCATGAACGTTTCTATGAGATCTCGATTTCTCCTCCTTTCCACGGAGATAAGATTCAGATCACAGAGTCTCTACTCGTAAGTCTTACCCGTCTGCCCTTCAACCGTTCGTGTGGCGAGACGTTGGACTTTCTCTAGGCAGGTTGCGTCATTTTTGTAGAAGGGCGACCAAGCTTGCACGCTATCTTCTAAGTGAGGTCTTACTGTAGCCATGTAAATAGGTATGGATACCTCCGGCTTCCGGCAAGACAAAGCTGATCGCAACCTAAAGAACTCCCAACGAGCCTTATGCGCAGCAGTGTTGCACTGCTCCGACCATTTGAAGTCACTGTTCATGATGATCCCAAGGTCTTTAACTTTACTGACTGTCTCTACGGTGAACAGCCCTTGATCATGAGCGACAGGTGGGCTTTCTGTTGGCCTTGACAACAAATGACTTTTTTGAGCCTTCAGAGGTAAGCCCCATTTGTATGCCCAGTTCAGGACGGTGCCTTTATCCCTGCCCAAGTAAGCCCTACCCCTAGATCCAACAACCTTCACGTCATCCGCAAAAATAAAGCTCAGCGATTGAAGAGTGGATGCCAGGTCGTTAATAAGTGACAAAAACAGGGCCGGGCCTAGGACGGATCCCTGAGGTACACCACTGGTGACGTTCACCAAACTGGAGCACCTGTCCCCCACTTTGACATAGAACGTCCCACCTATGCCGAACGTCTCCAACTTGCATAGCAAAAGACGATGATTAACGGAGTCGAAAGTCTTGCTAAAGTCGAGGTAGCACACCTCAACTTGCTTACCTTCGTCCAGTCGTCGAGTTACTTCATCTGAGAAGCACAGAAGACTGATCAGGCAAGATCTGTTTTTCATAATCCATGCTGCGCCGCACTTAACATGGAGTGCTTCGGCAAATGCTGGCAGATGTGGGCACGGGTGATCTTCTCCAGGACTTTACATAGGATGCTAGTTAGGCTTACCGGCCTGTAGTTCTGCACATCCGACTTAGGCCCACTCTCGTGTATTGCCACGACTGCCGCAACTTTCTAGTCCTGAGGCAGCTTACCCTGGTCTAACGTAGATCTGTACAGCCTGCACCAACGGTTTGATGAAAACTGGATGGATGCCATCTGGGCCTGCTGACTTGTGGCTGTTTAACTCCTGTAGGTACCTACGCACGCTTTCCTCTGAGAGGTCTAGCTCGTTTAACTGAGGAGAAGAATGCACCAGAGTCAGGTCTACACGTACTCCATTATCCGTTCTATGTAAACTACCAAAGTATTCCCCCAGGGCATCTGCTTTGCCCTGGTCATCAGTTACAATACCATAGTCCCTAGTGGATAGCAGACCTACGGCATTTCTTGTTCTGCCTTTAGACTGTACATAGCTATAGAATTTATTCGGCTGTCGTCTAACAGACTGGGCCAATTTGAGCTCAAATTCCCGCTTGAAAGCTCTAAAAAGGCTTGCAGTCTCGTTTCTAAGCTTTGTATAGTGGTTCCAGGCTGGCTGACTGCCGGAAGCTTTGTACCGGTTCCAGCAGCGGTTTCTACGTCTGATGGCCTTGGCTATTGCAGCCTTCCATCACATTGGTTTACCCTCCCCACTCCTCTGATTTAAGGGTGCGAACTCTTCCTGTAGGGCAGTCAGGGATCTCTTTATGGTCTGCCGGTGCTCCTCGACAGTAGCCTCCTGTGTCGTGTCCCAGATCAAACCCATCGCCTTATTACGAAGCCTATCTATGTCCATACTACCGAAATTCCTAACCAGCCTTGGAGGTACCTTTGCTTGCCGCATGCATAGGACTATTGTGACACACAAGTGGTCACCCTTGCCCAGCGGTGCACAATATTGCAGTCCAGACACATCGTTGGGGAAGTTTGTTATAGCTAGATCCCGCAAGGATGGGACGCATCCAGTCCTATATCTGATGTTCCCCCTAATATGCGTGTGCATCGCATTGGCATGCGGCCATTCTAAGTAGGTTTGCTCTTCCAGAATGAAGATCAAAATAAAATCTACGACTGAACTAGTTACCATTTCGGCAAAGTGTAAGAAAGCTGACTTTGTCAGTGACAGAATTGCTCCACCGGAGATTAATTTCCTAATAGCAGCTAGTTTCTTAGAACTTACAATTTTTAGCATTTTGTCGTCTTTCTACTTGGGTAGTGCTTCAAGTAGTCAAAGCAGCGTTATTTCACTGCCAATAAGAGCAATGAACAGCCTTTTTGCTAAGATTATTAGTAATTATCCGTGCCAGCATTTTATTCACGAATTTTCCCACTGTTTATTGGTATATTAAATCGGCAGGAGCAATTAGTTTGTACAATTTTGCCAGAGCGCTTCATTCCATTATTAAACGTGCGGTTCCGCATAAATCATAATAGTGGAAACCGTCCATTTCCACCATATGTAATTTGAACATCCATTTTACGAAGCCGATCATTCCGTAACACATCAGTCTGCCGAGCATCTGTTAGAATTTGTTACACGTGGCTGATTGTTATCAGCTCTAAAAGTCTGCTTTTACCGGGTCTATCTTTAATAAACGCCCATGCCATGGCAAGCACAGGGAATACAACACTATTTGCGGTCATATCAAAAGCCGGTTAATAATGAACTATGGGGTGCGTAGCCTGTGGAGAATTTCGCAATGCTTCCAGAGCTGCGTTTTCGCCAACGACAAGCAACATTTACTCTCTCACCTGAGGGACTGGAACGTTTCAGAATCTTCTGGCTGAAGAAGTTTGACACTTGAAAAGGAACCAGGTGGTAAACTGGAACAGTTTCCCCTCGCGTAATGGCTACTGTGCTAGCCCCCATGGGAGCTGTGTGGGAACGGAATAGAACCTCATATCATGCAGGCTCAATGAGAAATTTACATTCGAGACCTGAGTGATATTGAAGACAGAGTAGGACTTAGGTAGTACCCCTAATCAGGTGTGCCCCCTAATCGTTTACCACCCCGGTCCGGTGACACATCTTAGAGCACACAGTCAAATTGGGATGTGTTCCGACACAACTAACCGTTTATACATACCGATGGCCGCTTGTGGGTGTGTTCATGCACGGTTATGACTGATATCACAGCATCTGTCGTTACAATGTTCCTTAAAAGACAGGCGCAGTGCAGTACCCACCCCACTGGCAAACTAGCCCGGCAGAGAAAGAGATTAGGGGATGTAACAGTTCGGTGTCACGCTTTGCCTTTTTATCCCTACTCGCAAGCTGATCACGGAAGCAGGAACACGGGCCCACTAATAGGCAAAAGCGCACACCGAGAGTTATTCGGCTGCAAGTTTCATCAGCACCCCGAATTGAGGTGCGAACGGTAGACGGGGAACATCGGTCACAGCCGTATACTCCGGATGATAACAGTTTGACGCGGCCGTCATTGTTTGGAACGGCTACTATCCTTACCTTATTTGTCTGCCAGAATTCCCGCGAGATAAATTACAATGTCTACCAGTCATCATAACTACAGTTCGTAAAAATCTGATATTCAGAAAATTTTCTCGCAGTACGTAAGACGAAATCTTGCCAATCGTTGGGCCTAACGGGGTAGACACTGGATACACTTTTTACTTTTTCAATTGTTTTCACCGTAGACTTTTTGCCAGGCGTGGCACCCACTTGACCGTGGAAAGTGCAAGCAACAAGCCTCTTTTTGAAATACATGGTAATCGCTCTCTATTAACTTGTTCTTCATTTCACGGTTATTGAAAGACAATGCTGTGGTTATCGTGTTGACTTTATGCGGAGCATTGAAGAGACGGATGGGTGGACCGCGGGCAGTGGGAAAGAGTAACAAACGAGTACCCAAGGAAACTATGTAGTAAGGTTCATCAAACCGCATACCACGAAGTAATGAAGTATCATCATCACCTAGTGACACGCAAGCAATTCAAAGTTGTGCCCTCAAAATATTAACATCTATAAGATCTATCGTCAAGGTGTACAACGATCTCACCTTTCATAATTTTCATCACAGAGAATCCTTCTCCTGCATAACATATAGGCTAAAGTGACAAAGGAAATGGAAATTCACCTGACGTCACAGCCCTGCAACTGATGAACACTGAAAGAGGGTGGAAGTGTATCACAAGTTAATGCATTCATACGGAATGCCAATAACACTAGGAGGTTCATCTATTTAAATTGTGGTGGATATTTAGTGGGCAGTGATAATAGCCACTGTCAACTAAATATCGGTATAATCTGAGACAGCCATCGAGTGTGACAATTCGCCAGTTGGGAGCATAGTCGTTCTGTGTTTCCTCACCCAAATTTATTCCGCAATTAAACAAGTTAACCCGCGGATAGTTCCAACTGACAAGCACTTTGCGTACGCCTTGTTTTTACTGCTTCTTTGAGGCCGCTGTAGAACACACCAATAAATAAGAGAATACCGATTTTCTGTGAATTATAGGAGCGGCTACTCTCACCATGACTGAGCTTTGAAGCCCTGTGGTGCTTTCACGACCGCACTACCCACGAGTGAATTTTTACTTTGACAACGAGTAATCCAGGACTGGGTCAAACGAGTCAATTGTGCAACACGTTATTGGTCGCAGTAGCTGTCAGCTTATCAGCGTGTCCTTCTCTCACACCCATGACTACCAACCAGGTGGCGGTGTTGTGTTTATAAGGGCAATGGTGGCGGTTGTCGACATCTGGACGATCCCATAGCCCTGTTTGCGCTGGCAGAGCCAGAACTGCGAACAGATATCAACACCATCGAGAAGGTTCAGCGGAAAGCCACGAAACACGTAAGGGTGCCACTCAGCACGGCATACCCCGACATACCACTCTGGCTAAATCTACACAGTATGAAAAACCGGAGGACCGGAGGGGGCCCAATTCCCCCTTGGGAAATTCTATGCTGCGAGGGGCACACCAGTCGAAGCCTGTTCACACTGGTGTCCACGTCATCGCCGCTCGGTCATTCTATAAAGCTGGAGAGGCAACGTTTGCCACCGAGGACCATGGAACACGGTTTCTCGGTACAAGTCTGCCGCCTGTGGAACTGGCTACCACCGCCCGTGGTTGAAACGACTCGGACGCGGTCGTTCCACAGGCAACTCGCCGAGCCGGTAGCCGAGCAGCAGGGTGCATTAGGCAAAGAAGCATACGGGAGGGACACCACGGCACACCACGGATACCCACCTTCCTTTAAGTTTTATACTGGTATGCGAAGACGGCCGAAGTTCATACTTCTTGCCTAAGGCGCCACCTACTTGACCAGACAAAAGGAGGGAACGAAAAGTGGGTTCATTGTAGTGAGGTTGAGTCGGCCAGGCACCCCATTAGAACCAAAGAAACCGGTAGAGAGAAGAAAGAAGGAAATGGATCTGAAATTAAACGAAGCTGAGCAACAATAAAAAAAGAATCAAAATATGAAGCGGATAAAAGGAGGTTACAAATAATTATGGCGGAAACAATCAAAGTGATATGGAGAGGGAATAAAGAGCTAAAGTTTATGATGAAAGAGGAGAAATTTCAGTGATTCCGCTGAGTATAAAAGAAAAGAAATAAGGACAGGGGCGTGAGTCACGTAAGCCAACTATGAAGCTAAAGGAGAAAAAGACGAAAAATTTGTCGTTGCTTCTCTTGTAAGTCGGTCGAATGAAAAAGAAAAAGGGGGAAAAACTAAAGCGTTATGGGTCATCAGGTACGGGAATTCTGCCTCTCTGTCACCATCTAAATAGCACTTACCCTGCATGCCCACAGGCACGTCAACAGTGTACGACATCCCAACATGTCACGGCCTCCAAGCACTATGATTGAGAATGATTGCGACGTAAATGGGAAATTGTGTGGTGCAGCTGAGGCAGGAATCTTCGTCATTTCCTCTATTTGGATGGCGCTCGCGGGTGGGTATTACTCAAAGGATGTCTCAGTTGTGTTGCATTGAATGAAAGTATATCTTAATGAAGTGGGAAGGCCCGTTAGTGGCACCGGGAAGCCATAATAGTCGCTAAGTGCTTTTGGATATAATCTTGACTCATGTTTGGAGCTAGAGTTGTGTGGAGTCCCAGTTTATAACACTGAAGCTATTGCACGTGCCAGAAATTTCAGTTCTCACTACGTTTCCTATGCATGTGTATGTATAAATACGAAACACGGATCTTTCAAATGCAACGAAAGCTTGCAGCGCACGTAAAAGGCCCATTTTGGTTAGATTCACGATCCAAACCTCCTTTGAAGCCTCGAAATCGAGCATCGAAATTGCCACGCAACTGCAGAAGGGCATAAAAGCGACCACGCCACCAGTGATCAGTGTACCTAACTGAAGTGGGCAAAGAGAAGCGTGTGGAGGGCTCTATCAGTGGATTCAATTTGTGCACCCAAGTGCCTGCTCGCACATACGCGACGGAGGACACGAGCTACAGCTTCCATCTCAGCCCCACTGGATGGACAACAGCTGTAGGTAACAGATATGGCGGAGATATTAGAGAGGCACTACTTGTCAGTCTCCGCTCCTGAACTGAGGCATACTCATCCCCACATATCGAAGAGACCTCTCCCTGCATGTCGTACCGGGAAGTTACTGAGGAAGAAGTGGCGGCAGCCATGCATGCCACCAAAGCAAACTAGTTCCCGGGGCCTGAGGGTGCGCCTCTCTCATTAGTAAAGTAACTGGTCGATATGTCCATCAGCCAAACACACGATGGTTCTGCGCATCGTTATCAGCGGGAAAGCCTCTTCACGAATGGAAATAAGCTATCGTCGTGCCGTTGTACACGGGCGAGGCGAGGGCCTAGGCCGTCATTTGTCGACCTGTCAGTCCAACTTCGGTGGTGGGAAAGGTTGTAGAAAGTCTCTTAGCCGTGCGACCCCGGAATTGTATCGGCGTAAGCGACCTTCTGTGCTGACAACAACACGGATTTTGGAAAAGTGGGTAATGTCTGATAAACATGCTGCTAGTACAAGAAAGCTAGACAAACGCCCAGGCTGTGAGATACCCCACGGACGTGCCCTTTGTGGATTTAAGCAAAGCTTTTGGCACAGTCCAGTAAAAATGCCTGCTAGGCAAAACCAAGGCTCGGTGTCGTAGATCCCTGGATTCTGCAGAATGTGGACTTTCTGAAAGGGAGGACTTTTTCAGCCCTGGCGGCACCGTCAATTTCCTCGAGGCGAGTGGCTACCAGTGGCGCTGCACAAGGATCGATTTTAGGCTTGCTCCTCTTCCTGACTCATATCGTTGACCTGCCGGTAATTTTCCAGTGGCTGTTTTTCATATATGCAGAAAAACTTGATCTGGCCTACGACAACACCAAAGCACACCAGCTCGTTCTTTAAAAGAACACCAGAGCCCTTTTAAAAATGATTCGATTTATGGTCCCCGCCAGTCAACAGCGACAAGTGTGGAAGTAAGCTGGCGGGGTTATCGTTCAGTAATGGGATGTGCCATGTTCGCGAGGCTCCCCTCCGCCGTTCTGTCTGCGAAAACGATCCGGAAGTGACGGTGGCTTCGTCACTAAAAAGGAGAATAACACCAAAAGCTTATGTGCTTTCCAGTGGGGAATCCTTGAGTCGATTGGTCGGCCTTTCGGTCACCTCTCACTCAAATCTTTCGAAGTGGTGTATACATTATTTGTGCGACCCAGATTGGAAATCGGGTGACCGTCTGTTTTCCCTTGTACCGCGGCAGGAGTGACAAAGTTGGGACGAGCACAGAGAAGCACAACTCGCCCTGTTGGAAGACTGTGTGGGAGCACCTGCGAGGGTCGACTGATGATCAACGTGTCGTTTTCAGCGGCATATTGATCTTCACCAGGCGTATAATCCGAGACTACTGTGGACCAGAACTGTGTGAAGAGCTCCCTCTTTGAGAATACGACCGCACGAGGGGGCACCCACTTACTCCGAAGAGGCAGCGTTCGGTGATTTGCCATTTGTTTGCCATTGGTACGCCATATATGTCCGATGCTGACCAATCTATAGAATACGCTGCCAGCCAAAGTGGTGGAGTAGCCCAAAGGCGTAGTGTACTTTTGACTACTAGGGGTACTTCTGGAGGGGTGGTTGCTGGAGAAGCACACCTAAGTCTACGTCGTTGAGCCTGGTGAGGAGGCTTACGCTAGAGAGAATCCGTTATGAAGAACCGAGAAACCTAGCGAAGCTTCCGGCATTTGGCTAAGCTGGATCGGTTATACAGGGCATGGAAACGAGATCATGAGCCCTCTGAAAACTTAAGTGAAAGTTTGAGCTCAGGTTGGCAAAAAGCCTGAGAAAACAACCGAGGAGATTCCATTGCTATATACAGTCAAAAAACTCAATAAAGGATGCGATAGGTCCATTATTTACTGAGGACCATGGCAAAACCACTGATGACCAGGTCAATGCTCACGCCCTGGGTAAATACTTTGGTAGGGTACACAGGGTCTGTAACGGGGTGCGAGTCGACTTGACGCTAATGCATCCTTCTCAGTGATTGAACTGGCGGAATCTTACTGAGGGTATCATGTACAAGTGCCTACATGAGCTGTACGTCCACTCTTCAGTGGGTCCAGATGGCATCCACCCGGCTATCGCCAATCCATTGGAGAATATCATAACTCCATCGATTTTCAAGCTGTACAGGTCCGCGTACGGCCAGAGTAAGCTACCTCAGGACAGAAAGAGAGCGGCCGTCATGATTAAGCTTGGGAGTGGACCCTATTTTGCCATATATGGCCACAGGCTGATAAGCTCAACTAAGGTCCCACTAAAGTTCCGGAGCAGACCATCCGAGCCCGCCTCCGTCAGTCCTTAGTGGAGCACTCCTTGCTAAGCCCAGGACAGATTGGATTGCTGAAAACTACACCCCTTCGGAACAACCTCTTTCATTTCTTAGACGAAGTGGCTTGACGGCTCGATAAATGCAAACTGGCCGAACCACGTAACCTGGACCTCGGCAAGGCGTTAGACTCCGTCAATCTCCTTCTATTTCTGTGCAGAGTGGAGACCCTCGATATACGCGTGTCAGTGTTCGGCTGGCTGGCGGACTTTTTACATCAAAGTAGGAGATAGGTGTCTTAGTTTGGCAGAAGTCACAGCAGCGTACTTCAAGGGTGCTTCCTAGTCTCAATGCTGCTCTTGTTGTTTATCAACGACCTGGCGTCCTCCCTTTAGCGGCCTAGCTTCATTTTTGCGGATGACGTGGAAGTTGTTGGATCCGAGGGTAGAGTGTACTTAAGCAGCGATGTGGCAACTGTCCTGAAATGGGCATACAAGTGGGACTTACAGCTGGACGCTGGAAAAGGCCATTTGTTGTCGGGGCTGACAGAAATCCTAAATGTTGCTAATGACCAAAAGGGCTGTTCACCACTGCGGTTAGCAGGGTCACGCACCTCGGAGTAATCATAAATACTGACCCTAATTGGTCGAACCAGTGCGAAGCTGCCGCACAAAAGGCTAGTGATGGGCTCTTTATATGGCGATCAGCATCGTACTTCCGGCGGATGGAGATATTCGCACATATATGCATGGATGTATTACGACCCCATTCAAAAGATGGCGTGAAGGCTTCGTCAACCTTCTATAAAAATACGCCGCCAGATTTGAGAAGGTTCATCGCAACATGACCTGGATTGGTGAAGGGAAAACGGATAGGACGTATTAACCCAGACAGGGTGATACAAATCTATTCTCGTTAGAAAGGAGAAGACGTCGACGGCGTCTAACAGGAAAGTTCAGGGTGTAAAGGGTTACTATGAATTCAGGTCAGATAGTCTAGTTCAAGTGGCTCCAGATTCCAGAACTAGGGGACACGGGGAAAAGCCGACGAAAGTTTGGGGTAGGTTGATGACTAGATAGCATTTCTTTAGCACCAGAGTAGTGAACACCTGGGACGGTCTACCCGGAACGGTAAGTCTCCAGGCTGTCCAGTCCTTCAAGAGCTTCCTAGGTGGTGAATGGTACGAGATCGCTTCCGGTATTAAGTTTTGGGTATGTTCGCTCAATAGATGGAGGCTAACCCTATAGTCTGTTTGAGGTGTGTAGTAATTAACGATTTTATTTGTTGCATGTTGTCTCCGTGACTGCTCACAATGCCTAATGCCTCTCGCAGTCGACATGCAATGAGGTTCCACGATTTCCTCTAATTTTTAGCGGGGATGTGACAAAGTACACTGTGCATTGGTGGGTGCACAACTGTTTTGCACACCGTTGAATGAATTCCAGACAGTGAATTGGCCGTGGCCATCACCTGTCCTGTGCAAACTGAACCGAAGCCTCAGCGAAACCAAAATACTGGACAGTATCGAGCTGGTACCAGGAACCTTTCAACTTCCGAGGACTCTTCCATTACTTAGCCGTCAACCAGTTGGCAAAACTCTGGCCACCAGAAGACTACGGTTATCAGCCGGTATCCCGAAATGTTCCTACTCAAAACATATTTTTGAAATTGCGCCTTATCCTTAGAGGCTTGCCAACTTTGAGAAACGATGAATTGATCTAATTATCTTATACCGAAACGCAATCATGGAACCGGTGTCTTGTGCGCTGTGCATTTAAGTTTGTCAAATAATATTTAATATTGTTTCCAGTATATTGATGATCCCGTTGAGCTTCATGCATTACCAAAGTTTGCCTTGCACCAATTGGGGGTCGAAAATGTGAACATAAAGTGCGCGCTCAATTACCAGTTTCAGTTTTAGATTTATGCCCATGAAGTTTTAGTCCCGGTACAGTATACTTGGGTGGTATTCCTTCAAACTGCTAATTGAAACCTTGATCTGCATATGGTTTCTTTGGGCATAGAAATGTATGACCGCATTGTTCTCCAGTGTATATTATGGCTATTCTTATTATCACATTCATCGAACAAACTTCGGATGGCCCGTTATTGAAATCGAGAGCCTTCCCCTCTGTGCCGTATGTGCAGTCAAATTCCCTTGAACATCTGTCAGCGTTCGCTGTAGGACGATATTCTTGTACGATTTTGGAACACAACGATCGGTGTAATGGTAAAAGGCCCTTTAAAAGGGCCATAAACCTATTGGTTTTGGAGTGTTTTTGCCTTATGTGTTCAAGCGGTAACAGTTCATGTAACGAGTGCCGCTTTTCTTTGTTCAGCGTTTTGGTATTCATGTACAAATATTATAACGCATGATATCTATGCCGGTCTGGCCACCGGATGCGGAAAGCGAGTAGACGAAGATATCAAATGCGATGTAAGCAGCAAGTGGGCCTGTGAAGGCTGTTCTGGGCTTAGCTAGGGTGCTTTTCCGCTATACCTTAAGAACAGCCGGGTCTAATAGTTTTGTGGTCCCTGCAAGGGGCTGCAAGTTTAGCTCATCTAGGGAAATATAAACGGAATGGGGTCCAACTTCCTCATGGAGATTGCGAAGGACCTGAGCACGAGTCATCGCAGCACGGTGATTCAGTAGGCTCACGAGGAGAAGCCCATGGAACGCCTGAGAAAATGGTCCTCGAGGCAGTAAGAGGCCAGGCAGGCCGTTGCTCCATACCAGCTGCGTCCACCCCTGTGCGTAAAACTACTATGAGCGAGTGGTTGACGCAAAATCCTCAGAAGGAACAAAGTGGGAAAACGGACTTAGATACGAAAGCCTTCTCCTTTCTGCTGTATGTGCGATCAATTTCCATTGAATATCTCTCAATTCTCATTGTTGGACAATATAGTTTGACAGTGGGATAAGTTCTTTGTAAGCTTTACAAAAGACATTTGATCGCGGCTTGTTAACGTGTCTTTTTTCAGTATTTAAGGGGAATTACTGACGAATTCCTCTTTATCGAACGAATAGTGGAGATGCATTAGGATTGCGGATGCAAAACTGTATTCCACTTATCGTGTTTCCAAAGCACGAGAAATACACTTAATGCAAACGAACTCAGTGGGGAAGCAGGAAGCGAGCAGCTGGCGTGTACAGTCAACTAAGAACTGAGAGTAAAAGTTACTGAATGTATAGGTTGATGGAGACCTTGGAAATGCCAGTTGAGTCAAACATGTAACCGAACAAAACAATGGGGTCGAAAGCGAGCATCATAAGTATCTTGGTGTCCAGAAAGCGGCCAATTTCCCAAAACGATCGATGTCACTTCGCACTGTGGAAGCCATCAAATAATTTTCTCGAAATAAAGCACACTAAGTACGATAAATTACTTATATAACAGTATCGTGGCCCCTGTCTTGTACCACGCTGTTTGTGAGTATATGACGTTGAAAGCCCACTGTATAACGTAGAATTGATAATGGGCGACATCCCTTAACAAACTGTGGATTAAGCCAAAGGTGTATTCGGCGATACAGGAACAAGTTTAAACATCTGCAAACGTATAAATGTATATATGTATATAGCAGTGTGTAGTACGTATTAGCAGGGATGGTTCTACCGATAATCTTCCCTCATGAAGAAGCCCATTTTCAGTGCGGTCATAGTTCTGTTAGCCTACGCCTAACTGCTGGGCCTAATTGGGAAGCAAATGGAAGCCGACTGTTTATGTCTACCCTGTTCCTGAATGGGAGCTAGTAGTTGGCTGGGTACAACCCATAAAATTATAAATGTCAGACGACCAATACGAGCACGGGAACCACGGGTCAGCCATATAGAACTGATCAATTCTTACCTATGTGTACATATATAAGATGAAATGGAAACAACCGGGTTTACCTTCTAAGCATCTCTCCCCCGCTGTCAATGTTGATCACGCAATCTACTGCTGTTTACTTGAACAGTGACCCTCGAGGTGCCAAAATATATTTGTGCGTGTATATATGTGTGTCTTGTTCATAGACAGGTATCTGTAGTTGGACGTGATGTCGGAATGATATTCGCAACTCACGGACTCATGCGGATTCGGTATCAGCTTCAGCACTATCGACTGATGTTTAGTATGATGATTCTCTATCAGGTGCTCATAGTTCTGAAGTCGGCTTCCGCCCATTGGTATCCAGGAGTTCTTTGAACAAACTTACCTCCATACGTATATTTATACACATAACGACGTCGGTTACGCCAATTAAAGCTTTTGGCTACGAAATGAAAACCGAAAGCCTTATAAATGCACTTGTTCATGTCGGTGCTTTGTATGTCTCATGGTTCCGCTTCTGTGCCCTAGCGATTCGACCGGCCCGTAATAAGCTTGCCCTTACTGTAAACGTGAACGTAACTGCTTCATTTTATACTGCGAGCTCCCCCTTCCAACTTGTTGTGTATGAGATTCGGTTGACACGGCACGCAGGGGTATAAGACGACTGATCTCACCAGCTGTTGGGCAACTCTACCATCCGTGATATACTGGTAACGGCCGCAGCCGAGCATTGACACCCGCACACTTGGTCACCAGCCTTCAGCTAATGGATCATTTAACGGCCAATTCCACCAGACGGACAGTCCAACCACTGAGGCCCCATAGCAATCGTCAGCACGACGAATCCAGCGGTCTTTACTTCACTAGTAGTAAACCCATCATAAAAGCGAACACGTCATTCCAATAGCGCTCATCATCTCTTGTTGGTAATCACAAATTATCGGCCCTCTTTGGCTCGTTTTCGCACTTTCTTGCCCATAGTCCTCCATTATCCATGCAGGGTTTGCGAGTATGCGTAGTTTTCCCCAGATGGTACTGCGAATGTACCAGGAGCTTAGAGGACCTTTATATGATGAGTTCTTTTTCCAGCTGACTCACTGACCCGTAAACTGCGAACTTGGGAACTCGATCCGGTTGTTAAAACCGTCGTGGAATGCTTCAATCCTTGATTAACATTGGCCGAATCCCTATGGAATCGTCCGCAAAATTTTGGCGTAAGGCAACAACGGCGCACCGAAGAACGCATCGGCCGAAGCAATGAACTGCGGCGCCTGCGCATCCGTTTGTATATGACAGTTGCGCCAATCAAATATTACTGGCGGGGTGACCAATAAAATAGAAGAAATTTGCCTACGTTTGATCAACATGAACGACTTCTATTTAGCATTTTACAACCTCACGGTTATGAGCGTAAAAAAAGTCCTGAAACAGGCAAAGACCTTATCAGCAGCAGGGGGATTAGTGAAGATCCCATCTTTACTTAGGAACTTCTTTACCCAACCTCAGGTAGGGATAGCCCAAACAATATTACCAGGCCCGTCAATCCTCGTGAATCCCCGTAGAACACAAAGCGCTCGGCAGAGGTAAAACCAAGGGTCGAGTCAGACGGAGTTCATATCATTTCATATTGCACTGGACTTCGTGTGGCTAGAGCCAATTATATGTCCAGATAGTTGTTTTTTCGGCTCGTTTCCATACATGCCAACACTGCGTGATTCTCTTTTTCTGATAATAAGAAAATTTACATAGTATGAACCTCGGCAGAACAGGGTGGAACAAAATAAGTAAACTGTATCTGACCTCAAAAACTTCCTAACATAGGTCGGAGTAAACCGCCATCCAACACTGGTTCACTGATTTTCTCCAAGACTAAACTGTTGTTATTTATAACCTTCTCTGGAAGCTTATTCTAACAGAGTATCACGCTAATCGAGAAATAATTTGCCCTTCTTTGGAGCCTTGATCGCTTTCTTCGTAATCGAACGCCATGCCCTCTTGTGCCGACATCTGGGATCACAGAGGAAAGGCCTTCTCGTTTTATACCTGACAGCCCCTTTAATCCCTTCGAGGTTTCTATTAGCTTCCCTCGTACACTCCGCCTTTTGATCAAGAACAGATCCAGAGCATGAGGACACCCTGTGTTGTTAAAACCCCGTATTCCGGTCGCCTTTCTGGAGCCTAGCCCCTGCACTTCCTCCAGAGAGTCTATATCACTCTGGCAGTACTTTGGACACAAGCATGACTTGCGGACTAGATTCCCGTCCAGCGAATGGAGACGCAGAACAATGGCAATTAATGGGTTTCATTGATTATATTAGTTACTCCGTATAAATAACAGGAAATAGGAAACTGAACGAGCTAATGGTCAGGGCTGACGAGCTGGAGCGCGCCTTGCCGCCGGCCTAGAGTGACGCAAGTTGGCGATGCTGTCAACTTTTCGGGTACCGGGTAGACTTGAGCAAGACAGACTTCAAGCGACCAGTCGATTGAAGGAACCGAGGCTGAACCGAATTCCTGATTCATCGAAAAGCCCGGTCAACTTTTGCCAAGCCAGTTGCGTACCTCAATGAATGACTGATGAGGATCACCAAAATGTCCTGCAGAACTTCTAAGATAGACTCATATGTCCGACCGAAGGAGATTATAATACCGCACTGGTTGAATCGGGTCTGGATGAATGAAAGTACTTTGAAGAACTTTTGTCCTTACCATAAGCCACTTTTTGTGACTGGGAAGAAAGATTCGAAATGGAAGATTGCCTATAGCTAGGGGATGACCTGGCACCGGAATTGGTCGCTCCTGGGGAGCTGTTGTCGTTCACAAGTAAACCCTAGTGAAGATACCTATTCGTAAACAGGGCGCGCCCGAGCTCTAAGCCTGAAATTGCATTGTAGTGAGTTTGATGTCTGCGAAGCAGCTACATCATTCCCCCTTTCAGAAGGACGACCGAGTAAGAGAACTTTGACCTAAGTGATCTTCGTGAGTTAGACCTAAAGCCAGCTGAATATTTACAGCTGGTTTGTGCTCAGAACTTCTAAGGTGATCTAAGGGCAGCTGCCCATGTGGAACTTACATGTTTGGAAATCCTCCCTAGCCGTGGTCACATGCTCATATCGTTGAGACTATGCCTTTATCTTACTGAGCCTCGAACAAGTACAGCATGCACCAATCACCACATTCGACATTTGTTTATATTTTTCCCACGTGAAGTGGCATAGTTTTGGTTCGAACTTGAACTGCCGTCACGGTGGTACCTGACGTTGACCTTTTTTGAACTCTGGTTCTCGTTGTTATACGTTGTGGCCGTACAGTTGTGGTTTGTACATATTTATATGCGTATAATTTGGTAATCCATTACCGTGGGAACTACGAATCAATCTTGTTCTGGTTTTGGGATACGTTGAAATCGGCTAAGCGTTACTCACGATCGGGATAAACGTTACAGTACTTAACTTGGAATCTCCACGAGGAAGTTCATCGTAAATGTCAAGAAGAGGACGAAGGCAAACCGAAGATGGGCAGAAAGCACTTCGGCAAGTCCCTGTGATATTTTTGGGTGATACTGATTCCCTAGATATTGCTAGGTCTACTTGTCCTGTCAGTGCAATTTCATGTACTTTACCTGGTGGTATAGTAGTAAAGGGTGATAACATCTACAGATTGAGAACATTTGAAGTAGAAACTCAGTTTAGTCAGGCTATGGAAGAAGCGGAATCTGCCAGGAAAGATCAGTCTCAGAGAAGGGAGCAAAAGGTGATCTTGGAGACCACGGATCACGCTGCCATTCAGCCCAGCAGTTCCGTGGAAAGACTTAAGTCAACTTGTATCGGTGTAACCCACTCTACTGACTTTCCAGCGGTGGAATTGTCCCCATTCGACGGGAGCGCAGAACAGTGCTGTAGGTTCGTTTAACAATACGGGAATTTTGTGGAAATGGGAGTATCCGATCCGGGACATAGATTCTTGTATTTGCTGTAATACTGTCGTGGAAGGGTCGAAGAAGAAATCCAGGGGTGCTCGATGCTGAGTCCTGAGGAAGGTTACTCTCGGAGAAGCGAAATACTAGAAGTTCCGTTTGGGCAGCCATTTAGGGTCGCTCGGAATTTGCTCAATGACGAACTATCAGAGGCAAACGTTCCAAAAGCAAGTCGGGCTCTCTAGCCAGCCTGGTGATAGAAATGAAGAACTGCAGCATAGAGTTGAATCACCTAGATTATCGATCGGACCTGAAAGCACTGCACACACTGAAGACCATAGTGCGCAGCTTGCCCACAGAACTACAGAGTAGATGAACCGAGGAAGCCGAGAGGATCAGTAGATTTGGGCGAGAAACCATGTCTGAAGACCTGACACAGTTTATAGACCGTCATGCCCAAAAAGCAAACAGTCGTCTGGATCAACTTGTGCGGGAAACAAGCAAGTGACCTAGGATGGCGATGACGCAAAGCTGAACCAGTGAACCAATTAGAAGCCAAACATGAGCAAACACGCACGCATAATCTCGCGAAGGTGAAAATTTGCCGGTGTGTAAAATTTGTGGGGCGCCTCATCGCATAGCGGAAAGCCCTAGCTTCCGCAAAGTAGACGTCTGCGAACGATGAGAAATGGCTAAGAGACTAGGTGCGTGCTTCGTCTGTCTCGACGATTCACACCGAGCAGCGGTGTGCCGAACGAAACCCAGTTGTAGTCAGGATTGATGTCTTGGGAAACACCATTACCTACTGCACAAACCCAAGAAATTAAATGCCGAAGAAACCCGAAGCCAAGTGCGGTCTGCTCAGTATCTCGCTCCAATAACAAGCCCATTCGCCTGGGAGTAATAGCAGTCGGTGTAGAAATCCTAGTTGGGTTTACAAGAGCGTTGGCTATCGCAGATAGTGGCTCGGCTACCACTCTGGTAAGGAAGGAGTTTTCAGAGAGATATGGGACCAAAGGAAATCAATCTCCATCGGCGGTGAGCACATTGATTGGCTCTCAGGTCATCCAGTCGACCAAACTGCACCTACGACTCGTTTCCTTGGCCAAAAATGATAAAGCAGAAGGCTTGGTAGCATCCATTATAAAGGAACCGCCGATGAGAGCACCTCAGTCTGTGCAATCTATTCTGATTCGGTGACCGTATCTCAACGGGGTCCCGATTGAGAAGTGGCAGAACAACGAAATTCATCTGCTGATCGATTGTGATTTAGCGGAAGCGCATTGGGTCCTGGATCAAAGAATAGGAAGCCGCAAATCACCTTTTGCAGCACGTACTATATTCGGCCGGACTTAATGTGGTAGTACAGATGGAAAATGCGTCAAACAAACCCAAATCAACTGCACTTCGGTGGAAATGGCGAACATTGAAACAGGCATTCTAGCGGCTGTATAACGCAGAATTTGCTGACCTGGCCCTTGATAGAGATGCCCTACCACTAGAAGATAAGTCGGCTTTGAAAATGGTAGCCGAGAACACCAAGTATGTAATAGATTATTTTGAGTTTCCTGTCCCGTGGAGACTCAACGTAAAACCCATGCCAAACAGCCGACAAATGGCTCTGAAAAGATTATGCTTCCTCAAAACCAGGCTAATTCGAGAACCACAATTAAGAATGGAATACACGTGAGCCATGCAACATAACATGGACTTGTGTCATATAAAAATAGTGGAGACAGTGGTAATCAGAACAAATTTGAGTTGGTACCTTCTCCATCACCCGGTCGTGAACCCAAAGAAACCGGGGAAGGTCAGGGTGGTTTTCGACTGTGCCGTGAAATGTCAGGGTGTGTCCCTCAACGACCATATACTACAGGGCCCAGACTGGACAACACCACTGGTCGAGGTTTTATGCCGTTTTCGGCTAGGGGACGTGGTCGTCTCTGCGGACGTACGTAAAATGTTTCTACAGGTGAAGATGCCCGTTGAAGATGAAGAAGCCTTTCGTCCTCTCCGGTGGCCTGAAAGCGACGTAACTCGTGCATCGGACGAGTACAGGCTGACCGTGCCTCCCTTTGGAATGGTATCATCCCCCTTCTGGTCTAATTTTGCCCTTCGGGAAACCTCCAAGCGGTTTTGAGGCACCAGCCATCTCTCAGAAAGTGCAGTGGACCAATTCCACGTGGACGAATTTTTGTGCTCCCCTGGCGACCCAAATATTGCTATTCTACATATGACCGAACTGATCGCCACTCTAAATACCGGAGGACTCAACCTCGCTAAATGAATTTCAAACAGCCAGGAGGTGCCCAATGTTATCCCGAAGTCCGAGAAAATGCAGTGCGTGAGAGAGTTTTGGGATCCTCGTTACAAATTGAGCGCACTCTTGGAGTTCAGTGGAAACCCGAAGGTGAGGAATTCATATTCACCCTGGACCTACCCAAACGACCAGTCACACGTAGAGGAATCTTATTGTCAGTCTCAAGCCTCAATGATCCCCTGAGTTTCGTTTCGCCATGGTTGCTACCGGGAAAGTTCTTGCTGCAATCTCTATGCCAGAGAGGGACGGGTTGGGACGAACCTCCACAGGGTGAAGATGACAAGCGATGGCGCGACTGGTTGCGCATCCTAGATCAGCCTAGCGATATCAAGATACCAAGATGCTTGACAGGGACCAAGTGCACAAACGATGCCCTATTCAACTTGTTTTCAGATACATCAGGAACAGTCTACGGGATAGCGGCTTACCGCTGCTGGGTAGAAGAAAATGGTGGAAGGCACAGTCAGATAGTTTTTGCAAAGGCGAAGTTGGCTCCTCTGAAGATGGTGTCCATTCCGAGGCTGGAACTAACTGCAGCCGTGATGGCCGCAAAGACCGCGACGCTGATTAGAAAAGGCTTCGTTCGGATAAACTGAGAACCACACTTTTGGACGGACTCAGCCACGGTGATACATTACATAAACAACATTAGAACTCGCCTTAACACTTCCGTGGACAACAGACTCACTATGATTCATGGGTCGACTAAGACCGATCAGTGGCACTGAGTACAATCTGCCAGTAACCCGGCTGACTGCTTAGGAAGCCTGAAAACACTAAAGAGGTTCCGGATGTGGACAATGGGACCGGACTTCCTAACTGCAGCTAAAGAGATGTGGCCAACACCACTTGTATCCAAGCTTGAGAATGGCGATATCGAGACCAGATGGCTGATACTGGCTACAAACTCCACGGTAAGCGTAGGCTTTATAGAACAACCTGTGCCACTTCTTCGACTGGGTAAAAATGTTAAGAGCCGTGGTCTGGTGGACACGATGCAAAGTAATCCTAATGATTTTGAAGGGCACATGACCACAGAACACGTTAAATGTAGGAACGACATTACCGGGAGAGCTGAGCCAAGCCAAACTCGATGTTCCACGCCTACCATAACTAGACGCCTTCCCTTTCGAGGCCCTCAAGCTAGTCAGGATAGATGATAACACCAAAGGAAGCAGGCTGTTTTACAGCAGCCAACGGTCTACTGAGATTTGGAGGGCGGCTGACGAATTCAAATCTAGGGTACGAAGCAAAATACCCCATAATAGTTCCGGGTGACCACTACGTAACGAGATGCCTGATAGACCATGTACATCGAGAAGAGGGACACGCAAGTTTGAATTACTTAATGAACAATATGCGTCGACGATTTTCAGTGACAAATGGACCAGCGACGGTCAAGCAAGTCATGGGCAACTGCATCGCTTGCCGTCGCCGGGGTGCGGTAGCAGGCCAACAAATGATGCTTTCCCCTCCCCTTCCAGCCGTGACAGTTCAACCAGGATGGTGCTTGTTCGTAGAAATTGGTGTCCAGCACTTCGGCCCGTTATTGAACTACAACAAAGGAGCACGCAAAAGAGGTGTGGCTGTCTGATGACATGTTTACAATCCAGAGAAACCCATCTCGGAGTAGTGCATAATATACCACCGATCCATTTCTAATGGCCTTTTAAAGGTTCATCGAAAGGCGGGGAGTTCCAAAAAAGGATACTCAGACAATGGCCCATCGTCCCAGATCCGGAAGGCAAGCCGGCTCTCACGCCCAACGACCTTTTATTATTGCGGTCAAACGTAGGAGCAACCACACCAAAAACCCTACGTGGAACGTTCATCATCGGATGGAAACAAGCGAACCACCTGGCACAGGCTTCCTGGAATTTTCGGGCGAGGGAGTACGTACCGACCCTGCAGCTTCGGCAAAAGCGGGTCTCCGAAGAGAGGTCGTTCAGGCGTAGTGATGTAGTCATCCTCGTGGAGAGCTGCTTATATGAAGACGAAAGGCCGATTGGAGTGATCAAGGACTGCCGTACAGAAATCGATGGCCTCGTGCGCACAGTGGTGGTGAGAACGAACAAAGGTGAAGTACTGCGAGATATCAGTAAGATATGCCTGCCTGGAGGTGACAATGGCGAGGGCGAAGTCGACGCTACAAACCAAGCTAAATCCAAGTCTGTTGATACCAAATGAAGCTGAAATTATGTATTTATTGATCATGCTTTCTCCCGTAGGACGCAACCCCCCTTGTCTTCAAAGCATATTCGTGTCTAATTTTATACGGTGTTCACGATTTAATATGGGGTTAGTTGTCGAAACCCCAATTTATCACACAACACGACATTGTTTGTGAAGAAGCGGAAATTGTCGAACAAGCACTTGTTGACCGTTTTTAAGGACGTCTCCTTTTCCGTGACCTATCTTTATTATTATTCAACCTGTGTCCAAGTGGATATGAGTTGTGAGTCAAACATACTTTTAATGTGATAACACCGCACGTTGAGCCCCTGATGTTCGATTACCCTTTGGCCATCTCGATTTTCATCACGAATTCTCTGTCTTTATCTTGACACGTATTTTATTCTTGTTCGGGCAGCCTTTTCACCTATATTCCTTAATGTGTCTACGCATCCCAATAACATCGGAGCCCTAATACGTATACGGATAACGTCTCAGAAGAAACTCTAAGGCCTCGAGAGATGGAGCATAACCTTAAGAAACCTGCAAGCTTGCCTGTCACTGACCAGAGATAGAGGAAGCCCATAGCGACATGCGTCCGCACTGACTTTAGGGTCTAGGTAGGTTGGGGCGAATCAGTACCCCCATTTACTCCCTGGACTTTGACCGTTGGGAGGAGTTGCTGGGCAATGTAACGTACATATG
Organism: Fasciola hepatica; assembly: GCA_948099385.1. Taxonomy (NCBI): domain Eukaryota; kingdom Metazoa; phylum Platyhelminthes; class Trematoda; order Plagiorchiida; family Fasciolidae; genus Fasciola; species Fasciola hepatica. The sequence goes on along the minus strand of CANUEZ040000247.1, from coordinate 195,055 downwards.
TGGAAATCCTCCCTAGCCGTGGTCACATGCTCATATCGTTGAGACTATGCCTTTATCTTACTGAGCCTCGAACAAGTACAGCATGCACCAATCACCACATTCGACATTTGTTTATATTTTTCCCACGTGAAGTGGCATAGTTTTGGTTCGAACTTGAACTGCCGTCACGGTGGTACCTGACGTTGACCTTTTTTGAACTCTGGTTCTCGTTGTTATGCGTTGTGGCCGTACAGTTGTGGTTTGTACATATTTATATGCGTATAATTTGGTAATCCATTACCGTGGGAACTACGAATCAATCTTGTTCTGGTTTTGGGATCCGTTTGGAATTGGTTACGCTTTGCCCACAGATGGAATGACCTTTTCAGACATGACCTCGTGCCAAAGTGTGAAACGGTCAATACAAGTGAGTAGATAGATCGTGCCCCGGGAAGGTGGCAAGGGTCCCACAATGTCGACTTGAAAGTGAGCTAAGAGAGCGTCTGGAGTTTCAAAAGATCCGAACGGACCGGTAGTATGTCGTTGAATTTTTGCTCGCTGACAAGCAATGCAGCTACGCGCTCACTGAAAAGCTTCGCCTACCATGTTTGGCCAAACATGCATGTGGTCTTGTTACCCGGGTGGGATGGACCGTGCAACACCTCGAAATCGGAACAGCGGTGTGAAAGTGGTGAGATTGGCCCTGGGTGATCCAAAGTGATGTCGCAGAGGATAGTGTAGATGGCAGAAATGCCAAAGCCCGCACTCAGAGACTCGTGTCGTGAATGGTCTGTTGAAACTCAGGATCCTGTCTGCTCTGTGTCAGATCCTCGGAATTGATGCCGGGAAAGTTGGCGACCCGAGATTGTAGATCCTGGAAAGAGCATCTGCAGCCGCACTAGCTGACCCGGGGATATGCCGATTGTCAGCAGAAAATTGTGATATGAAATCCAGCCGGCGAATTTCTCGTGGAGAATGACGATCCGATACGTTGCGAAAAGCATACGGTAAAGGCATTTGATCCGTGAAAATGATTAATTCCCGCACTTCCAGCGCTTGGCAAAAGTGACGGGCGGCGGTAAAGACGGCAATTGGTTCACGAACAAACTCGCTGTATTTGGACTCCGCGGACGACAGGCGGTTTGAGTAAATGGCCGGCGGCTCCCAAGCGCCGTCCGCGGTCTGCTCTGGGGTGCAGCCCATTGAGACATCGGAAGCATCGACAGTGGTACCGACGGTAGTATTGGGATCGGGATGATGTAGAAGAACCGCAGAGGCCAAGGCCTGTCTGAGCTGAGAAGAGGCCTTCTGAGCATGATCGGTCCAGATAGGGGTTAGTTGTTAGCCCCGCAAAAGGTTGGTGAGAGTTTGCATCAGCGCGGCGCAGTGCGGAATGAACCGGCGGTGATAAGCAACAAAGCCATTAAAACGTCTGAGCTATGTGAAAGACTGCGGTAGTGGAAATTCAGCAACTGACCTCGGTTTCAGCCTGACGAATGCCGTTGGCGTCGATAACTTGACCGGGGAAGTGCAATGACGGCCTCCCTAACTCGGTCTTAGTGGCCTGGATGGTGACACAGTGCTCCGCTAACCGCTGGAGGAGCTGTCGCGGATGGAGCTCATGGTCGGCAACACCTGGGCTAGCGACCAGGATATCATCGACGTAAGGGTGAACGGAGGGTAGCCCGCGCGTAACAGCGTCAGTAAACCGCTGGAACGTTTGGGCAGCATTGTACAGGCCAAATTGCACACGGAGAAACTCCAGGAGACTGCAATTTTCGCAACCTCCTTGTCAATGACTGGAATTTGACGACAGGCCCGGGTGAGGTCGATTTTGATGATGTTGGATCCAGCCAGAGCGAAGGTGGTTTCATGAATGTGAGGCACAGGCCGAAGATCTGGCGTTATGACCTGATCTGCGCGACGGTAGTCACCACACGGACGCCAGTCGCCAGAAGTTTTCTTCGGCCCAATATGCAATGGAGACGCCCACAGGCTGTTCGAGGGACGGGTGATGCCAGGGTCCATCATTTGGTGGAGCTCATGACGGGCATTGGCTAGTTTGTCTGGGGCCAGGTGACGAGAACTGCCAAAAACAGGTCCCGCGGCACTGATGTGATGTACGACCACCGATCGCACATAGAATAAGTTGTTTGCCGGTCCGGTGAGAGGCGGAAAATCAGGTAAGATTTTGCCGAAAGTGTCGTTGGCGTCAAGAGTTACGGAGGGTCCAACCACGTTGACCAAGTAAACAGATACAGCAACAGCACCATGGGACACAGGGTCGGTTAACTAACGAGAAGCCGGATGTAACGAAAGGTAAAAATGATGCAGAAAATCATCACCTAAGATGGGCTGGAAGACACGATCAACCACAAAAGTCCACTGAGAAAAACGACGCAAACCCAAATCTAATTTGAGACTCTTAGCACCAAAAGTTGACATACCAGGCACACTGGCATCCTGAAGCTCTAGAGTCTTTCGATGCTGGCGGTCAGAAGGGTTAGGGGGAATGACGCTGATCTGAGCGTCGGTGTCAATCAGGAACTGACGGTGTGAGATGAGGCCCTTGATAGAGGGGAGAAGACAGGGCGACGGGAGGCCAACGAGGGCCGCCGCACCTACTCGTTTGCCGAAGATTTTCCCTGGTTGTCGCGGGAAGTACACCAGGGCGTACACTTCCGGGAGGTGGCACGATACTGGCGGTGGAACTAACACCACGTCCAAGTGTGCGCATCGGGAAAGGCTGGCCTGAGAGGACTACGTGCGGCAATAGGCCGGCGAGTGCGAGTCGTGGGGCAGCTACGACTTGCCGAACACGACGACTGAATAGCGGTCATGTCCGCCCGAAGGGCACCAAGCTGTGCAGCTATATCTGTCAAGGTCGCCCGTGTTAGTCGTGGACGGACGAACGCAATGACTAGCTTGGGCGGGGGAGGTTTCCATGAAAACGGTCTGCAGCTGAAGCTAGTCTGTCTATTAAAACTTCGTCCGCCAGAAGGGCCAGAGTGTATCGCGCCTGTCCGGGTAGCCGCTGCATCCACAATTATCGCAACATCATGTCACCAACTTGGGTGCCCCTGACCAGTTGTCGCACAAGGCGCAGAAGCTGTGGGGGCTTCTCGCCACCGAGTGCAGTGCCACTAAGCAGCTGGCGAAGACGGTTTGGGTCGGAGACCCGGTGCTTTCTAGGATAGTTTGATGAAGCACATCATAAGGTTGTACGTGGGTGGGTTGGATAAGATGTCCTCGACAGCTTCAAGAATATTTAAAGGAAGTTCAGCAGCGAGAAGCACATACTTCTGTTGCTGTGAAGTGATTCTGGAAGTAGCATACTGTGCTTCCAGATCAGTCAGCCAAAGGGTGGGGTTACCCAGGATAAACGGCAAAGCCTTTACTGGGCGCCGGCCATAAAGAGCGTTTCAGGCACCACAAGCTCCGACATAGTTACCTTAGAGTCAACCATATAAAAAGACGATAAAATAAATATACGGCGGCAGACCGGAGTCAACGGCAATGAAACCTCACTACGTATGTGCACAAAGAAAACAAAAAGAACTTCCCAAAGCGCGGAAAAGAAAAAAATTATTGAACGGGCTCATCAATTTAGACGCGAGCACTACTTGCGGACTAGATTCCCGTCCAGCGAATGGAGACGCAGAACAATAGCAATTAATGGGTTTCATTGATTATATTAGTTACTCCGTATAAATAACAGGAAATGGGAAACTGAACGAGCTAATGGTCAGGGCTGACGAGCTGGAGCGCGCCTTGCCGCCGGCCTAGAGTGACGCAAGTTGGCGATGCTGTCAACTTTTCGGGTACCGGGTAGACTTGAGCAAGACAGACTTCAAGCGACCAGTCGATTGAAGGAACCGAGGCTGAACCGAATTCCTGATTCATCGAAAAGCCCGGTCAACTTTTGCCAAGCCAGTTGCGTACCTCAATGAATGACTGATGAGGATCACCAAAATGTCCTGCAGAACTTCTAAGATAGACTCATATGTCCGACCGAAGGAGATTATAATACCGCACTGGTTGAATCGGGTCTGGATGAATGAAAGTACTTTGAAGAACTTTTGTCCTTACCATAAGCCACTTTTTGTGACTGGGAAGAAAGATTCGAAATGGAAGATTGCCTATAGCTAGGGGATGACCTGGCACCGGAATTGGTCGCTCCTGGGGAGCTGTTGTCGTTCACAAGTAAACCCTAGTGAAGATACCTATTCGTAAACAGGGCGCGCCCGAGCTCTAAGCCTGAAATTGCATTGTAGTGAGTTTGATGTCTGCGAAGCCTCTACAATACGGCGCCCAGGCTTGCACGCCCCACTCCATGTCAGGCTTACTACGGCATGGTATATCGGAAGGAACATTTCCGGCTCCCGTCACCACATGGCTGATCTGATCCAAAAGGGTTTTCTTCTGGCCATACTGGACGTTGTTCAGTTCAGTTCAGTTCAGTTCAGTTTGCACAGGACAGGTAATGGCCACGGCTAATCGAGCGTCCAGAATTCCTTCGATGGTATGCACAACAGTTATGCACCCACCACTGCTGAGTGTATTTTGTCGAATCCCCGCTAAAAATGAGAGGGAAAAGGAAAACCTCATCGCACATCAACTGCGAGAGACATTATGTATCGTGGGCGTTCACTGAGACTGTATGCAATGAGGGGAAAAGTCTGTTAAAACATGCTCCGGAAGGACCACAGTGCTACCCGTCATCCATCTAGTTGATATACTCAAGGCTCACTACAAGGAAAGATCTCGTACCACTTACGATCTAGGACACCTTTGAAGGATTGGACTGTCTGCAGATCTACCATTTCACCAGGCAGACCGTTCCAACTGTTCACAACCCTATTGCTGAAGAAGTGCGATCTAGCCATCAACCTAGATCGGGCTTTTATCAACTTCCTTTCATGTCCCCTTGTTCTGGAGTCTACGGCCACTTGGAATAGACTATCTGGTCTGGTTGTCGTGCACTTCTTCGAAGGCTTGAAGCTGCTATCCAGTGTAACGCGCAAGTCTAGGACCTGGGAGACCACGAGTGCAAATGCATTCTCAGCGATCTTACTCCTTTCCCAGTAACCACTGTATTTGTGGTCAAGTATTGACACTCGGTGAGGTTGCGTGGAAAGTTCACTTGCGTCACCAGTTTTGTACCGCTAACACGTCATACTCTATATATGCTCAGACCAACTTGCCGTCATCGGCTATCATAAACGTAGGAGTCTTAAACTAATTTGGTAGATTACTGATGAAGATGAGTAGGAGCAGAGGGCACCAAGCCCGGAGGCATCCCACTAGCGACACCTCCGATTTTGGGACACGACTACCTACCTTAACAACCAAACTTCGCCTTGGTGAAAAAATATTTGCCCATTGCCTCGCCTTTCCAACGGTTTCTATAGACGGCAGTTTGACATTCGGAAACCTGTGGTTTAAAGAATTAAACGCCCCGCTGAAGTCCATGGAACGGACATCGACCGGCTGCCACTCGTCCAGGCGCATGGTTGCATGTTCGGGTGACATTCCATTTAGAAAAAGGCACTTTGCATGCACATTTGAAACCGCAGAATTCAACCCTGACGTTACCTTTCCATAGAGCTGTTTACTTTCGTGTAATTAATGTTTCCAGTTTTCTACAAAATTTGAACTTTCCCCCACCCGTTGGATATTTTCTTGATGCTCTCCAGTTGTTGTTTTTATACTGCCTACATGACTCCGTCGATTGGCTCATGCATGATTATACAAGGTTGGGATTGTGGGCCAGAAAGCAGCCATTTTCGTTGATTACCTACGTGATGGTAACATTCGATCTAAAGCCAAAACTCACTCATAAACGCACCACTACCCCGTTATTGTACTCATTATCTGTTCTTTATCGTCCTTGGGGACTGGACGTTGCCATTTTCGGTGTTTAAGACTGCTGATATTCTAATATCCTTCCTTCCCCCTTTTTTCACAACTATCTGTCCCTGGGACTCCCGGAGCCCAAGATGTTATGGGACTTCTGCCTTGGATGCGCTTTCTGCTGGTGTTTGTGTTCTTCCTGTGTATGAGCTGCCAGAGAACGGTGTGTTGAACGCGGGCCCAGTATTTGTTCATCAAATACTAACACGGAGTCTATCTCGGATTCCCTTCAGATCGATCGCCATCTCGCCTGTTCAACTAGACCCGCCCTGCTCGTTAAAACTACGGGCCTATGAGCTCTTAGGCCCGTAGGACCGAGTCCGTTCGTAACATCGGTTTTCGGTCGGTTTGTTTAGTAGCCATTTTACACGAATGAACAAAGGATTGATACAAAGGGAACTGACGACCGAAGTAATGCGCAATGCTTGGTTGGCGTTTTACTTAAATGTATTAATTTAATTCATCGAAATGTCCCGAAAACCTCAGTATAGATCGCTCTGTTTTATTCCCTCGAAAAGGGGTAAATAAGGACAATTATTCGGAACATCATAAATTAGAAGATAGAAGAGAGCATTGTAATACGTAATTTGGCCAGTGAAATAAATTAACGAAGCATATCACGTATTTCAAACGATTCGTAAAAACCACTCAAAATCGGTCAGAAACCGATCGGTTTTGGGTCGGTTTTTACTAGTACGCCGATCGGGTTTCGAGCGGTTTCTGAGTGGTTTGAGACCGATTTTTTGGACGGTTTTCGAGCGGTTTGTGTCAGTTTGAAATACGTGATATGCTTCGTTAATTTATTTCACTAGCCAAATTACGTATTACGATGCCCTTTTCTATCTCCTAATTTATGATTTTTCCGAATAATTGTCCTTATTTCCCCCTTTTCGAGGGAATAAAATAGAGCGACCTATACTGAGGTTTTCAGGACATTTCGATGAATTAAACCAATACATTAAAAAAAAACGCCAACCAAGCATTGCGCATTACTTCGGTCGTCAGTTCCCTTTGTATGAATTCTTTGTTCATCCGTGTAAATTGGCTACTAAACAAACCGATCGGCGTAATAGTAAAAACCGATGGAAAACCGACCGAAAACCGAGCGGTTTCGGAGCCGTTTTGAACCGATTTTGCTACAGGGCAGGTTTGACCGAAGCGGTCAGTTGTGTTATTAGTCCTGCGAGGCCGCAAGTATCACCCATCGTCCATGTTCTGTCTTGTGTGCCTACTCGGTTTGGGTCTCGTGTTCTGTTGTGAATCTACGTCGTCTCGTGCCCTGAGTTTCCCGCACAACTCGTGCATTTAATATCGTGTCTTTAATTGTGTTGTCTGATTAGCCGCGAGCTCTCATCGTGTTGGGCATCTTGATGCCAATTAATTTTCGCAATCGAATCTCAGTGATTTGAGACCTTCTGTGCCAAGTGTGTGTATATCTAGTGTGATATAGAGTTACCTCATCAAGGAACAGTAGGAGATTCGTCGGGCAAGATCATCCTGTCACAAACTTATGCTGTGCATTTGATGAGTTTTGTGCTGAACCAAATGCCTAGAGATCTGTTTTCTAACTAATCTTTCCGGGCACTTACACAGTACTGAAATTCAGCTAACCGGCCTGTAATTTTCGGCCTTTTACTGGGGTTCGGTCTTGTGAATTCCTATTACTGTTGCTTTCCTTCGGTCTCCCTGGGCAATCCCCTCTCTGAGTAACGTTTCATACAGCTTCGTCACTGGAGCCTTCAAGATTTCGACCAGAGGCTGAGCGATGGCTGGATAAATCCCACCTGGTCCTGCGGCTTTGTGTCCATTCAAGGTTCGCAGCCGCGTGCACACCTCTTCATCCTCTACACTAAGTTTGGGTATTGGAGGCGCCTGTGGTCCCTCCATTCTTTCCTCTAAATTATTTGCTGGTCGATATACGCTCCTGGAGAATGCCAAGAGCGTTTCGGTCTTGCCTTCGTAGTCCCTGTACCCCTCTCAAAGTTGCTACACTTTCTCCCACGTTTTTGGGATTGACCGTAAGCATAGAACCGTTTTGGGTTTGTGCGGACCAATGCAGCTAACCGCCGCTCGAAAGGATATTTCTCTGCTCTTTAGATCGCTTGAGCTCTGATCCTGGCAATATTATAGCTGTTCCGTGCCACCTGAGTTTTGTGCAGCTTGTACGCCGCCCATCGTTGCCTACGAATGACTACAACCTTGCGAACTTTCGACTTCCACCATGGGATTCGATTTATACTGCTAGCCACCCTTATAGGTGCAAACTCCTCTGTAAGTCCGAGTAGCCCCATCTTGATGACCTCCCAACGTTCTTCTACCGAGGCGTTTGTGTGACTCGATGTTCACTGAACTTCCCTCGCTGCCCTCTTTAGTTCGCCTATATTGATTCTCCCATAGCGCCGATGTAGCACGATTTCTTTCGGCGCCTTGCTTAGTCTTATTGTACCCCTTAGGACTACATGAACACTGCCCAATGGCTCTTCCCACTTAATTTCCTTAACGTCCTGATATTACCGCGTTATGATTGAATCAAGGAGAGATGGGTGCTGCCCACCTCTGTCTAGTAGCCCGCGTCACATGCGTAAGTGCATGCCTCTGGACCCACTGCAGAAACGTGTCGTCCGTTGATCCCCTTGGTGCGATTTCGCTTTCCCAGTTAATTTCCGGCAGCGTAAGATCCCCTATTAAGACGAACTCCTTTGTCTCTGCCAGCACTGCGTCTAATATTTGCAAAAGTTCGGCGTCTTCCTCATCTGTCACTAGCGGTGCCCTGTGGATACAGCTAATGCAGGCTGTTCGCACCACGATCCTGATACAGCAGGACTTGGCCTGTACATTACCAGAGATCTATGTCAGTCCGTATTAGAAGTGTCACTCCACTCCCTTGTCTTCCCTCTGTCCTATCCTGTCTGTAGGCAGCATACCCCTGAAAGAGCATTTTGTTAGTATCTGGCTTTATCCTAGTTTCCATCAATGCAACGACGTCAGACTGCGATCCTAGTCATCATCCCCCCCCCTTTTCCCGGAAGACTAGGCGTTTTTGTACCGAATTGACGGTTCTCTGGTCCTCTCTACCGAACTTACTGCGAATTTTACGGCTGGGGTACCCTCGGACGCAGTCTCCGAGGTGATGCTCCGTTTTTTACCTCTATAGGTGTGTGCGGTGCTGCGTCTTGAATATTAAGTAACACTAGATTTCGTGGCTTCTTCGTTCCCATCCGTCTACCCGGTGTCGGACTCAACATGCACAGCGGACGCACCTTCCTTTTGAGTCACCGTACCGATGGTCCGGGTTGGTCTTGCGACCACCTCGGCCCAGCTGGTTTCCTTGGCTGTTCCCTCTGGTACCTCTTCCTGCGCCGGTTGCACCGGAGTAGTTTCTTTGGGCTTCCTCTTTCAGAGTCGGGCTGGCTGGCTGCTTTTTCGCAATACTAATCGGACTGGATGCTCTGTGAGTCCCCTTCTCTGTGATCTTTTGGCCTACGTAAACTTTGGCTTGTCGCTTACCGGCGTCTAAAGCCACCCTAGATGGGGTGTTAGAGTTTGTGTAGTAATCAGACAAAAATGGATGAAACCAGTAGAAAGTCGAATGGAGCCGGTTGGTTTTTTTTCGGATAGACAGGTTTCGTTATGGAAATTGCTAAGGAACAAGACGATGCAATGTATGAGATGGATATGCATAGAAATCGGACGAGGTACAAAGATAAAGAATCATCAGTAAAACAAAGTAATTTTATCAACAGAATGGCGCTAACATCAGCACTGGCTTCGGTTGGTGATTTTCACTTACCTGGTTGGGGTCTAACCTTTTTGCCACAGCCGTTCGTAACATCGGTTTTCGACCGGTTTGTTTAGTAGCCAATGATCTACAGGTCAAAAGAGAATTTGCAAGAAAGCAGTTTGTGCCCGGATACTGTACATTTTTTAGTTAACATTTTATTCCGTAAGGGTATCGAAGAGTGAGGGTGACCTGATATGCATGCATCCGACGAATATGCCGGGGCGAGGTGGGCCCCGAGTTGAAAGCGGAATTTCATCTTTCGTGACCAGTAGTGCACAAGGAGGCACCCGACGATGCTCATGAAGCTGCAGTCGACTAGCCCACTGTCTTTCCAGGAGGGTAACCAGAATGTGGAACTCTCTGCCAGACGACGTAGTGAAAGATTTAAAACCCAAGCAACACTGCCCAACGTTTGCCCAGTTGGGCCAGGGCTAGGCAGACGTTGGGCTAGCCCATTGCACCGTTAGGCAGTTCTATTAAAACGCGTTGGGCAGCGCCACCAGAGCCCAATTGAGATGGGGTTTGGCACACCCAACATCGAAAATACCACGGGAAATAGTTACCTCCTTTTCAACAAGTACTCGAATTTCGTTTCATTACTGTAATTATATTCTCCAACCCATTGAGCTTAACCACTGAATTATCGCTACATATGCATGTATAAGCAAAATGACCACTTGTACAATGATGAAAATAGATCTATTATATAAAGAATAGTATAGGTGTACAGAAAAAATCACCATTCGATGTTCTTTATTCTTGTATCCCAGAAAATCTTGCAGCTTCTTGGTGTTCACGGGGTCTGTAGAGTGAACGCGGGGAAGGTGACGTATTAATTGTTCGCAAAAAATGAAATAAATTAAACTCGTAATATTAAATTCCAAATCGCGACTTGATAGAAGAACTCTCCTTTGTGTAAATCTTATATATATACATATATATATCATTCAAAAGTATAAAAAAGATGCAATACATGAAAATCCGCATATGCTGTTTTTCGACATGACATAAAAGCAGTCTAATTGTAGTTGGAAAATGTATGACAATCTCATGGCTGTGACACTGCACCATAACTGTCAAATGATGAAATATTTGTAAAGAAACCTTGAATGACTACAAAAAACAAACGTACCGGCGTAGTCGCCTTACTTCGCTTCGATCCCTAGCGTTGATGAACCAGCGCTTAATCTGCCCCTCTGTGACGGACCTCGGTTCATCCGCGAGCCGGTCCATCCCACGTATAGCGTTTAGTGTTCAGTGTAAGGACTAATTCTATCAACTTATCCACTACGACCTCGATCAACCTGTGATCGTGAACGAACTCTCTAGTCAACATGTCATGGCAGCCTCTTCACCGAAGCTTGCTGTTAGCATGCTTCGCTGAGTTTCGCATAAATCGGTGCAGGTGAGTCGCTTGACTCACTTCTTACTTTCATGCAGCTAGCTCCTGCGGCAGTATAAGCCGGCTTCATGCATATCCCTAATGGCATCAGCCCATGATTGGAGACCAGATGCGAGACCTAAACACAGAGAAATCCAGTCCTGCTTCCATTTGCGAGCGCCGTAGACAGCCTGGAGTTCTAATCCCTCAACGTCCGATTTTGATGGTACTGACCCATGTTTTCAGCTGTCCTCCGAGGCAACAGTGCCATCCTGGACATGGAACAGGAGCGACGCAGTGTTTTGAGATCTACGGACGTCGTAGGACATGTCCAAACCACTGCAATTGTCGGCATTCGAGGAACGGTGACAGCTTTTCGATGTCAAAGCACCGTTGTCTTGTCTCTTGAAAGCTTTTCGTGCCACGCCATTTTCAGTATCCGTTGCAGACACCAATGGTCAAACACTTCCAGCTTTCTGATGTCCTCGACATGTAGTGGTCAAGTCTCGCAGCCGTAGGTCAGTATTGGACGAATATCAACCGGAAGACGCAGACTTTGGTCCGCAGGCTGATTTCGTTTCGCACTCAGAGTACATTGCTAAGCTGAAGAAACGCAGACCTGGCCTTGTCAATGCGCAACTTGACTTCATCTTTAGCTTGGCCCTTTGGAAGAATCGTGGAGCCCAGATATTTGAATCTCACTTCTGTTTCTTCTGTCTCCTCAAACATCTCCGCTCTTCTTCCACTTGGCTCATCTAACCACTGTACTATTTCCTGTTCCATCAGTTTTACTCTCCCCGATCGTCCACTCCCCTCGAGACACACACTTTGACGATACAGAACGGAAACTGGCGGCTTTCCGGCTTTCCTAGATCCCTATCCTTAGAATGATTATTGCTTTAATTTGGATGTTTCCGCTTCTGTTTCTAATCTCACTGATATTGTAATTCAAGGTATGCAACTTTTTATTCCTTACTTTTTCAAACCCGGGAAACCCGAATCCCCCGAGTGGTTCATCCATGCATGTGATCATGCTGTGCACCTGAAGCGTGCAGCATTTCGCCGCTCGCCCACTCCCGACTCCCACCACCGCCTTGTACAAGCCAGAAACAGATGCTCGTCAACCATACAGAGAACCAAAGCACGCTTCGTCCGCTAGAAAGCAAAGCGCTTACACCCATCTGTCACCGGTGGTCAAACATTTTAATCCCTTGCCAAAGCAGTCTCCCTCCAGTTTCGCCCTTCCAATTTCCCTCCCATCTGTAATTCCCCTGGTGATCTTTTTTGTAAACCACACGAGGAAGCTGGGGTTTTTGCTACCTGATTTGCCTTCAACTCCACCTTACCCCCTTATCCTGCTCCTTCGGCTACTTCTTCCCTCTGTCCCCAATTTTCTACCTCATATTAGTAGTAGGAGGATCCGCCAGGCGCTGCGTTCTCTGGACGTATCCAAACCACCCGGTCCGGACGGTATACCACCCATCGTCCTTAAAAGATGTGCCCCTGAATTGGCTCCTCTTTTTCGTCGTCTTTTCTGTCTCTCTCTCTCTCTACAACTTTCTACTTTTCCGATCCCCTGGAAACATGCAGTCATTTTTCCTATTCCCAAAAGTGATGATACTTCTGACCCGAATAACTATCGTTCGATTCCCCCCACACCTGTTATTTCGAAAATATTCAAAACTGTCGTCTCCGATTGACTGCGTATATTTTTCGGACGCGAAAGACTGCTGAGTGATCGCCAATGCGGATTTCGACCTCGCCGTTCCACCGGTGATCTCCTGGATCTCGTCTCCAACTTCTGGTCGGCTGCACTCGACAACCATGGAGAAACACACCTGGTGTAGCATGACATCTCTAAGGCCTTTGGCCGAGTTTGGCACAAAGGTCTTCTGGCAAAGCTGTGTACGTTCGGCTTCTCCTCCGCCCTAGGGTCGTGGATATAAAGTTTCTTCGATGAGCGAACCATCTCCGTCCGAGTTGATGGGGTTCTGTCCCAACCACTTCCGGTAAATCCTAGGTTCAGTACTTGCACCCACCCTGTTTCTTTTATTTACTAATGATCTACCAGCTACTTTCGACCCGATCCATTCCTTTGTCGATGATGCCACCCTTCTTTCTTGCCGCTGTCCCCATCATGTCAACAGTGATATCAATCATGATTGCACTGCAATCAGTGTATCTTTGGAGTCCGACCCTGAACACATCTCCTCCGGGGACTCTCACAATTATGTTGCATTTAATACTTCCAAAATCTCTTCTTTCAATTTCTTTGTATCACCAATTATTCTCCTCACAACCATGGATTCAACTTTACTCTATTCCATGTATTCTATCTCTCTTCTTGTCTTATCTGTAACTTCTCTTTTTTGGTCCGCCTTCATATCTCAGCTCGCCCCTCGTACTGCGCGCAAAGTTGGCTTTCTGTTTCGCACCAGACTCTTCTTCACACTAGCTCATCTCCTGCTATACAAATCTCAAATCCGCCCAGCGCCTGAATACTGCAGTCACGTGTGGGGTGGAGCTTCGTCTACTCTTTTTATTCTTGATTGGGTTCAATAAAAGGACATTCGACTCATCAACGACCCTTCTTTAACCTCGAGTCTGCAGTCACTAGCCCATCGTCGGGCAGTTGCTTCTTTGTCCCTCTTCTACCGGTACTATTTTTTGGATTTTGTTCTCCTGAGGTTGCTTGGGCAGTTCCTCTTCTCAAAACCTTTTCCTTTCCTTTTCTTCCTTTTTCTCCCGGACCGTTAAACTCAATCTCTCCTTCTCTCTGTCTTCCCACCCACTTACAGTCTCTTTCTCCTCAAAAGGAAGATCAGTGAACTGGTTCTTGCGTGAATGTTCCCCTACGATCCACTTTTACAATGCCTTTTAAATACGAATTTTACCCCTTATGGTGTAATTCACTTTATGTGTAGTAAAAGAGGTAGCCATTCTGCATAGCCCTTGGGGTCATGTAGGCTTAAAACCCATCACACCACACCAAGGCGCAGCCTCGTCGTGACATCAACCAACCGCACAGTCCTCTGGTGCTGCCCATTCTTGAAGAGTGTACTAGGTGTGAGGGTAGCAGCAGACACGAACAAAGAAGCCTTGGTTCGATGGTCAGACAGCACACCTTTGCTCGTACAGAATTGAGAGTAGTTTTGGGCACCGCGAAGCAGCTCGACGATTCGGCAGGAATAAAGTACGTTGTCGCTCGCCCAGAATCGAGGACAAGATTGGGGCCAGCAATGCCAAAGGGCGAACTAATCAGTGACCAATAGTTGTCTAAACCGACCGCCTCCGGATCATCCAGCCGGATCGCAGCCAGACCAGCTAACCAAAAGAGTCGCTCGTCAATACCAGTGGAGCCAATGAGTTTTCGGCCAAGGATTTGGTTTTGACCACCGCATATCTTGTATGAATCATCTTATATGCACCAGTAAAACGAAATGGTTCGAAGAAAGACAAGTCTTCCCAATAGAGTTAGTGGAATAGTTCAAAACGCCAGAAAAATCAATTTCCATCATAAAGTCCCTGTACATAAACAGCCGAAGCCAAATTCGGGTTTGCGGTGATCTTTCATCTGACTTCACTTTGAAGAGTGGTGTGTGTCAGGTCTACTCCCTCTCCATTTCTCTTCACCTTTTTGGTTGATTTGGTCCTCGAGACCGCGATTTTGTCATTTCAAGGTGAAGGTGTTGAATTGTTCGCGATTAGAAAATTGTCGGACAGCTGTTGTCGGTGAAGATCCAGGTAAATTGCAAGTTTCTTTGGAGAGCTTGAACAATTGTGTAGCAACGTTCGGTATTCGTTTTGCACCCTCTAATTACCAGAGGTTGTTGCAAGATAGGGTTGGTCCAACACCAGACCTTACGTTATCTAGGGTGACTATGAATCAAGTAGATCAGTTTTGGTATCTAGGCAGCTGCATTTCACTTGGAGGTCGGATATCAGATGAAGTATCTTCACGTATACGGAAGGCCCGTTTGGCATTTTTCAAGCAGAGTCACCTGTACCGTCCACGTGACATCCGTTTATCTATCAAGGGTCTAGTGTACGCCGCGGCAGTCAGGCCAATTCTTCTGTGTGGTTCAGCAACCTGGCCACTGCGGGTGGAAGATACACAAAGGTTGTTAGTATTTGAACAACGATGTGTTCGCAGCGTTCCTTGAATCTGGTGGAACACCGTGTCGGCAATGCAGTGGTTCGGCTTAAAGTATTAGGTACATGAAGTAAATTATTAGATGAAACAGTAAAGGTTAAGGTGATTGGGACGTGTTACGCATGTCTCCGGGTAGGATTCTTAGACGCGTAATGTTCGGTGAGGCGAGTGGTGTTTTGAAGACTAGTGCGGTTGTCCAGTCCGTGACATGGAAGAAAGGTATGAAAAGCGTGACCAGTGGACTTGGCCATGTAGGATGTGTAAGACTTCATGGTAGGGTCCAAGAGACCCTCATACTCTATAGTTTGATACATTGAAGGATATAGCTAGATGTTGCTCTCAGTGGCACTATTGCATCCACAAACCATCTTTATCGAATTGAAGATAATATTTATGGTTCTTTTATTACACTTTTCATACTCTCGTTTTTTCTTCATTATTTCCTCTTGAGGTTACTGCTGGGAGATAGCAAGCAAAGCCACTGCACCAAATGCATGCGTAAAAAATACTTGAACTGGGTTGACTTGACCAGTACAGTAGCCTGTAGTTCCGCTGTTGAATGGTGTCGGTACTGCATTTATTTTGGGATCCTACGGGTAAACTATCTAACGATAAGTAATAACGGCCAACTGGGACACGCCTTTCGGGACTCTCAGTGTCTCTCAAACTTTGTAGTCCTACTTCACAGACAAAAATCTGTGGTCGCCCTAGACAAACAGACAGGAGCGGCAGCTATAACAGCCGACGATAATATGGGACTGACCGGTGGTGGTCGAGTGGCTTATAGCATTTGCTTACCACCTCAAAGGTCAAAGGAGCGAATCCTCATCATCACCAGTTACTTTGGTAGTAGACAGTAATCCACCGTTGTCCGGTTGGTCACCACACCTGACCTGTTGGGAATTTATAGGGTTCTCCAATTCAGGTCTCAGGATCTGGTTGATGGTTATCCCTAATAGTGCAGTGGTTCTTTGTGGTCGTGGGATATATTTTCCCTCCATCGCACCCGTGAGCAAGCACGATTAAAAAAAGAACGCTGTGGAAGTGACCGGTTCAGACCTGCATACACGTTCGAGATGTCTTGTTTACCCACAGGTTTTACAAGTAGCTCCTGTGGTGGGGTATTTAATGCGAGTATTTTTGGAATACCTTTAGCGGCGGTACGTTTTTTCTAGCGTGGTAGACTCGATCAACTCAGAATCAGATTTCTTGGCCAGTGGAGAATTAACATGTGGATTTAATGTAGGTGCCGCAGCAGTCGGAATACTGTGTAGCCTCTAAAGAACAAACCATATCGTAAACACCTTGAAAATCCATATTCGGTTTTTCTTAGAGCCTTGTTCTTATGTTATGTGACTGTAATCCAGTTGTCAGGGCATCACGCATGGTGTCCTCACGATACTCTTCTGCCGGGTATGGGGTATCTGATAGAAGTAACACCCCTGAATTAATAGACAAGTTCTGCTGGAGTATCTCTTACCTCTTTGGTCTTCATCAGGTACCCAACTCTCACATGGCTCCACGAAGCTGAAGCATTCATCCGCGGCCATACTGCGACGAACCGCTTGACAGGCAGGCTAAACCAGGTTGAGGGCTGCCGAGGTCCAAAATCCTTGGTGAGACGGTGTTCGGTGTGCGAAGACAATTATTCCTAAATGGGTGGACGAGATTTAATTCATTTTTTAAGGACTGAAGGAAATCTGTCAAGCTAACAGGGCTGCGTGGACCACTGGGTCAGATTCAGTCCAACTGAATGGCGAACGAGCTCCTAGGGAATCACCGGCAACCATGCATCAACACGTTGCTGTCTTGTAGCCCGCACTTAGTTCTGTGAAGGCTGTAAGTGCACCTTGGGAAGATCCGAATGTTGCTGGGGACTTCTTTTGTACCGAATACCCATGAAACTTTATGCTCGTTATCCGCAATCTCCGGTATCCATGCTGTGGCGTCCGCCCGTATGGCAGCCGCAATCAAAATTGTTCATGGAGCTGGCACCCTGTTCAATGAGCCAGCCACTTTAAAGTGAAGTAAGTCCTCGGTCATCACCTCACGAAAATCGCAGTCTTTTGCTAATGTCTTGATATTTTGCACGAATTGGTCTGTATTTTGTACATTGTCCTGCTTTCTTGTGGCCAGAGGGTCTCGAGCAGAAATCACATTTGCGGCGCAGATAAACAGTCCTTAAAGTCTTACAATCAGATATCTGCTCATAAACAGAAGATGAAAGAAAGTTAATAAGCATACCCAGGTTATCCAAGTGCCTCGATTACACACGTTTTTAAAAGGAATCGAAGGTTGGAATTCAGTAGGTCTATCGCTTGGATGCGATCGGGAAGTTTATTTCTGTCAAATTTGTCAGGACAACAAAAGCGATCCATGATCTATCGGACGAGGAAACTGACACGTAAACTAGCAATATAATTGACAAGCTCAGTACGTTTAAAAAGACGAATTCGGAGTGAGATACGCTTTATTCATCTAATAGATGGAGTACATCAGCTGAAGTGTAAAAAGAGAACCGTTCATGAAGTGTTACATAGAATGAAATGAGTAAACGTACGCAAATTCATACAGCAGAGACATTGCATGAGGACAAAAGACCACCAGTCTGTGGTACTGTCTCTACCTGTTATCCATATGCACAATTGGATAGTAATTTTTCTTGTTCAGAACCATTTTCGTTACGTATTCGTGTCAGATGGACTCCCGTTGCAAGTTTATTCTTTGACTTCAGAAGCGCTCCACTGACCACAGCGATGTCGTTGCCGCTTTTGAAAGCCATTGATCTTTCATCCCTTGAGCCAAAAGAAGGATGGTCGTTGAACGGCTTTTTAGCTGTGTTCGAAGAACAGCGGCAACGAATCCAATTTCAGTTACAGAAACGCATTAAATCTATAGACCTTGCAATCGAAAAATTCATTGCCTTGAAGGCCCAAATAGCTGCATTACCAACGGCAGTCAAAGAAATGCCATACTTTGAGTTCATCAAAGAAGACCATCATAGCCCGACGCTGGATGCAGTAAGTCGATCATTCTATCTGTTGATCCAAATCTCCTCGCTTTTGTGAACTCCATCTCCTCGCTTTCTCACTAGCTTCTGTCAGAATAAAGTAGGCAGCAGTCGGTACTTTGTATATGCATTTCAGGGTTGTTATCCATAGTCTCAACAACTTATAAGTTCCTTCTATCACGGTGCACCGTCCACGCGGAGGATCAATCAGTATGCTAAACAAATATATCCTCCACGCGAGAAGCACCAAATAGACAAAGAATTCCCCTCCAGTCAATCAGAATTAAAAGCAGGATTGCTACCGCACGATTGTCAGTTGTTGATTTCGTTGAGATCTAATCCCAAGCAGTAGGTGGTGATGTTTATATTTGTCGAGTCCCTGCATGGTTTCATGCGCATCAATTTGTCGTTGTCTGTTGACCTCTGCCGTAAAAACGAGAACCGAAATTGTGATACAATGAGCAGACGATCGGTTGTCATTTACAGAGACATGATTAGACTGAACGATGATATGAGTGAGCCACGAATTTACAAACCATGTATCGGTAGCCTGTTCACCAATAGCCACTCCGAATCAGACTTCATTAGCCTTTTTCGTTAACATAACACGATACATCGAAACATCCACATTTCTATCGGACACGAATGGGGTACCAATATTGTATTCCTACATGCTACAATTATCAGTAGTATATCACTCCGTCCCGCTCACCCGTGACCCCACGAAAAGATAGGGAATTGTCCAATTAAGCAGACCATATGGCTCGGAGTTGCCGGCTTCTTTTTCTACGGTGAGATCGCTGTGTAGCGGAAAACACGGACTAGATGGACCCAAAGATTACTTTTTCAGTCGTTCCAGTCAACTTTCTGTACCGTAACAATACCCTACCAATATTGGCGTCCTCAGACAGTGGCTCCAATTCGACGCTTACTTGTATATAATAGGTAGTGTGTGAATGGGTGGCCCAAATTCCCCCGGAATCACACGACAGGTTTCGCGGGTGTTGCCGCTCATCAGTTATACGTACTCGGTACTCCTCTGTCCACTTGTGCATATATGTCATATTATCACTAAGCCCTAAGTTGAAACGTCACTAGTATGAATGGATACTCTTCGTTGAAGAGTCCTCAAACGAATTACGACTGTGATTCCTGTTAGGTGTTCATGTCTAGGTCACTGCTGACCCAATGAACAACAAGGCTGTATGTGCAAGCACACATTGACAGTAAGTAGTGTGTGATTGGTTGGATGCAGTTTCCTCGGAATCTCACGACGGGTTTCGCGGCTGTTGTTGCTCGTCAGATATGCATACCCGGTGCTCCTCTGCGCATTCGTTTTTTGGTCCCAGTCATCTGTGGCGTCCACGTGACATCCGTTTGTCTATCAAGGGTCTAGTGTACGCTGCGGCATTCAGGCCAATTCTTCTGTGTGGTTCAGCAACCTGGCCACTGCGGGTGGAAGATACACAAAGGTTGTTAGTATTTGAACAACGATGTGTTCGCAGCGTTCCTTGAATCTGGTGGAACACCGTGTCGGCAATGCAGTGGTTCGGCTTAAAGTATTAGGTACATGAAGTAAATTATTAGATGAAACAGTAAAGGTTAAGGTGATTGGGACGTGTTACGCATGTCTCCGGGTAGGATTCTTAGACGCGTAATGTTCGGTGAGGCGAGTGGTGTTTTGAAGACTAGTGCGGTTGTCCAGTCCGTGACATGGAAGAAAGGTATGAAAAGCGTGACCAGTGGACTTGGCCATGTAGGATGTGTAAGACTTCATGGTAGGGTCCAAGAGACCCTCATACTCTATAGTTTGATACATTGAAGGATATAGCTAGATGTTGCTCTCAGTGGCACTATTGCATCCACAAACCATCTTTATCGAATTGAAGATAATATTTATGGTTCTTTTATTACACTTTTCATACTCTCGTTTTTTCTTCATTATTTCCTCTTGAGTTTACTGCTGAGAGATAGCAACCAGTGCACAGTTGACATATATTTGGATTAAACTGAACTATGGACACCGCAAATATTTTATTGAAATCTTTCCCATGCTAGCCCTGAACTGCACGTGTTCATGTGCATTGTACTCAAACTTGCAAGACATTCACTCAAGTATATGCGGCTGTGTTCTGCGCAATCGGATGCAACTTCCGTGGGCACAATGGCACGATTTTTAATAACTTGAATGTTGATTTCTGCTAGTTTGATGGGGCAGCTGTCTAGTGCTGTATTTGATTGTAAAGTAGAATAGATATTCATCACCCAGTAAATGCTCGTGTGCAAGCAACCGAATCCGAGTTCAGAAATGCGATCATCTTTCACCCGACCTCATTACGGGAAATGGTGTTTAGTACATAACTTTCGTTTGTTGCTTTTTGATTTTTTTAAATCATAGAATGTGTCCATCGATTCGTGAAAAACTTGCAACAAGGAGAAATTTCTTTTCGATATATCACTTCAGACATTAACATATATAGTACTGGATAAACGAGAGTATATGTGCAACAGATCCGGTAACTCGACAACGTGCTTCAACTTGATGAATCTTGTTCGTTGTGTGAATGACAATAAGTGTGAAATGTGTAACCAAATGGCGTGAAAAGACAGGTGTGGAAAAAGAGGTGTGGGGCTGGGGAGAATTTGTACATGGGAACCATAAGAAAATCACGTGTTACGGCCACGACAACAAAAACTGTTGCACGAGGTTACGTTGCTTACACAATTGCGGCTTCAATAATCGGATTACTATGGCTTCTGACGTCATCAGCAACCGCCTGCGTAATCGTTTCGCGTGAACTCTGGGAGTTGTCAGAACTGGTCTGAAAGCTCTGTCGATTTGATACCCGCTATCCACCAGATGTTGTAGGATTGCGCTATTGATAGTCCGAACTGTTCCTTTGCGTAAAAAGCCGGGACGTGTTCTGGTATTCTCTTCGACAGGCGTCTCGTCGTATGTCCAATATACTGTGGACTACAAGAGCACGTAAACTAATATAGTACAAAAGATTGAGACTGATGAGGCAACCTGTCCTTGGATCGTTGATCAATGAAAGGCTTCGTATTTGTTAAGATTCGGACATGCGCAGCGGGGAAAGACTTCCCGAGGGTCTTAGCTATGCATAGCTCTAATATTTCTAAGGTTTTGTCACCCTTGAACGGGACAGTTTGAAAAATATCCTTTTCCTATGTCATTTGCACTTTCATTTTGCTTCTCCTCTCTCCCATATGTTGACGAATAAACGGTTCTGGATAGCCGTTTTTAATAATGTGTCGCGTATGTGTTCGAGTTCTTGGGCAATCGTGTGAAGACTACAGATGTTTCTTGCTCTGTAGATCAGACAACTCACTAGGTTTCTTTTGTATCGTAGGGGGGCAAAACTTAGGAAATGTGTGTATTGCGCCAACCATGTACATTTTCGATACACCCTCCTTTCTATATGTCCGTCCTCCATTCTACATAATCCCACATCAAGAAAAGCGAGGAAATTGTCCGTCTCTAGCTCCACTGTAAATGTGGTCATTGCGTAGGAGTTGTTGAATGTGCGCAGTAGTTCAGTAATGTCTTTTTTGAATCGCAAATTATGAAAATGTCGTCCATATATCTGGTATGCATATGTAGACCGTCGATGGTGCTGCGTAGTAGTCCACTTTCGGGTTTTGCTAAGAATATATCCGCCAGAAGGGTCCAAGTGGTGATCCCATTGCTACCCTGTCCTTCTGCCTGTAGTATTTTCCGCTGTACAGAAATTGTATGTTCCATGTACATCTGAGAATTAGTTCTTTTAGCTTGGCCACAGGAATGTCGAGTTTGATATCAAAATCGGTCAAGTATTGACAAATGAATTCTACCGTCTCGATCAACGGAACGTTTGTGAACAGGGATTCCACATCTGGGGAAAGCATAGTCCGTTCAGGCAGATCCTGATGTTTTATCATCTCCACAAAAGAGAACGAATCTTTCACACTATAATTTGCTAGTGACTTGCGCACAGGTTCAAGAATTTCTGCAATCCACTGAGCTGTGGTTTGATAGGCTGAGGTGCTTGTGCCAATCATCGGTCCTAGGGCTATATTTGATTTGTGTACTTTTGGTAGTCCATAGAGTCTAGGTGGCTGTGAGCCGCAGGGCACAAGCTTGTCGTACAGCGTTTTCTGACTTAAGCTGCTTCAAGATGTCTGTCAACTTAGTCTCGGTTTCTTGTGTTTTGTGTTTCTCGCCCTGATGGTAAATGAACTTGCTCTCATCAGATAAAATAGTCATCATGTTTCTGTCAAATTCGCTTCGGTCCAGTACAACCCATCCGGCATCTTTATCCGGTTTCGATAGAAGTAAATCTTAATTATTCAATAGTTCTTCGACCGCTTCTCGATGTTGCTTAGTTAATATTCCGTTCAACGGAGATCTAGTAGCGTGATACTTTGGACATTCATAAACAAGTGGTGTTTCCAGGCCGTGAACTGAGTCAGATGATGTTGGTATCAGGTCATATAATTGAGTCATTAGACTTTCAAACAGTTTCAATTTCCACCTGGTGATAACGTGGTTGAGTTGCGCAAAACTCAGGTCCGAGAGATGAGGCCTCATATTGTAATTTACTAAGCGTCACAGAAGAATGATTGTGGACATACCTTTCAAGATATGCCGGTAACCTGTACGGTGGTACTTCTGTTTCTAGGCTACTGAGGAACCTCCCTCGCTTCTTTTCCCGAGCTTTTTGACAAACTGAATCCACAAAATCTCGAATTTTTTTGATGACCTTCCGGCACTTCCGCAACATTCGTTTCGTATCTATTCCCCAGCCGCTCTGTTTCCTATGGTTCCCGTGTACAAATTCTCCCCAGCCCCACACCTCTTTTTTCACACCTGTCTTTTCACGCCATTTGGTTACACATTTCACACTTATTGTCATTCACACAACGAACAAGATTCATCAAGTTGAAGCACGTTGTCGAGTTACCGGATTTTTTGCACATTTACTCACTCTCTGCTGTCTATAGGTGCACATGTTCTCTTCTTTATCCGGTACTATATATGTCAATGCCTGAAGTGGTATATCGAAAAGAAATTTCTTGTTACAAATTTTTTATGGTTGGAATGGTTCTTGAAGTGATCCTGTTCTATTAAAATAATAGAGAGACACAGCTTTGTTGAAATTAAACAGACCGGATTTGGAATAGGTAGACGGAGTTGTGTTACTGGATGAAGGTTCAGTTAGTTCACAGGTTTTTGCAAACAACGCGGATAACCGCCCAGCCCTTACAAGGTGCTTTTTGCACCGGATCATTGTGTTAATACCGGACTAGCAGTGTTCAGCTTAAGCGTGAAATTCAAGATACTAGACAATTCACCCGAGCTAATTGCACTGCTTAGAACACGTATGGTGCACATTCAAGGATGACCGTTCTCAGTGCACATTATTTAATGACGCGAATAGCCGTTGGAAAATGCGTACAAGTTGTCCGTCCGTGGCGTGTCAAAAGCATATGAAAATGCTACTCATCGAATCTTATCATGTACTGTGTCAAGCTTACCCTGTGAGTCTCACGACGTACACCTACCCAACATTTGAGGAATCTGACCGGTGGTGGTCGAGTGGCTTATAGCATTTGCTTACCACCTCAAAGGTCAAAGGAGCGAATCCTCATCATCACCAGTTACTTTGGTAGTAGACAGTAATCCACCGTTGTCCGGTTGGTCACCACACCTGACCTGTTGGGAATTTATAGGGTTCTCCAATTCAGGTCTCAGGATCTGGTTGATGGTTATCCCTAATAGTGCAGTGGTTCTTTGTGGCCATGGGGTGTATACCCCTTCCATTGCGCTTATGCTCTTGTGTGTAAGGAAAAACAAATGGAAAGACGATGTGTCAAGTGACATCTACGTATTCGCACTGTACGCCCATTTATGGTGAGGGTTTTTTTTGCACACATGCTCTTGAGTTTAGGGGAGCGGTTTCACTCCAGAGCCCCTATCGTCCAGTGAACCACTAAGCATAACTGGTATCCTGACCCTGAGGCTTGTATTGGAGAACTGTGTAAGGCCCCAATAGGTGAGGCGCGGTAGCGAAACGGGAGACAGTAGATTACTATCTACCATCAGATCACCATTCAGTTTTCGGTTGACATTCTGCTGCTAAATGAGAAACAGAATTACCGCACTCAGAATATAGTGGTCGTTTAAATCTAGCTATACTTAACAAATGTGTGGTGCATCACAAATGGCAAAGTTTAGAACTCACTTACGCCGTTCGTATGCTGATGGTCTCTGTATTTCTTTATCTGAAAGTGATGTTCGACTCAGTCAACGAGTGATTTTTCTATCTCTGTTTCGCATTGAAGAACATCAAAGGGAAATTCACTCACCATTTCACACCCTTGTATGCAGATGACCGAAACCATGCTTGTGTCGATCTTTCACCACTGTTAGGCTCCCTTGGTGTACATTGTTCTCCAGTGCTCAATGCTTTTGCAGACGTACGTTGTGTTCTCCGAGGCATAGAACGATCGGAGAATGACGGTCAGTTCACGATGTGACAAAAAGTGTAAGAGCCTTAACCAGTGCACTTGGTCGTGTAGGACGTTATTGGACTTCTCAAGATCCACTTACCAGATGGTTGGAGGCGCTGGGCAACGTGGCTAGGTGACGCAGTTGTTAGCGTAGCTGTATTCGAACTCCTTTCTTGTCTGCACGACTTCCAAATGGTACCTTTATTTTCTGCTGGTTTTATTACCATGCATCGATTTATTGAACTGCTGATTTGATGATGGTGATAGGTAGAAACCAAACTAGGACACAAAAGTGTGAGATCATTGATAGAAAAAAGTAAACAAAATCAAACATAGACTTTTTGGAAGAGTTCTTTGTAATACCGAGGAAAACCGGTTGTATGAACTCTATGATTTAATGATGTTGAACCAAAAAGACCAGTCTTCGGTGCTTACAAATACTCATTCAACACACATTCTGTGTCCTGTTGAAGGTTTTTTAACGATATTTCATCCCCTCTTTTTGACTTTCGGCGTCCGTCAACTCTTCCTTTATTGCGTCATTGCTACAACCAATTCGCGGAAATCAATGTATCATGTTTTGCAGTCTGAAGTGAAAACACGAAGTCGTATGGAATGGGAAGAGTCAGTTCGTACACGGACCGGGAAACGTCCACGTCGTGGCGCACAGTGCACCACACAAAAACGGTTGCACCCATCGACCGTGAAACGCGGTGCAAATCCTGATTCAGTGACATTGAACTTACAGTCTATCATTGAAACCGAACAGGAACTTGCGTCCACAGAACCGGCAAACACTAATCGAACCCTGACGGTCAGTCCGCTTTCGTGCAATAACGATGTTAACTAGTTTTATGGTACAAAACATGACGAACTGACTGATAGACCTACTGAGTGTTTTCACTTTGCGTTGCCACCATGAAATTAAATGTGACTGTAACGACTCTGAAATGACTAATCAAAACATGCTTATCTACATTACGTGTTTCGATAAAAAAAAATAATCCATTCGCGAAATCTTGTTCAATTCACGGGAATTCGAATTCCCATTTTGCCTACTGTGAATGATAATAGTAGCTCGCTATTTACTGCTATTATTTAGGTTTAACTGTTCTTGATGATGCCTGACGAATAAAGTGTTTTCAAATCTCTGTTTCATAAGACTGGAATTTATACTGTTTCCATATGTTTTTGTCGTCAGAGGCTCAGTAAGGAGGTCTTGCAACAACTGTATCACAGGCTTCGACTTTACTCCATAGGGAAAAATGAAGATGAATTGGGCCCAGCTGAATTTTTTTGGATTAGCGATCAGGACTGTGTAACCTTATCGAGAACAAGCGATACCTAGAAAAAACTGCAGATTAGCTTTACTAAGTCGGATAGCATCAAAACCTTCGTTTTTTGTTTGACAAATACCTGGATTCTGATCGGTCGCTTGGTTTGGTTTTATATTTCTCAGCTATCTATTGCATTGTTCATGTTGGTTCATATTTTCAAGATCTTTCTTCACAATTTTATGAAGAAGCTCATGGTAATCACCAAAGGGTCAGCTACGCTTTCAAATCGTATTACCCAAGGTTTTGTAAATCAACTTTCATAATTCTATTTGTTTAGTGGCGGAACATGGTCATGTCAGTCACGTGTGGGAACTAGTATCCTAAGTTTACGAATCGACTTGACCTATGCATCAGAACTTTGCCCATGATCGGGACGTCAATGACGTTTACTGTTACTGATATGCCCTCTCTCATGAATAAAGTGGCTGGTCGTACGAGTGTTCATAGCCTTCATCACCGAAGTGATTTTTCTTAGCTATCGATTTCGGCTCAAACTAACCGTCTTCAGTGATCAGAATGACCATTAAATCTGTCAACATTAGAGTCGTGGAACCACACTGCGATCTCCACTGTCCTTATTCTAACCCGTGAGCAATTATAACGAACTTATGCACGAGGTGCTGAAACGAAGAATAGCATCGGTATCCTTTCTCACTTGCTGTTGGCTGTCGTTGAAGTAAGCGGACATTGCAAAAATTCATTTTTAGGAAAAAACATCTGCGATTCAGTACGTTTTCATCTGGCCTATGTATTCCGTACGGCTTTTCGGCTTATCCGTAACCGCATAATGTTCGACATCCGGCGTTGTCGAAGATGATGGTAATTGAATAACGTTCCGGTTATTGCGGGCAACCTTTCTCTCGACTGGTTTACCGCGTCGAGTAGTTGGCTGCTGGTTTCTGTGACGTATTTTGTGGTGTCTGTTCAACCTAAACCGGAAATTTCTATCTACATTCTGGAGAGGAGACAAGCCTTCATGTACTCAGGGTGTAAGTCCATTTTGATTTCGAACTCAATATTTCACATATCTCACAGACTGATTCATCATAGAGTATAAACGCCCAACTCATAATTTGGAGGCCATGGAAGCGCTAACTATGCAGCTAGTTTATCAACTGTTGCACATTTCCACCGCGGCCCAACTAAGATCGGAGTGCAGTTATCTGAACTTTTTGAATTTCAATGCATCGTAGTGTAGCTTCAAACAGGCTTCCACATGGTGTCAGACCCCCGTTTTTAAAGAGGGCACTGTCTACTCCTAAGTCAATGTTGCGGTCACCGAGAAATGCGTTTATTTAATTCCTGAACTACTTGATATGGCTTCCGGGCATCTTTCCGAGCAAATACATGTCTTCTCAGTACTTCTCATCAGAAAAACATGTAGAAATATTTTACGATGTTTATAAGTAAAAAACAATGCGAACAGAAAGACAAATAAATGGTACTCCGGTTGCGATGGTTTTGAGTGAGTGGATCAAACATGAGGTTCATCGTTCCCCCCTAGCCCCACTGGCTGGTTCAGCTTCACCCAAAGGAGCTACAAATGTCTCGCCAACCGCTGATTTATGATCCGTATCGATCGCACGAACAAGTATAAATAAAATGTAAAAAACATCAAACGCATGTTATATTTCATTTGCTTGCCTTCTTTCCCTGTTTACCGCCCTCCTCCTGCTCACACTGTTACCAGGCTTCACGCGCTCGTGTCGCAAAAGTGCCGCGATCTGCTAACGTAGTTGCGTCGACCCCTGCCACCAACAAGCCTGCTGTTTTTGCGGTCCCCACCTCAGCGCGACTCACTAGATCCCGATTGGCCGTGTCTCGTCAGCGGATACGAATAATAAAACCCACAGTAAATCAATCTCGAACATCGTGCTCATTCACATTTTTCTTGTCATTAAGTTATTTTGCAAGAATTTTGTCATGTTCACATTGCTAACTAGTGTTGTTTCATCTTTCGTATCATTGTGCTTCGCGCTGATCATCAGCCGTGCTCGCGAGGATTTAGTGCTTCGTCGCAATCTACAAAGTGCCAAGTAACCTTCTTCAGGTTAGATTTGAAACCAATGGTCATGAATCCGGTTCGCTACTCCAGCGACTGGTGGTGAGATATGATGCTTAGTTGGCACATGAAGCTATGATGTTTACAATCGTTTTAATATTTTCTGCAGCCTAGTATGAAAGCGATGTAAAGTTGTTCATCTGAGTAGTTACTTTTTGTTCAGGTTTATGATATGTCGTACACATTTCTATGACACGTCTTAGAAACCTTACTGTGACGCTCACATGTACTACCGACCAACAGATAGTATAAAAAGCAAACCACACGAATTTTTCGGATTGGATTGTCCATAGGATTAGTACGGCTTTGATCGTTTGTATGGTGTATGGGCTCTCTGATAGGAGTAGCACATCTGAGTTGCTAAACTGTCGTGCCCTCTGCGATATCTTCCATCTCTCTGATCTCCATCAGGTACCCAGCCTTCACTTGTGGCTCCACGGAGCCGAAGCATTCATCAGCGGCAGGTTGAGGGTAACCGAAGCCCAAAATCCTTGGTGAGACGGTGTTCGGTGTGCGAAGACAGTTATTCCTAAATGGGTGGACGAGATTTAATTCATTTTTTAAGGACTGAAGGAAATCTGTCAAGCTAACAGGGCTGCGTGGACCACTGGGTCAGATTCAGTCCAACTGAATGGCGAACGAGCTCCTAGGGAATCACCGGCAACCATGCATCAACACACTGCTGTCTTGTAGCCCGCACTTAGTTCTGTGAAGGCTGTAAGTGCACCTTGGGAAGATCCGAATGTTGCTGGGGACTTCTTTTGTACCGAACAGCCATGAAACTTCATGGTCATGTTGTCATGGAGCCGGCTTACGCTCTCCAAGGAGCCACTCGCAGTAAACGTAAACAAATTGTTTGTTTGAGTCCAAAGAATCTCAACGGCATTTGGTTGGAGATATTATGGTTTGTATAATTTTACTGGTAACTTCGGTGATCTCACGTCTTACCCATTTGGGTCGTGCATCACCTTTTTGGTGATCACATTGGTGTTCATCGGTTTATCCACTCTCTTGTGGGCATTCACACGCCCATGTTCCTAATTTGTTCTCCGATTAGATTAGTGATGTTAGCAGTGCCCAGTTAAACACGTATTGTTGTCTCATGCAGTGCTGCCTCTGTTCCTGTGAATTACCATATAGACACTGTGGACTTCATTATTAGCGTCGCGCTGATCATTCTTGTGTCCTCTTTTTACAGGATACACTGACTTCGGGCAACGGATCACCAGTACTAAATCCGTTTGCGCTTGGTAATGCAAACGCGGGCGAACCAAGCGCGATCGAACTCCAGCTTTTGCGCACGATACAAAAGCATATTCAAACATATTTAGGCTCAATCAAGTCTTAGTGTTTGTTTTATGAACTACCGTATTTTCCCTCGTTCATTTATGTTTCCCTTTTTAATGAATCACTGTACATTGCGTTTTCATGTGAACCCGTTGTCATACAGTAATTGTCTTCGTATGCTACATACATTGAGTGGGATACGACCATCAACCGCATTGTGATGCTCCTTCTCTATAGAGCTTTAGTGACCTCGTAGATCAGTTAATAGAGCGCAATTGGTGAAAACATGTGGGTGGCGTCCAAGCGTAGTAGAACTGCTATCACGACGAGACTGCACCTTGAGTGGTGTGATGGCTTGCGCGCCTCTGTGACCCAAAGAGCTATACAGGATGGCTTCTTTAAGCCGGAGATGCAATCATATCTGACAGGTCAATGGATAGAGGTCAGACAAAGTCCAGTCTCCTGGTCCTCCAGGTCGGGGGTCGATTTGAGCTGACAACTCAATCGGCAAAATCAGTGGAAGAATAATTGATCCAAGCAAATGGGCTTCCACTAAGCCATCCCGCCGCCTTGCGCGCAGGTTCTTGTTAGAACTAAAGGCTTTGGATGAGAACCCTAATTGTTGTCCTGGTTTGTGGCTGGACACCCTAGTAGTACCCGTCCAACATCTCCCATGAACTGCACGAATAGAAAGAATTCCGTACTGCATCGGTCGTCGCGCAGGATAATCAGGACCGTGCTGCCCATTGCATCGAGCGGGGTGGGTAGTGATAAGTGGGCTACTTCTCAGAGTTCCCTCTCTTTTATTCAACTTTTGTCTTCTGTCCCTAAGCACCCATCTTTGCCCCTTCTATACACCCATAATGCTCCCACTGATGACACGGCCGATACTGTCAAATAGTGTCGCGAATAATCCTTTTTCTGGTAACTCATTTTCTCAAGCCTCGTCAGCCTCTGAACCTCGGCTCCTTCAACGTGCGTACACTTATGCAGCTGGGTCAGCAGGCGTGCCTAGCCCTCACATTAGATTCTCTGAAGATTGATCTCTGCTGCTTAGGTGAAACACGTATACATGATTCGAGCAGTGTAATTCAACTAACTGCTCCTGGTATCTCATCGAGGTATTTTCTGCACACTTCAGGAGACGAAGAGACTAGAGCTGTGGGTCAACGTGGTGTAGGAATAGTCTTGACTGACAAGGCTGAGGCTACCCTTTTAGACTGGATCCCGGTTACCAGTCGTTTATGTGCTGTGAAACTCCAGGGCTCAGTTGGCGTTCGAAAGGATAGTTGTGTTAAGCGCGATTTGTTTGTGATCTCGGCGTACGGCCCAACGGACTGCACCTCAGACTTGCAGAAAGATGAGTTCTATGATGAACTCGCCACCCTCCTTCGCAGCAGTAAAAGTTTTGACATTGCAGTGCTCGCTGGTGACTTCACTGCACAAGTTGGAAAACTCAGTGTGTCAGAAGCCTGTTTAGGTGGGCGTTGTGCTTTATCCGCTGAGCGTACAGATAACGGGGATAGACTTCTCTAGTTTTGTGCAGACAATCGAATATTCTGGTCTAGCACCAATTTCCGACACAGCTCGCGTTGCACAGCGACATGGCGCTCTAACTCTACAGGTGCTTTGAGTCAAATTGATCATATCGCCGTAAGCTACCGCTGGTGCAGTTCTGTTGAGAACTGCCGATCTTACTGGTCCACGTACGTAGAGTCGGATCATGCATTAGTTTTAATGCGATTATCGCTCCAGCTCCATGGTCATAGTCACAAACCGCAGGCCCGGTTAGCCGTGCAACGTTTGTGTGATCCAGAAGTAAGTACCCGTTAGGAGCAGAAGTTAGCACATGAGCTAGGATCTACGACGAACATTAATGTAGATGAGAATTGGGCCCATATCAAACAGGCGATGCACTTTGCAGCAGGTTTCGCCTGTGCTCCTAGATCCG
Organism: Fasciola hepatica; assembly: GCA_948099385.1. NCBI lineage: Eukaryota > Metazoa > Platyhelminthes > Trematoda > Plagiorchiida > Fasciolidae > Fasciola > Fasciola hepatica. The sequence goes on along the minus strand of CANUEZ040000247.1, from coordinate 163,691 downwards.
TTGTCCATCAAAGACACTGGATTTCGCAAGAGTCGCTGAGTATAATGGAGCAAAAGCGTCAGCTCTCGAACCGTATGAAGTTGAATAAGATGCAGAGAAAGTTACAAAGGCAAGTTACGCAAAGCCTTAAGAATGATCGAGAAAATTGATGGGTCAAGCCGAAGAAATGGAAATAGCAGCTGCTTCAGGTAACAGACAAAGACTGTTCAGACTTATTCGTGACAATGGTGGACGGCGCATCCAGGTCAGTGAAACGATTTGGGATAGAAATGGAGAACCAACCGTAGTAAACAGCAAATGCTTGACCGTTGAACCGAATACTTCAAGGAACAGTTTAGCTGGCCGCACGCTAGGGTGGTTACTCCTGTGTCAACAGCTGCAACTCCTTGGGTGGTATCATTTGAGCCCCCATCGGAAATAGAAGTAGAGTCATGTATTCGATTACTAAGGCGGGGGAAAGCGGCAGGTTCCGACGAACTTCCCCCAGTTCTTTTCAAGCTGAGTGGTGGGGCGTTGATAAAATCACTAACCGTTTTGCTCCGTGACATTTGGAACGAGGGGCGTATTTCGTTAATATGGAGTGAGTCATTGATTGGTCCGCTCTTCAAGAAGGGAATACGCAGTGACTGTAGTAACCATCGTGCGACTAGTCTAATTCTGACAGTCACCTAAGTATTAGCCTCGATTCTGCTGCACCGTCTTACACCAGCTCGCGAGAGGAATGCCCGCGCTCAGCAGGCAGAATTTCACCGAGGTCAAGGATGCATCGATCAGATTTTTGCTCTTCGCCGACTAATTAAAACGCGTCACACGCGCACCGCCGACCGACATTAGTGTTTTTGTTAGACCTGAAAAGCAGTTTCGATTCAGTTGATCGAACAGTGCTTTTTAGTGCTCCTCATCGAAAAGGTATGCTCTAGAATTTCATGAACCTACTGAGATCATTGTATTCTCATACTTCTGGCCGCGATGGAGTTTACGGTGAACTATCCGGTCGGTTCGAAACGACTAGTGGTGTTGGACAGGGGTGTCCTTTGTCTCCATTCCTGTTCAACTTCGTTGTGGACGAAATAATCGAGAATGCGCTGCAGAATCTTCAGGATGTAGGCGTCGAACCACGAAATAGTGGAAAGCTATGTGACCTAGATTACGCGGACGACGTTGTCTGCTTGTTCGAATCCGCGGAGCATGCTCAACGTGCACTAGATATACTCTCAAGAGCTGTTGCTCCATTCGGCATGCACTTTGCACCTTCAAAGTGTAAAGTGATGTTACAAGACTGGACGTCAACGATTCTGAGCTTGATTCTCAATGCGGAGGTGCTGTCAGTTGTCGACCACTTCACCTACCTCGGCAGCAGCGTGACGACGGATGGGAGCACAGTAGTAGAGGTGAGCACGCGTATATTCAAGGCTCGAGCGGTGTACGCTGGACTGAAGCACTTATGGCGTCGATCTGATATTTCACTGAAGTTGAAAGATCGTGTATACTGTGTCGCAGTACGTTCAGTTTTGTTGTATGGTTGCGAAACTTGGAGTCTGCGTGCAGAAGACATTCGTCGTCTTGAGGTTTTCGACCATCCATGTTTACGTAGCATCGCTAGGATTGGGTGGAATAGCCGAGTAAGTAGTGATGAGGTCAGAAAGCGAGTATTGGGTACTACTTCGGAGAACGTTTTGTCACAGCGTATCCAACTTACTAGACTTCGTTGGTTGGGACATGTGTTACGTATGTCAAACACACGTCTACCGTAGCGTGTCCTGTTCTCCGTTCCTCCTAGGGAGTGGAAAACACCACGTGGAGGTCAACAGATGACGTGGCAGCGAGGAATGAGAAAATGTACAGCAGACTTAGGAAAAGTAGGTGCTTCACTTCTTTGTGAGTGTGTATTTCGTGTGCTGGCTGCTAGGACATTCTCTCCCTTTCCCACCCATGTAGGTCCACTGCCTGTCCATCTTGTATATTCATATTTTCTAATTCTACGTGCAAAATGGTGAGAAAGGTAGTGGTCAGGGGGGCTTGCCCTACTGTTTAACACTGTACGATGATGATGATGGTGTAGTAGGACTGACAAATTTCGAATTTTAGATCACTCCAGGTTGTGTTCGAATCGGCCAATCAGTTCGAACAACCTCCGTTTTCTTCGAGAATAGTTCAGTGAGTTATTTTAGTCTAATTCTGTGAATGTATTGGTTGATTCGTAGCTATCACGCAGCACGTATTTCCTCGCAGACCAGCGTCTGTTCAGTGCCGAATTTGTCTTAAGCCTACAGAATCTTGAGAGATAGAGCAGCGGATTGATAAGATGATAAATGAATCCCGTCAAACGGGGATTGGCTGTATCGACAACCAGTCGGAAGAGACGGTATCAAATACCAGCTGAATCAGTTAGTTTCTGGCGCAACATTCGTTTAGTTGACTTATAGTTCTTAACTCATAAACCGAGCTTGTCTAGAAGCTGAGATGCTTTTACCACAAGATGGTCAAGAACAGTTTTGGTGGTCAACGAGTCACTTTTTTGCCGACCACCTTGATAAAACAGATACCAACGTTGTTTTACAACTTGTCCTCGGATTGCAGGCCATTCGCAATCAAGTCACAGCGCCACACCCCAGAAGACGAACAGCTTACACTTTTGGAAGTCGATTGCCTACTGGGAAAGGATATAAGCGAAACCTGGACCCTGTGTGGGTAGCCCATGCGTTCATTACAAAGTGATGATTAACTATAATCAGGTCGCTAACCAATATGCCTTATTCGATGCTCGCATTCGTTTTACTAACGATTGAGAGGGTACAATATCTCAGATATTCACCACGACTGCTGAATGATCTACTTACAGTCAACCCCAAATGTCACAACATGGTTTGGTTCGCAATTTCGTAAACGAGTCTTCCCCTGGTGCATCAAAACCAAACCCATCTCTCAGCTCGGAAGTCGTAAAAACAATCAAAACAACATTCAAAATCCCTCACTGGATGAAATGTATGGATTCCAACCAAGAGTTCGCTCTTACAGCCTGGGGAACCGAAACGCATGAACCATAAACCCCTCCGTGGTTACGCGCCTACACCACTCGCTTTACGCATATCTTCACATATTACTCTTTTCAATGTGGGCACAAAAGCACTCATTAATAGGTTGGTTTTGTTCACTCCATTTGAAATCTCAGTAGTTGGGGTGAGGTAGTAACTGCTTCGTACATACGCTGTTGCTCGTTCCCTCGTAACTCCCGTTAACTTGTTTTAACTATGACTTAGTAACAAGTTGACTAAAGTTCAGCTGTGGGTTATTTATCTACCAAAACTTCTGCAATCAACAGTGTGATTGTAGATTATTACGAAGAGATGGGGTCTATGCAGCTCTGATTGGATTCTCGCGCGTAAACCTTTTGCGGGACTTCATCGGTGGCAGAGATACAGCGCCAGTTTAGCGTTTCGATGCCAACAACCGTTCCTTAATTCCCTCGACGTATACAAAGAATTGCCCCAACTTCAACCTGATAAAGCATGCTACCCTGGTGGACTGCCCCCAACTGTCCTGAGGAAATGTGCTGCCGTATTATCCCCTGTTATATCCGACCTCTTCAGTCATTGTTTAACCCATACGAATAATACCTCACGGATGGGAAGTGGCATCCATTACACTCCTACTCAAGAAAAGAACTAGTAAGTTTCGCCCAGTAGCATGCACTTCCGTTATCCTCAAGATGTTTGAACGGCTACTACCACAGCGAATATCTCCTCAGCTTAATTTTTTTATTGCATACTTGCGCATGAGTGCAGCGGAAGGGGTAATCACCCCATAGCCAAAAGAGCCCATTGCACTAATAGGGATAACCGGTAACCGAATCCTGAGACTTGTGGTGGCAAAGAACCACATAAGGCCCCAATGGGTCGGGCGTGGTAACGATCCGGACGACAGTGGATTACTGTCTACCATCAAAGTAACCGGTGGTGGCGGGGATTTGAACCTCTGACCTCCGAGGTGGTAAGCAAACGCTCTAAACCACCCGACCACCGATTCGCCTACCGTTTTCTACGTTCAACCCTCGACGCCTCCGCTTCCCTCACACCCAGCGTTGTCGGCACCGGATCAGAAATGTGATACATTCAACTGCTTGACAAATCCAAAGTGCTTCAGATCCTGATGGATAGCGGAATTCAAACAAATGGTGTACGTTTGCTGTCCAGTTATTTTTCTGGTCGAAAATTGTTTTTGCAGTTTCGTGGTGCAACCTCCCCCGTGCCTCCAATCACGCAAGGAGTAGTACAAGAAGCAATCCTTTCTCCGTTCTTGACTTCTACGTATATCTCTGTGCCTGTACAGGACGACTGCATGCCGACAAAATACATGGACGACGTGATTCCTGGTATGCCACACCCTAATCAGTCCACACACATCTGAGCTTGCTAATTGGTCCTCCATACACAACCTATGAATAAATCCATCAAAATCTTCCGATATATTGTTTTGTCTTCACAAAGGGATCAGGTATTCTAATCTTTTAGAATCCACTCCTTCCTTGTTCATTAACGGTGGTTTCATCGGGGAAGTACGTCGGTGATATCTCCAGCCGTGACCTTTCTTGGTCCGAACATGTCGCCGCGGTCTTTTTGAAGATACGGCGGCTTTCGTTTTATTTTAAGGCTTAAATTCTTTGGTACTCCACTTCATTTCATCCGAAAATTTGTTTGTTTTTGCGTTCTACCCTACTGGCTCTATGCCCATCCCCTAATTTTCCCTGAATTGCTTTTTAAAGACTTTAATTGTCCGTTCCCTGAAGCACTTATCTAGAGGTAGTGGTTTACCTCAAAATCAGCTAACGCATTCTATAATGTGCCAACACATCAGTTCATGTACAGCGTTCTCCCATAGTCTATTGGCTGACGAATCGCACCCCTTTTACCTCGATCTCAGTAAATGTATTTCTACATCATCAAGACGATTCCGCTATAAACACCTATGTGCTGGTGCCAGGATTTACAAGTCCTCCACGGCACCATATTTCGCCCGTTTCCCGTCATTTCGGAACTAAACTCAGTGCCGACTTGACATTACGTATCACTAATTGTATTATTTTATAATTGGAAGTGATTACGTAGCTGCTGAATATCCACATTCGGGCGTATAAGTCGGTGGAGAATGATCCCAACGAGCAGTTGGTGCAATACTTATGAAGCTAATTCCTCTGTGGTTTTCACGAGAGGACCTGTCATCTTTCTTGTAAATCGGCACAATCACCGATTCGTACCATTTCCTGGGAATCTGCTCGCTATCCTAGATTACCCGGAGGAGTCTTATTAACTCCAAAACCAAAGCATCACCTTCATCTTTGACAGATAACGACAACATATCCGGCCCAGCGGCTTTGTACCTTTTGAAGTGACCTATCTCCCTCATAACCTCCATTTCTGATGGAGGAGTGCAATCTACCTGCATCGTTTCTCTTGCAGGTATTTTCGAAAGATCCACTTTAGAAATGAATCAACTAAACCGTTCCGCCCAACGGTCCAGACAATGTTCCTTGATGAGTCAGTGAGCCTTCAGGCTCCTTTAATAATTCACTTACATCGGACTTCCATGGATCGGCGCTTCTAATTAAACGGTAAAGGTTGTAACTGTTGCTAATGAACACAGCCTTTTCCATTTCCCTAAATGTCGCGATCCACTACTGCTTACGATCATTTCTCAGGCTGCTAGTCAGCTGGCGTCTCAGGGGTTTGTGTACGTCATTGAATGTGGCATCTGGAGGAATGGATCTGCGATCATCCGCAGAACAACGGATGTCAAGATTATTCATTGTTTGTGAGGTCTTCACAAGCCGGAACGGTATTGGAAGCGGCAGGCGTGGCTTTCTTAAGCCGTTGCCAGCGTTCGTTCTGGACGCCCGGCTGCATCGATAACTGTGCAGGCAACTGTCTAGAAAGCAAATCGCTTTTTATCGTCTAGAAGCAACTGTGCGGGACGAGTGTCTTTGGTGCAACCACAGACAAGACGTAAACGGAAGTGAGCACTTACCAAGGTTTGGTGGGAATCCATAAGCGTACACCAGAATTGACGACGGTCTGCAGTTAATCCACTTTAGCGTTGACCAATGACAGTATGGCTAATCTGAATCCGATATTGTGAAGCCCCACGAGGGCACCATGTCAGTCCATCCTGCTTCTTACAACAAAAGTTCGTACTCGCCAGAAAAACCGTGGTCGGAGCAAAGCTGGATGAGGGGAACTGCAGTCAATGGGTGCATACATAGACACGACGAACAAATATCGACACTTCAGTCTGTTGCTGTTGACATGTTCAGAACCGTCCAACAGAACTGCGCACCAACGACTGTTGACTGGGATCCAGTCTAGCAGTGCACGCTCAGCTCTTATGCTCAAACCGATCCCCACTCCAGCTTGACCGCGAGCACTGGCTACCGGGCCGGGTGAAGAATGAAGCGAGGGACTGCGATTGCATCCCCAGGTGGGAAGAGTGATCACAGAGGTGAGGTCTTATATGTTTCAGAGACAGCATACATCTATTTCAAAAATTTCAAGAGTTCTAGCAAGAGCAGCCTGTCGCCCTGTCTGATGTAGTGTGCAGCCGAGTGAATTTAATATGTAAGCTTGAGAAGTGTGTTCGATTTATATTCTACTCCCGAACGACCTTATTTTCCAGAGCCACAACACGCCTTGACGTTTTGCGTCGATCTTGAATTAAAAGAGAGGGGGAAAGATAAACTTTACCGGCGAGTTGCTGGAGGTTTCTGGGCGAATCATACTTCGTGGCTGCCCACATAACAGAAGGGGTTTCCCTTTGAGAACACTAACTGAGGCCTTTGACTGAAAAGTCTGACCCACGAGGCATTGGGTCGTTGACCCAGCATGGGGACTGGCACAGCATTCTTTGTGCCAGGGGCTATCCAGCTTAGGTGGTTGATAGCTGCCCAATGAAGCACGATGACCTCTCCCATCGTCGTTTGAAACTCCAGGCACTCCACTCTTACGTTTATCTAGTGGAGGTTTTAGACCGGAAAACTGTTTCTCCGTGTTTATTCGCTGGAATGTCCTGTAGTGGTGGTTAGGACCAAATGTCCATCAGGTGGTTTACGTCCGACCACTACCTATCGACTTTCCAGGCATGATTGCATCCTCGGCTTGAGAAAGTCATCTTGCATAGCTCTTTGGGTCATGGAGGTCAGCGGGCCATCACACCAACCCAAGTTGCAGTCTCGTCGTAATGGGTAACGCCTATTGCTTGGTTAACCTCAACGACACACTGGTTATGGGGCCTATTCAATCACGTTTATGCACACAGAAAAGCAGGTTATTCGGTTTTTGCGGGGTGACGTACTCAGACGTTGCGCCAGTCATCGCTGAATGGTGTTGGGAATGCCGCACGACGTTACTCCTGTGTTATACGTGCAATCCCAAATTCAATGATAAAAATCCGTTTGTGCTACCTACCGTCCCCTCAAATTGGCCTCATTTAAGGAATGGCGCAATACTCGTTGCTTTTTATAGACACCCTCAGTCATTATCTACAGGGACCAGGTTCTCTACTTACTACGGTTACCCACCATAACAGGTCAAGTGCCTGTCTTTTTCGCGAGCCGATTCAAAACTGCTCGCGGTTGGTGAGTACGATCCCAGCCGCACTTGTGGATGACCCCAAAATCCGAATATAATTTGTTTCTCAGACCACTCACTTCTCTAATTTTGGCGTGTTACTTACCTCTTCAGAGTATCAGAAGAAAAAGTCTAGCTGACACCAAATCCAAACTAAGCGCTGACATTATTCTTCGGAGTCCAGCTAGTACTCGTTAGTAACAGTTATAGGTGGGGTTCGCTTAATGGCTGACGGCCTCTTCATTCTTAATTTTTAGAGAAGAAAATTGCTTGTTTGCCAAACTGTGTTCTCCAAATGCGTTTACCGGGGACTTTCAGATAAAATCGCTTTCATCAAATCTGGGTTAGAGTTCTGGTTGAATTATCATCTATCCATGGTATCCCCCACTCTTAGAATTTCAAAGTGGTGATCACGAAGTAACCGCAACTGGCCCACAGCTGCTTCCTCACAAAGTTCTTTTTTGCTATCGAAAAGGGTATAAACTAAGAACTTGAAAGGCACAGGTAAAATGCCATATGTGCAAGTCCGAATGAGTGTTGCGCTTCCTTGTTTTCAACCGTCAATATCGCTGGAGTTAAGGGCAACATGTAGTTACCGAGCTAAACTCAATACATAACATAAGGTAGGATGTGTTTCTCAGGTCCACATGTTGACATTGTGAACGTTTTGACTCCGAAATTCGGTTGTGTATTACGTTAGGTATCTTGGATTGGCCCCATGAGAAATGCTACTGGAAAATGTTCCAGTAGTAAAAGCTGCAACTCGACCGAAATGAACTGTTATCGGACTCACTGAGCAGACTGTACATCTGAGTTTCAGGTTTTGACATGATCCCAAAAAGTCATAACTTGGAACATTTTTGAATCGGTGTGCAAAGTGGGCAAGATTTCAGCCCAATATTGGTTTGTATGCTTTATTGTGACCGAGAACGTGGATCCATTCAGTACAGCTGATTTATCATGTCTAGCGACTGACGTGGTGGTTGAGTACACACGATAACCTATTCGGCAGTTAGCGAGGCAGGGGTCAAACCCTCTGGGTGCTGTCTACAATGGGAAGAGTGATTAGCTTGGACTGCAACAGGTCTTTCGATTCATGACCATACTTATTGCTTGGTCGGCTTAATGGCAAGTGATTCGTGATTAAAAAAACCACAGGCTAAACAAGGCACTTTCACAAGCTGTGACAGACAAAATCAGATCACGAGGCAATCTATCCGTCTCATGGTTGCTTTCTCTGTATCGACCTGTTTGTCTAAATCGGGTGTTCATTGACCAGTTATCCGAACCACGAGGCCAAGATACACGCAAAAAACACTGAGGAGTACACTTCATTGCCACAAAAGCCTTCAGGATTCTCTTGTGTAAGGTCAGGACCTGCTCTCGTACAGTCTATAGCCCCTGGTCCTCGGTTCGTGACACGTTAACAGATATGCTCAGCAGCGCGCAAAAGGGCAGAACTGAAAACACTGGAGCGGGACAACGTGTGTACTGGAGGAACTCAACGGTGTGCACAGGCGGAGCAAGTGGAGCCATCAAATTCGGTGATTGTTCAGATAAACAGATTTGTTGATCTTTGTAATCGTGTATCGTATCCGTAGTACTACAAGCCTTCTGCGCTATTAAAGAAAACCGATAGTCATGTACCTGAGGCTTTTATTGGAGAACCACGTGAAGCCCCCAAAATGTCAGACACAATAACGAGCCGGGCGACAACGGTGCTGCCTGTGAAGCCCACCACACCCGTTTAAATTGGAAGGCTGTCACAACAAACACGGGTTACACCGGTCTGGTGCCATACTGGAAGTTGAAATCAGGAAGGCGTCGACGCGGACACTGACCTCTAGACTTCTATACTCCTTCAGTCCAACATGCATTTTGACTCAGTCGTAGGGCGTATCCATTTCAATCCCCGTACCAACGGGAACTCTGAATGTGAACGTCATGCAGATATATTAGTATCGTTTAAACTGGTGCAGTATCTGAGCACTGACAATCCATGTGTCAGACTGAGCGAGTGAATTAGTCCGAGATACTACCCAAAATAACAATGTTACCTGATGATCTGGGTGACTCACATAATTTCGGAATGCAGAACTAGTCAACAGTCCCAAGTGAATCTGTATTTTTTGATGTATGCATCTGATAACCTACGGGAAACGGCCCAACCAGGCAGCTGGGGTAATGTGGCTTAATTTATTCCTACTAGCGACTTTAGGATTCTGATGATAACTACGAAATACAACCAAATGACAAATGGCTGATAACCATGCTTTGGAACTGATGATGCAGGTGTCATGGTTGTCTACCATTCTGTTTCTCAGCCCAGCTTATGTACTCACATCATTCGATGACTGAAGCGTTACTTCGGATTTATCTCTCTACGTCCGTTGCTGAATCACTTGAGTTCAGAACAACTCAAGCTTCTAGCAACCCGTGGAACGTCTGTTCCGCCTAAGCGTCGCGAAGCTGATCCACATTCCGTCTACAGATGAGCAATGAATTCACTGGTATGAAACATTCGCAAGCTTTCTTTCTATCAGTGATGTGTCTGATCTCGGCAAAAGAAGTTTCTTTGGTTGACTGTCCTTTGGACTCCACGTTTCACGCACAAACCTCGGGTCATCCGACCAACCTCCACTTGGAAGCATCAGACTCGAGTTTCGCTCTCGTTAGAGCTCATCAGTGGTGCATATCCTCCGCCACACCCAGGGTTTGAACCCGGGCCCTTCCATCTCCCCAGTGATCTATTAATACATAAATGACTGTCTCAGTCAAGAGAATGCCATACAAACTCTTGAATGAATTTGCGTTAAGTCGGAGAACGTTTTATCCGCAGTTTCTGGCTAAGACCGAGCAAGAAACTAATCAGTTACTTGACCAATTCTAACAGCAACCAATTCGTCTCACTGAAGACTGTTTCTGCCTGTCAACACTGCGACCAGGCAATCTGTGACGAATTCAAGATAAGGCCGCATTCCAAAATCGTTCGTCAACGGCTTCTTGAGAAGCGAACGCTCGATCTCCAACAGGTTACCGATAAAGCTCAGCAGCAGTCGCTTGATTGAATTACCTGAGGGTCGAACGGCGCTATACCAGGGAAGACAGAAATGATTGTCTCAGTACACTATCCCGGTGCTCATTAAGACTGAAAAGCAAAGAAAAATAATGCGACATCTGCGAATTGTTTAGTTTGCGAAAAATACTGGCACTCGCGTTCAGGATATCCGACTCAGGTCACTAGTAACTCTTGTCCGGATGGAGGCGTTTTCAAGTCTGCCGATGCAATCCTCATGGAAAACGTAGTACCTGCAATAAAAATGGACGCTTCGTCACATTACTACATCTTTTACCGGGTTATCTCAGTCTACGGCACGTGATACCATTCACGGAGTGCCACTGAAGGCACTCATTAACACCGGGAGCTGTGAGAGTTACTTACCCAGTAACATCGCTGGTCTGTACTGCCCTATGAGAAGACCATATCGACGGCTTCGATTCACCTGTATTTTGCTACCCGCAGATGTGCTTCCACGAGATACAAAAGTACTTGAGAGATCATTTAAGAAACTTCAATGCTTCGTCTACTGTTCTGTCGTCGGTCTTATTTGACTCAACAAAATATTACCATTCACCAAGAATTAAAATCGACCACTCTCCTGTTTATATGCTCACTGCTGCAAAGGTCGACTTTACACCCCCTATCAATAATCTGACTCACATCTGTAAACCCTCTGCCACAAGATTACGTCCTCACTTAACGTCTGCCTGGCGAGCCCCATTTTCGATTACCAAAAACGAGACAAACGCATGTTAGTCGGCTATGCTCGAACTATAAGCCGCGGTAATCACGTTGATGCTCACCCCCTACCTAAGATGCGCGAAATCGTAGAGCAAAAGTCCCAACACAATGTGCTCATCACGCCAGACCTCCAGACTGTGCACAACCAAGTTCCCATACGCAAGCAAGAAAAGCGCTCACTGACTGCATTCGAAACATGCGGGCAATTATACCAGTTCTGTTCCATTCAGTTCAAAGTAACACATACAGTGGTCCGCACCATCATAAGTGACGAGTCCTTTCAGGATACATACACCCATGTCGACGACGTTACCGTGTGGGGTCATCCATTATAGGTTCGGAGTTTAAAAACAGCATCTGACACGTCCTCAGAACAGTTTTATTTCCGCTATACCACGCATCGATTCATAACATTTACACAATACACCATGTCATTCTGACATTACACGCATGTGATACTCAGTCCATTCTTAACGTTTACTACTTTCTGTTGACGAGGTTCGAACAGTTAGTAATCAGTGTGCAGAACTTAAGCCCCGTCGCATCAAATACTCATTCGACGGGTAAGTAAAAGTGAATCGGCTTTTGAAGGGATCATTGCTGATTTTAGAGACCAACCACCATCTACCTCCCGCAAAAAGTACCTTTTGACAATGGTCGGCGACTATCCTCAATTCCCTTTTGGTTTTTTGTCTAGACACAATCACTAATAAAACTATCAAATGCCTTGTTCAACTGTTTTCCCCATATGGAATGCCCTGACATCCACTCAGACCGCGACGCTGCCTTCATGTCAATTATAGCTGAAATTTCTGCTTCTTAAGGGAGTAGCAATCCATTCAGAAAAGGTCAGGTGGAGAGGCTGAATGGGGAAGTCATAACACTGGCATTGAAATCTCAACAATTAGACACCTCTCAATAGGAATGATTTTCGTTCGCCCTTTGCTGTGCACCGCAACTTGCGTGGCGTCTCATGAACACCTTTGTAATTTCCGTCGTATCTACCAGCAGAACCTCTCTCCCTACCCGACTGTCACACCCGGGGCCCGTTTAGTTGAACAGAAGCGCTCAGCATTCGAGACTTAAATGAATTGTCTCAGTTGTCGTGTATCAGGGACAAACGAATCAACTCAACTTCCCAATCGAAGAATCATCGTCAGAATGTCTGCCTGATTTTTCGCACCATACATTGACTCGATTCAAAGACTCACTATCACTTCAGATTCCCGATCCAGTAGAAAATACTCAACAATTTGTGGAAGCACACAAGCAAATAATTCAGTGCATACGACGTTGATAAGTTCGGATGAAAGTAGAGTTCTCCCGTTACAGTACACTAACATTTCATTTCGCAGGAGAGACTGACATAAACTCGTCCAATGAACGCCTTCCATTCTATTAATTTTTTGTGCTAATGACTTCATCTTATCATTCCAACACGTACTGACATTGTTGGAAGATTGAAGCATCGTTTTGGATCTATCTCATTCCTAGGTCTGCTGCTCAATCATTTGAATTTATTAGGCACTCTCCACACAAGTAATCTATAAACCTAACCTCATATCGTGATATGCAACCTGCAAGGCATGTGACAAATGCATTTTGTAAAATAATCTCGAAAATACAGGGACGTTTATCCATTATCGTAAAAAAGCGCAACAAGGGGAAGAATATCATGTGTACATTAGAAAGTTACCATGAAATATACAGCTGCCGGTTATCGTTGTCTTTCGGCTTTTCGTCGAGGTTCGTTGAATGGAGACTCTTGTTTTATGCGAGGCGCAGAGTTTGTGCTTTCATTTCTAGCCCGTGGTGAACGAACAACAACACGCTCTTGGCGCGGCAGGGACGGAGTAGAACCGCGTCTTCGTCGAGGCGGAGAAGGCGAAAGTTCTCGTCTTCGGCGTGGTGGGGAAGGGGATAGTTGCATTTGGTGGTGAGGGGAGGGTGTCACACCACGTCTTTGTCGGGATGGAGGTGAAAGTCTTTGTCTTCGGCGTGGTGGGGAAGGGGAAAACTGTACTCGGCGATGAGAGGAAGGTGTCACATCATGTCTTCGTCGGGGTGGAGAAAGTAACGGCCCCCGATTTCCATCCGGTGGAGAGAGCATTTGATTGCGCCCCTCTCGAGGTGGGAAACGATTCGGGATTCGTAATCGATGAGGTGAGAAATCCTCCGTTTGTCTTCGCCTTGGAGGGGAGTTGACTGACTCGCACACTGAACGGAATGGTCCAATTTCACTTCCTCTCTTTTCGTGTGGGGATAAATCCGTCGAACCATCTCTGTATTTCCGTGAGGAATCAATCACTGGTCGTGAGGGAGAACCTCTTCTTTTATGTGGTGGAGACCAAGATGGGCTTCGTCGCTTGACTGCGTGACTTGACGGTTGGTCACTATGGGGTTCTCGATCATCCGGCGGACTCCTTTTTCGTTCAGATCGAGTCGGTAGGCGGGGGTGGTCTGGGATTTTGTTTGGGGAGCGATTTGCTTTTTCTCGTTCAGCTTTTTTAGCTAGCTCTTTTTGTTCTTTTTGAACTTTCTTCAGCTGTTCTACTACTTCCGGACCACAGCCGTGTTCACGAACAAACGCAGCCACCGCATCAGGATCCTCTGGCACAGTCGCGTTTTTTTTCGGTTTTCGTTTACTACCACCCACATCTAGAGTACCATCCTTCGGTACCTTGTATTGTTCCACATGGTCCACGCGAATTATTCGTCCAGCTAGTTTGATTCCGTTAAGATTATCTGTCGCCAGAACAGTGCTACGCTGATCCTCGTAGCACAGAAAAGCAAAACCTTTTGACTGGCCAGTTTTTCTGTCTCGGACGAGATTGATATTTACTATTTCACCGTACTGGGAGAAAACACAAATGAGATCACCTTCGGTCAGTTCGTAATTAAGACCACCAACGAAAATCCAAGCAGACTTTTTGTATTGCATATGCCATGAACTAAGTGTGCCGGTATAACCCAACCGTAGCTCACGTTCATTTAAGATATTCTGGTTCTTCGTGTTTGTCAGTGGATTCATTGTTGCAGTGGTCAAATAGAGAGTATAGACAGAACTTTTCCTTCCCTGGAAATTGGGTTCTGCAATGGAATTTACGGAACGTTATCACTAATACTGTTGTGGAATTGCATAAATGGATAATTCAACAGAAAGGAATGTATGGTATAGTAAATGAAAAAGCTCAGTTATTACGGCGGAAGAGGAGGACTTCGCCGTTACTGTTAGGGACTAGAACGGGCAACTGTGACTCTGAGTTATGAACTAACAAGTTGAATGCGGCAGACGACAGCAAACTGCTATTTATCATCAAAAATGACCGATAACAATCAAGTTGAAACTGAATATCTAAAATCTAAATATCTATGATTAAAACTACGACCATTACGTGTCGGAATATTATACTAACTACACTGTAAAAACAAAAAATCCACAGCAGCGGTTTCTGGTTATGTCTGTTTTTCAGAAGAAACTTAAACACTGATGGGTATTTATACGTATCTGGAAAGTTCAGTTTTTCGACTTTCAACTGTATCAGGCCGCATTGTGATGGTGCAATACCTTCAGCGGCGAGCTCTAAACTCGCCCGTCTTGAATACGCTGTGTAGAACTACAGCATTTAAAGTGCGCCTCCAGGAGACCAACCCCGTCCACATGAAAGTCCAAAATCGACTATCAAGTGGACACGGTCCCTCTCGTCTACTTGGTCATTTGCTCAGTACAGGAAAAGTCAATATCCACTTTTAACAGCAAAACCACAGTTTCGAATACACATCTGGGTTACGCTTATTAACTGACTTGTGTCTACTATTACCGCATTACGGTATTTAGGATAGAAAAGATGAGAGTTACAAAGGATAATTCCCAGAACAGGTTAAGCACGTTACGTATGATCACCGGCAGCCATGAACATTCGACCCTCGATAGACAACCGGATGTCATGCCGACACCACAGATGACGGAGGTTGGTAAAAACCAAATGCGCCTTCTGTACTTGTGATGAAAATTCATCCGAAATCTGTCCACCTGGTGACATGCAACTGCCCAGGTGACAAAACTTATCCACTTCAGCTAGAGTGTCGCGGCCAGTGGTGTAGTTGCATTCAGACTATTTCTTGTATTCGTGATTTTCATTCATTACGTTAATCTTTTTGGATCTTTTTTCACTTGACGCTTCGATATTTTTTGCCCTTGACTCGAGAATGGTGGAAGGCAACAACCGAAACCGGAGCACAAAAGTGCGAGACCGGCGGTTCTATAAACTGAAACCGACAGTCACAGACTTCCAAAAAATGAAAACATCTGTGAATGGGTACCTGCAGTTTATGAAACGTGTTTGTTACGTTTCATTCCCAAAAGCGTGTTACCTACCTGCGGACGTCAATGCAGGATTCTAGAAACTAGTTGTCTCAAAACATTCCCTCACCGTTTAGTGCCACTTCAAAACCCCAGGAATCCTAACATGTTTCAAGGCTATAGGTAATATATATATATATATATATATATATATATATATATATATATATATATATATATATATATATATATATAGTGATTTCACATCCGCCTAATATCAGACTGTGCTCAACAAAATATGGTATACCGACGAGTAAAGAGACAGATGGAGTCCAACTTAATGATTTGTTTGTGAGCGCAATACTGCCAGGCTCCTCTTGGCCAAAGCCGGTGATTTTCTTAAGCGTCCACAACCGGAGCCTTGAGCTATCCAAAGCTTAATTAGCAAGGCAGCGAGACGAGGCGCGGGTTCCGTAACCAACTGGGGGCAGGTGACTAACTACTCAGTTCATATGCATTTCGGATGAGGCCAGACATCCTGGGTACCTACTACACCTTCCGCCGCAGATGCCGGTGAGTGTAGTGCTGTGTGCTTCATACGCCGCCTGTGGTTGGTTTGGAATCAGGGTTTATCCAACTCCCCTAGACTGGTTACCAGCCAATCTGGCGGAGAGCACCGGGCGTTCGCCTTCGTCTCGCACTTTAGTGAAAACACCTTGCCACGAGAAGGCAGTGTGCAGGACTTTTTCGTAGAATACTTATGAATGAGTTGGTTATCTGTTTTGTCGCGCAAAGAACTTCGCAGGTTCACGCCTCGTCTCTGCCAGAATGTCCGATAGCGAGCCCACTGAGGGATAGCTATTCATGTGCAAGGACAGGTAACCCAGATACCCCTTGATTCACGACCAACCAGCCTCTGGTATGTGACCCCGGAAACACTGATCGTGTGTTAAAAGAGGCCAATTCAAAATATGAAGCGTCTCGGCCGCTTCTGTTTACAACTGTGTTTCCACTGGGATGAAAAACGCAAAACCACTAATTTAATAATGGAAGGGAAAATGTTAACAATGAAAGAGATTTAACTATGCTCCCGCCAAGCTGGTATAGATAGTAAACTTACTAAATATCGATGAGCTCAAGCATGAAACGGGCCTACTAATAATTTGAAATCTTCCAAATGAAACGGAACTGACAGTGCCTGTCACATAACCGTCAACCCTTCCTTCTGTTTAGCAGCGAACCAACGGGCGATGGTTTAATTAGCTTGCATAAAAATAAAAACCAGTAAACATCTGTAAACACGAAGTACCACTAGCAGAGGACTGCAATGTTGAACACATGGGAAACGGTCACCACAGGGTGTTTGAGTTAATGACATGGTGCACTGCTTAGGAAACTAGCACCACTTCTAAAATTCAACAAAAAGCACGTTACTTAGTTAATTGAGCATACAACAAGCAACCTTTACTATTATCAAAAGTTTTTCTAGTCCCGTTTAAGGATTGATTAGCGCGTCGCACAACGGACAGGTACAGTGCACTAAATGCTATGAAGCCCAACGTCTTTCGGCGATTTCTCGTTTTCAGGAGTAGCTAATAAAACGACTAACTACAATCCTCAAAGCAATGGTCAAGTTGAATGGTACAATAAGAAAAACAGTATCTTCGTACTTCCGTTTGAGAAACCCAGCAATTTACCAGTAGGAGTTAGTGCTACCTGAGGCATTGCATGCTACCAGATTAGTGCTGTGTACTACAATCAATGCGACGATCCCCAAACGTATGTTTATTCACCATCGAAAATCTCCTGCAGGCACCAGTTTATCTTGATGCCTTATACCGCCTGGGCCAGAGCTATATCGAAAGAACATCCGCTCGTCCAAGTGTGATCCCGTAATAGAGGAAGTAGAACAGCCACAGAGCAACCCCGAGTACTTTTACATACGTCTCTCTGATGGACGCGAAGAAATAGTATCACTTTGCCATCGTGCTCCCGTAGAACGAAGGAATTCAGCACCATCTATCACTTTTTCAGGTTCAATTGCAGTCTCTCTTCCGCGTAACAGCATGCCATGTGTCCCAGATTCGCAAGGACCTGTCTTTCATCTGGCAGGACCTCAGTGAACGAGAAACAAACATTGAAAATCTCCTCTTAGAACAACACACAGTGAGAACCTATCGTCTTTGAAACCGTGAGGGGTAACAACGCAGTGTTAACATTCGCTACCCCCCCCCCCCCCTTACAGACTACGCGAAACAACCTACGCCAATATTTGTTTTCTAAGTGATAGTGAATACCAAACCCTTACTAGTGCCTGTCTCATAATCCGCTCCCATTTCGCCTGCATACCCTAACATTTTGCATGTCTCGTTTTCGCTCGTATGCTTCGTCTTTGACTGAGTAAAGTCTTCGAATCAGACTTGTCTTCCGACTTCTTATTCTTTTATTCGTTTACACTTTTGCGTCACAGTGAAACTGCCATTTAAGTGCAAGAAACTCTTACAATAACGGATTGTAGACGATTGACACAATAAGTTTGCCAAAAAAGTTGATATCCGTATTAGTATGTATTCCAAAAATGGACAATGTATTCTGAAGTTATATAGAAAAGCCAATTGTAGACTACGGTTTTCTATGGAAGAAGAGTGACCGTTGTAAAGTATTATGAACCCTATCTAAGGAGTCAGATACATTTGCAAATAAGGATGTTCCCTATCAATGGAACGACTTTATAATGATAGTGAGTACCACCACTTAGCTTTGCCGTGTATATTCCACGGTGTAATGGCAATTTGAATGTTGGATATCACGTTATTCATCTGAATGCATAGTTTTGTTTACCGAGCATATAGCACAATAGCCGCCATGCTTCACGACTATTGTCAAAAAAACAACATTGAGCACACGTTCTCGCCGTCATACCACCCACAATCCAATGGCCAGGCTGAACAGTTCGTGGACACCTTTAAGAGAGGACTATTCAAATCGCGGGGGAGGGAACATCAGATGAAATCCTACAGCAATTCCAGTTCGTGTATAACACAACGTCAAATGCCTCTACATCTCAGGGACTATCTCCGGAAGATGTTCTAATGGGTCGAAAACTAAAGGCCACTCACAACGCCCTGTTTCCGACAAGACCTCAACAAATTACAGTGCAGAACAAAGGATTTGCCGTGGGCTCAGCTGTGTATGCAAGAGAGCACTGATCTACAAAACCAATGTGGGCCGCAGGAGTGATCAGGCATCGGCGTGGAACCAAACTATAGGAAGTATCCGTTGATGACGATATATGGGTCAGACAACAGAACCAACTTCGCAGCTGCCATGAATATACCCCAGAATCGACCGCACGAACAATACATTTCATTGGAAATCCTACTGGATACCTTCAAACTACCCACACCACAGCCACCAACGACAACCCCGGAAACCGACTTGCTACCAAGGCGATGGTCAGACCGATCAAGAAGACAAACCCGACAGTTTCAAACGGACCAACACGGACCAAGCTACAGATAACTACCAAAAAGGGGAGGTGTTACGATGTTAAAACGAACGAGAAAACATTCTTTAGACAAACCAATAATCAACTCAAGCGTGTCGGGCCGGATTGAACAATCAATAATCAATAAAGTATCGGATGACTCATGACGTAACCCTTTTTGCTAATCGAGCATCCATCTACAGTCCGACGCAAATTGAGCCAACGGATCAACAGTCGATTCGGCAAAATATTGTTATCAACCTAATCGGCCCCATGGACTTCAATCTAACTGGACGCCCGAATATTCGATTTTCGCTTTATATACAGCACAGTAATTTCTGTTAATGACACATTTCTGGTGAATCAGGCTTTGCTTTCTGATTTTTCGTAGCGGGTTGGAGCGATCGGGAATCGCAAGCTGAAATTCAGTGCGCTGGTTTCACGAGAGACCAAAACGTATTAACTGGCGACAAGTCTTGTGTACCAATGGCGTCCACTGATCCAGACTTGAAGATGCTACAATCTCACCTCAAACTGATGGACTTTGACTGCCCGACTCGCAAACATGGGCCCAACACCGACCACAACAGATCGTGATCTAAACATGATTCTTGAAAACGTGACAGAGTTTATCCATGACCCCCAGTCTGGTGTCACCTTTGATTCTTGGTTCAGGCGCTACGGACATCTTGCTCGTGGAACTCACCAACAAGGATGACGAAACAAAAGTCCGACTCTTGCTGCGAAAGTTAGGACCCGCAGAACACGCCCGCTACACTAATTATATTCTACCTGGAGTCCCCCGCGACTATTCATTTGATGACACGATTAGTATCCTCATAAACATTTTCGGAGAGACTTCATTGTTGTTCAACGCACGTTATCAATGCCTCAAATTGGTGATGCGGGATGCCGACGATCTCGTGACATATGTTGGCATCGTGAACCTTGAGTATACCCGTTCCAAATTGGGATCATTGATTGAAGACCAGTTTATGTGTTTGATTTTCATTTGCGGGTTACAATCACCCACTCAATCAGATCTACGTACCAGATTGCTGATGAAAGTTGATCAGGAGTCCAACACAACTGCATAACAATTGGTTGACGAATGTGAACGCTTAATCAGTTTGAAACATGACGCAGCTAATTCGATCACCCATTCAAGCAGTCAACAAACTCACGACGCACAAAAAAGTTCCAGCCAAGAGAAATTCGACAAATTTCCATAATGTATTGATGTTTGGCAGATTTTGACAATGTTTTGAGGTGATCCAAATGTGAAAAGTCTTTGGCCCCGGCGGAATTCAAACCCACCCATAAACCGAGCCCCAACAAGCCGCCTTCGCCGTGCTATCATTGTGGTGCGTGGCACTTTCATCGTTTCTGTCCATTTAAAAACCACCGTTGTACGTGTTGTCACGCTTTTAGTCATAAAGACGGACAATGCTAACCAAGACACTCAACCTGGAAGAAACCGGTACCTATGTTCAAACCCAAAATCAATAACGACCACTCATTCACCCACTCGTACGGACTGACAGCAACCTTCCAAATAAACATTACTGAACGACGGAAATTTTTAGACGTCTACATCAACTACCATCTAGTCGGTCTACAGTCAGACACAGCGTCAGACATTTCCATTATTTCGGAGAAGACTTGGAACGCTATCGGATGCCCAGACATTCAACCAACCTCAATGACTGCAACTAGTGCTTGTGGTGGCACACTCAAACTCTCCGGTCAGGTTTACTGTTCCGTCACCCTAATGGGAAAATCAACCAACACGACATGTCACATCACTCCAGCTGACATGAACCTTTTTGGATGTGACTAGCTTGATGAATTGTGTCTCGTCAATATACCCATCAGTGCATTCTGCCACCGCGTGCAAACACAGTCCGAAAATTCATCACTTGTGGGCCCACTCATCAAACGCTTTCCCTCGGTTTTCGGGGAGAAACTTGGCTGCTGCACCCAAACTCAAGCCAAACTACAACTGAAAAAGACAGTC
The DNA here is from genome assembly GCA_948099385.1 of Fasciola hepatica. Classification (NCBI taxonomy): domain Eukaryota; kingdom Metazoa; phylum Platyhelminthes; class Trematoda; order Plagiorchiida; family Fasciolidae; genus Fasciola; species Fasciola hepatica. Next base: position 142,466 of record CANUEZ040000247.1, on the reverse strand, counting down.
GACCGGTATTCAGACCGAAACGCCCCGTACCGTATGCTGCTTTATCGCTCGTCGATCAGGAGCTTAAACGGCTCGAAGACCTGGGGATCCTACCTCCCGTGTCATTCTCCGAATGGGCTGCGCCCAATGCGATTGTGAAGAAACACAATGGCACTGTCAGACTCTGTGCCGATTTTTCAACAGACCTCAATGCGGCGTTAGAACCCGATTGCTATCCACTACCGCTTCCGGAGGACACTCACAACCCTCAACGGCGGTACGTGTTTCGCAAAACTCGACCTAGTCGAAGCATACTTCCAGATAGAAGTGGCACCAGAATCTCGATATCTGCTGACGATAAACACCCATCGGGGGTTATACCAATTAACATGCCAACCATATGGAATAAAAACCGCCCCCGCGGTTTTCCAACGGGTGATGGACACAATGATCGCTGGTCTATCCGGAACTGCAGCCTACCTCGACGACATCTTTGTGACTGGAAAGTCAACAGAGGAACTCCAATGTCGGTTGGACCAACTGCTCAATCGAATCCAATTATTCGGGCTACACCTGAGACTACAAAAACGCCAATTCTACCTCAGCTCAAACAAATACCTCGGTCTCAGTTGACGCAAATGGTCGCCACCTAGATTCAGAAAACGTTCGAGCAATACAGCATACGCCAAGACCGAAAAACGTCAAGTCCCTTTGCTCATTTTTGGGACTAATCAGCTACTACAGTGCATTTCTACCGGCACTTCACGAAATACGCGTGCCACTCAATCGACTGCTTCAAAAAGATCAACCACGGCATTGGTCACAAAACTGCCAAGCCTCGTTCGACCATTTGAAACGAATGCTCACGTCAAAACTACTACTCACACATTACAACCAGAAACTCCCGATCATTCTTGCAGCGGACGCATCAAACTATGAAGTCGGAGCAGTGATCTCACACGTGTTCCCAGACGGGTCAGAAAAGGTAATCGTCCATGCTTTCCGCACCCTAACGCCGACAGAGAACTACGGACAAATTGAGACAGAAGACCTAGCCATTGTATTCGCCATCAAGAAGTTCCACAAACTTCTGCATGGCAGACATTTTACGCTACTCACGGATCCCAAGCCGTTCTTGTCAATCTTCGGTACAAAGAAAGGCACACTGGTATACTCGGCCAACCGACTCCAGAGATGGGCCACGATCCTGTATCGTAAAACAAGTGAATTCGGACAGGCCGACGGACCATCTCGTCTCATCGGAAATCAACCAGGGGAGGATGAAGAAGCCATCATTGCCACAATCTCAGCCGAAAAAACTGCATTGTCCGAACTGACCGACTCTATCCGAGCAACCCCGGTAACGGTTGACGATATTCGAGATGCAACCAAGTACGACCTGACGCTAAAACAAGCCATTAAATTTGTTCAAACGTCATGGTCTCACACTAAGCTATCGAATGAATGACCAAAACTGTACCGTTGACGCGACTCCCTCTCGGTTTTCGACCCCTGCCTCATGTCAGCACAGTGAGTTGTGATATCAGCATGATTACGACGAGCCGTACTACGAAAATTCCACATCAGTCATCCGGGGATCAACAGAATGAAAGCCATCGCTCGAAGTTATACTTACTGGCCCGGCATGGATGACGACATCCAAAATGTAGTACGACAATGTTCTAAATGTCAACAAGTAGCAAAAATGGCCCCACACCAACCGCCTGTGTCGTGGCCAACACCAGAACGACCATGGGCGAGAATTCACATCGACTTCGCTGGCCCTATTGACGGGACCCACTACTTAGTTGTCGTTGATGCCTTATCAAAATGGCCAGAAATTCTCTCAGTCGACCCAACAACTTCATATGGAACAATCGAGGCACTACGGAAGATCTTCGCACGACACGGATTGCCTGACCAGATCATATCTGACAACGGCTCACAGTTTACCTCCGCCATGCTCCACGACTATTGTCAAAAAAACAACATTGAGCACACGTTCTCGCCGTCATACCACCCACAATCCAATGGCCAGGCTGAACAGTTCGTGGACACCTTTAAGAGAGGACTATTCAAATCGCGGGGGAGGGAACATCAGATGAAATCCTACAGCAATTCCAGTTCGTGTATAACACAACGTCAAATGCCTCTACATCTCAGGGACTATCTCCGGAAGATGTTCTAATGGGTCGAAAACTAAAGGCCACTCACAACGCCCTGTTTCCGACAAGACCTCAACAAATTACAGTGCAGAACAAAGGATTTGCCGTGGGCTCAGCTGTGTATGCAAGAGAGCACTGATCTACAAAACCAATGTGGGCCGCAGGAGTGATCAGGCATCGGCGTGGAACCAAACTATAGGAAGTATCCGTTGATGACGATATATGGGTCAGACAACAGAACCAACTTCGCAGCTGCCATGAATATACCCCAGAATCGACCGCACGAACAATACATTTCATTGGAAATCCTACTGGATACCTTCAAACTACCCACACCACAGCCACCAACGACAACCCCGGAAACCGACTTGCTACCAAGGCGATGGTCAGACCGATCAAGAAGACAAACCCGACAGTTTCAAACGGACCAACACGGACCAAGCTACAGATAACTACCAAAAAGGGGAGGTGTTACGATGTTAAAACGAACGAGAAAACATTCTTTAGACAAACCAATAATCAACTCAAGCGTGTCGGGCCGGATTGAACAATCAATAATCAATAAAGTATCGGATGACTCATGACGTAACCCTTTTTGCTAATCGAGCATCCATCTACAGTCCGACGCAAATTGAGCCAACGGATCAACAGTCGATTCGGCAAAATATTGTTATCAACCTAATCGGCCCCATGGACTTCAATCTAACTGGACGCCCGAATATTCGATTTTCGCTTTATATACAGCACAGTAATTTCTGTTAATGACACATTTCTGGTGAATCAGGCTTTGCTTTCTGATTTTTCGTAGCGGGTTGGAGCGATCGGGAATCGCAAGCTGAAATTCAGTGCGCTGGTTTCACGAGAGACCAAAACGTATTAACTGGCGACAAGTCTTGTGTACCAATGGCGTCCACTGATCCAGACTTGAAGATGCTACAATCTCACCTCAAACTGATGGACTTTGACTGCCCGACTCGCAAACATGGGCCCAACACCGACCACAACAGATCGTGATCTAAACATGATTCTTGAAAACGTGACAGAGTTTATCCATGACCCCCAGTCTGGTGTCACCTTTGATTCTTGGTTCAGGCGCTACGGACATCTTGCTCGTGGAACTCACCAACAAGGATGACGAAACAAAAGTCCGACTCTTGCTGCGAAAGTTAGGACCCGCAGAACACGCCCGCTACACTAATTATATTCTACCTGGAGTCCCCCGCGACTATTCATTTGATGACACGATTAGTATCCTCATAAACATTTTCGGAGAGACTTCATTGTTGTTCAACGCACGTTATCAATGCCTCAAATTGGTGATGCGGGATGCCGACGATCTCGTGACATATGTTGGCATCGTGAACCTTGAGTATACCCGTTCCAAATTGGGATCATTGATTGAAGACCAGTTTATGTGTTTGATTTTCATTTGCGGGTTACAATCACCCACTCAATCAGATCTACGTACCAGATTGCTGATGAAAGTTGATCAGGAGTCCAACACAACTGCATAACAATTGGTTGACGAATGTGAACGCTTAATCAGTTTGAAACATGACGCAGCTAATTCGATCACCCATTCAAGCAGTCAACAAACTCACGACGCACAAAAAAGTTCCAGCCAAGAGAAATTCGACAAATTTCCATAATGTATTGATGTTTGGCAGATTTTGACAATGTTTTGAGGTGATCCAAATGTGAAAAGTCTTTGGCCCCGGCGGAATTCAAACCCACCCATAAACCGAGCCCCAACAAGCCGCCTTCGCCGTGCTATCATTGTGGTGCGTGGCACTTTCATCGTTTCTGTCCATTTAAAAACCACCGTTGTACGTGTTGTCACGCTTTTAGTCATAAAGACGGACAATGCTAACCAAGACACTCAACCTGGAAGAAACCGGTACCTATGTTCAAACCCAAAATCAATAACGACCACTCATTCACCCACTCGTACGGACTGACAGCAACCTTCCAAATAAACATTACTGAACGACGGAAATTTTTAGACGTCTACATCAACTACCATCTAGTCGGTCTACAGTCAGACACAGCGTCAGACATTTCCATTATTTCGGAGAAGACTTGGAACGCTATCGGATGCCCAGACATTCAACCAACCTCAATGACTGCAACTAGTGCTTGTGGTGGCACACTCAAACTCTCCGGTCAGGTTTACTGTTCCGTCACCCTAATGGGAAAATCAACCAACACGACATGTCACATCACTCCAGCTGACATGAACCTTTTTGGATGTGACTAGCTTGATGAATTGTGTCTCGTCAATATACCCATCAGTGCATTCTGCCACCGCGTGCAAACACAGTCCGAAAATTCATCACTTGTGGGCCCACTCATCAAACGCTTTCCCTCGGTTTTCGGGGAGAAACTTGGCTGCTGCACCCAAACTCAAGCCAAACTACAACTGAAAAAGACAGTCGACCGGTATTCAGACCGAAACGCCCCGTACCGTATGCTGCTTTATCGCTCGTCGATCAGGAGCTTAAACGGCTCGAAGACCTGGGGATCCTACCTCCCGTGTCATTCTCCGAATGGGCTGCGCCCAATGCGATTGTGAAGAAACACAATGGCACTGTCAGACTCTGTGCCGATTTTTCAACAGACCTCAATGCGGCGTTAGAACCCGATTGCTATCCACTACCGCTTCCGGAGGACACTCACAACCCTCAACGGCGGTACGTGTTTCGCAAAACTCGACCTAGTCGAAGCATACTTCCAGATAGAAGTGGCACCAGAATCTCGATATCTGCTGACGATAAACACCCATCGGGGGTTATACCAATTAACATGCCAACCATATGGAATAAAAACCGCCCCCGCGGTTTTCCAACGGGTGATGGACACAATGATCGCTGGTCTATCCGGAACTGCAGCCTACCTCGACGACATCTTTGTGACTGGAAAGTCAACAGAGGAACTCCAATGTCGGTTGGACCAACTGCTCAATCGAATCCAATTATTCGGGCTACACCTGAGACTACAAAAACGCCAATTCTACCTCAGCTCAAACAAATACCTCGGTCTCAGTTGACGCAAATGGTCGCCACCTAGATTCAGAAAACGTTCGAGCAATACAGCATACGCCAAGACCGAAAAACGTCAAGTCCCTTTGCTCATTTTTGGGACTAATCAGCTACTACAGTGCATTTCTACCGGCACTTCACGAAATACGCGTGCCACTCAATCGACTGCTTCAAAAAGATCAACCACGGCATTGGTCACAAAACTGCCAAGCCTCGTTCGACCATTTGAAACGAATGCTCACGTCAAAACTACTACTCACACATTACAACCAGAAACTCCCGATCATTCTTGCAGCGGACGCATCAAACTATGAAGTCGGAGCAGTGATCTCACACGTGTTCCCAGACGGGTCAGAAAAGGTAATCGTCCATGCTTTCCGCACCCTAACGCCGACAGAGAACTACGGACAAATTGAGACAGAAGACCTAGCCATTGTATTCGCCATCAAGAAGTTCCACAAACTTCTGCATGGCAGACATTTTACGCTACTCACGGATCCCAAGCCGTTCTTGTCAATCTTCGGTACAAAGAAAGGCACACTGGTATACTCGGCCAACCGACTCCAGAGATGGGCCACGATCCTGTATCGTAAAACAAGTGAATTCGGACAGGCCGACGGACCATCTCGTCTCATCGGAAATCAACCAGGGGAGGATGAAGAAGCCATCATTGCCACAATCTCAGCCGAAAAAACTGCATTGTCCGAACTGACCGACTCTATCCGAGCAACCCCGGTAACGGTTGACGATATTCGAGATGCAACCAAGTACGACCTGACGCTAAAACAAGCCATTAAATTTGTTCAAACGTCATGGTCTCACACTAAGCTATCGAATGAATGACCAAAACTGTACCGTTGACGCGACTCCCTCTCGGTTTTCGACCCCTGCCTCATGTCAGCACAGTGAGTTGTGATATCAGCATGATTACGACGAGCCGTACTACGAAAATTCCACATCAGTCATCCGGGGATCAACAGAATGAAAGCCATCGCTCGAAGTTATACTTACTGGCCCGGCATGGATGACGACATCCAAAATGTAGTACGACAATGTTCTAAATGTCAACAAGTAGCAAAAATGGCCCCACACCAACCGCCTGTGTCGTGGCCAACACCAGAACGACCATGGGCGAGAATTCACATCGACTTCGCTGGCCCTATTGACGGGACCCACTACTTAGTTGTCGTTGATGCCTTATCAAAATGGCCAGAAATTCTCTCAGTCGACCCAACAACTTCATATGGAACAATCGAGGCACTACGGAAGATCTTCGCACGACACGGATTGCCTGACCAGATCATATCTGACAACGGCTCACAGTTTACCTCCGCCATGCTCCACGACTATTGTCAAAAAAACAACATTGAGCACACGTTCTCGCCGTCATACCACCCACAATCCAATGGCCAGGCTGAACAGTTCGTGGACACCTTTAAGAGAGGACTATTCAAATCGCGGGGGAGGGAACATCAGATGAAATCCTACAGCAATTCCAGTTCGTGTATAACACAACGTCAAATGCCTCTACATCTCAGGGACTATCTCCGGAAGATGTTCTAATGGGTCGAAAACTAAAGGCCACTCACAACGCCCTGTTTCCGACAAGACCTCAACAAATTACAGTGCAGAACAAAGGATTTGCCGTGGGCACAGCTGTGTATGCAAGAGAGCACTGATCTACAAAACCAATGTGGGCCGCAGGAGTGATCAGGCATCGGCGTGGAACCAAACTATAGGAAGTATCCGTTGATGACGATATATGGGTCAGACAACAGAACCAACTTCGCAGCTGCCATGAATATACCCCAGAATCGACCGCACGAACAATACATTTCATTGGAAATCCTACTGGATACCTTCAAACTACCCACACCACAGCCACCAACGACAACCCCGGAAACCGACTTGCTACCAAGGCGATGGTCAGACCGATCAAGAAGACAAACCCGACAGTTTCAAACGGACCAACACGGACCAAGCTACAGATAACTACCAAAAAGGGGAGGTGTTACGATGTTAAAACGAACGAGAAAACATTCTTTAGACAAACCAATAATCAACTCAAGCGTGTCGGGCCGGATTGAACAATCAATAATCAATAAAGTATCGGATGACTCATGACGTAACCCTTTTTGCTAATCGAGCATCCATCTACAGTCCGACGCAAATTGAGCCAACGGATCAACAGTCGATTCGGCAAAATATTGTTATCAACCTAATCGGCCCCATGGACTTCAATCTAACTGGACGCCCGAATATTCGATTTTCGCTTTATATACAGCACAGTAATTTCTGTTAATGACACATTTCTGGTGAATCAGGCTTTGCTTTCTGATTTTTCGTAGCGGGTTGGAGCGATCGGGAATCGCAAGCTGAAATTCAGTGCGCTGGTTTCACGAGAGACCAAAACGTATTAACTGGCGACAAGTCTTGTGTACCAATGGCGTCCACTGATCCAGACTTGAAGATGCTACAATCTCACCTCAAACTGATGGACTTTGACTGCCCGACTCGCAAACATGGGCCCAACACCGACCACAACAGATCGTGATCTAAACATGATTCTTGAAAACGTGACAGAGTTTATCCATGACCCCCAGTCTGGTGTCACCTTTGATTCTTGGTTCAGGCGCTACGGACATCTTGCTCGTGGAACTCACCAACAAGGATGACGAAACAAAAGTCCGACTCTTGCTGCGAAAGTTAGGACCCGCAGAACACGCCCGCTACACTAATTATATTCTACCTGGAGTCCCCCGCGACTATTCATTTGATGACACGATTAGTATCCTCATAAACATTTTCGGAGAGACTTCATTGTTGTTCAACGCACGTTATCAATGCCTCAAATTGGTGATGCGGGATGCCGACGATCTCGTGACATATGTTGGCATCGTGAACCTTGAGTATACCCGTTCCAAATTGGGATCATTGATTGAAGACCAGTTTATGTGTTTGATTTTCATTTGCGGGTTACAATCACCCACTCAATCAGATCTACGTACCAGATTGCTGATGAAAGTTGATCAGGAGTCCAACACAACTGCATAACAATTGGTTGACGAATGTGAACGCTTAATCAGTTTGAAACATGACGCAGCTAATTCGATCACCCATTCAAGCAGTCAACAAACTCACGACGCACAAAAAAGTTCCAGCCAAGAGAAATTCGACAAATTTCCATAATGTATTGATGTTTGGCAGATTTTGACAATGTTTTGAGGTGATCCAAATGTGAAAAGTCTTTGGCCCCGGCGGAATTCAAACCCACCCATAAACCGAGCCCCAACAAGCCGCCTTCGCCGTGCTATCATTGTGGTGCGTGGCACTTTCATCGTTTCTGTCCATTTAAAAACCACCGTTGTACGTGTTGTCACGCTTTTAGTCATAAAGACGGACAATGCTAACCAAGACACTCAACCTGGAAGAAACCGGTACCTATGTTCAAACCCAAAATCAATAACGACCACTCATTCACCCACTCGTACGGACTGACAGCAACCTTCCAAATAAACATTACTGAACGACGGAAATTTTTAGACGTCTACATCAACTACCATCTAGTCGGTCTACAGTCAGACACAGCGTCAGACATTTCCATTATTTCGGAGAAGACTTGGAACGCTATCGGATGCCCAGACATTCAACCAACCTCAATGACTGCAACTAGTGCTTGTGGTGGCACACTCAAACTCTCCGGTCAGGTTTACTGTTCCGTCACCCTAATGGGAAAATCAACCAACACGACATGTCACATCACTCCAGCTGACATGAACCTTTTTGGATGTGACTAGCTTGATGAATTGTGTCTCGTCAATATACCCATCAGTGCATTCTGCCACCGCGTGCAAACACAGTCCGAAAATTCATCACTTGTGGGCCCACTCATCAAACGCTTTCCCTCGGTTTTCGGGGAGAAACTTGGCTGCTGCACCCAAACTCAAGCCAAACTACAACTGAAAAAGACAGTCGACCGGTATTCAGACCGAAACGCCCCGTACCGTATGCTGCTTTATCGCTCGTCGATCAGGAGCTTAAACGGCTCGAAGACCTGGGGATCCTACCTCCCGTGTCATTCTCCGAATGGGCTGCGCCCAATGCGATTGTGAAGAAACACAATGGCACTGTCAGACTCTGTGCCGATTTTTCAACAGACCTCAATGCGGCGTTAGAACCCGATTGCTATCCACTACCGCTTCCGGAGGACACTCACAACCCTCAACGGCGGTACGTGTTTCGCAAAACTCGACCTAGTCGAAGCATACTTCCAGATAGAAGTGGCACCAGAATCTCGATATCTGCTGACGATAAACACCCATCGGGGGTTATACCAATTAACATGCCAACCATATGGAATAAAAACCGCCCCCGCGGTTTTCCAACGGGTGATGGACACAATGATCGCTGGTCTATCCGGAACTGCAGCCTACCTCGACGACATCTTTGTGACTGGAAAGTCAACAGAGGAACTCCAATGTCGGTTGGACCAACTGCTCAATCGAATCCAATTATTCGGGCTACACCTGAGACTACAAAAACGCCAATTCTACCTCAGCTCAAACAAATACCTCGGTCTCAGTTGACGCAAATGGTCGCCACCTAGATTCAGAAAACGTTCGAGCAATACAGCATACGCCAAGACCGAAAAACGTCAAGTCCCTTTGCTCATTTTTGGGACTAATCAGCTACTACAGTGCATTTCTACCGGCACTTCACGAAATACGCGTGCCACTCAATCGACTGCTTCAAAAAGATCAACCACGGCATTGGTCACAAAACTGCCAAGCCTCGTTCGACCATTTGAAACGAATGCTCACGTCAAAACTACTACTCACACATTACAACCAGAAACTCCCGATCATTCTTGCAGCGGACGCATCAAACTATGAAGTCGGAGCAGTGATCTCACACGTGTTCCCAGACGGGTCAGAAAAGGTAATCGTCCATGCTTTCCGCACCCTAACGCCGACAGAGAACTACGGACAAATTGAGACAGAAGACCTAGCCATTGTATTCGCCATCAAGAAGTTCCACAAACTTCTGCATGGCAGACATTTTACGCTACTCACGGATCCCAAGCCGTTCTTGTCAATCTTCGGTACAAAGAAAGGCACACTGGTATACTCGGCCAACCGACTCCAGAGATGGGCCACGATCCTGTATCGTAAAACAAGTGAATTCGGACAGGCCGACGGACCATCTCGTCTCATCGGAAATCAACCAGGGGAGGATGAAGAAGCCATCATTGCCACAATCTCAGCCGAAAAAACTGCATTGTCCGAACTGACCGACTCTATCCGAGCAACCCCGGTAACGGTTGACGATATTCGAGATGCAACCAAGTACGACCTGACGCTAAAACAAGCCATTAAATTTGTTCAAACGTCATGGTCTCACACTAAGCTATCGAATGAATGACCAAAACTGTACCGTTGACGCGACTCCCTCTCGGTTTTCGACCCCTGCCTCATGTCAGCACAGTGAGTTGTGATATCAGCATGATTACGACGAGCCGTACTACGAAAATTCCACATCAGTCATCCGGGGATCAACAGAATGAAAGCCATCGCTCGAAGTTATACTTACTGGCCCGGCATGGATGACGACATCCAAAATGTAGTACGACAATGTTCTAAATGTCAACAAGTAGCAAAAATGGCCCCACACCAACCGCCTGTGTCGTGGCCAACACCAGAACGACCATGGGCGAGAATTCACATCGACTTCGCTGGCCCTATTGACGGGACCCACTACTTAGTTGTCGTTGATGCCTTATCAAAATGGCCAGAAATTCTCTCAGTCGACCCAACAACTTCATATGGAACAATCGAGGCACTACGGAAGATCTTCGCACGACACGGATTGCCTGACCAGATCATATCTGACAACGGCTCACAGTTTACCTCCGCCATGCTCCACGACTATTGTCAAAAAAACAACATTGAGCACACGTTCTCGCCGTCATACCACCCACAATCCAATGGCCAGGCTGAACAGTTCGTGGACACCTTTAAGAGAGGACTATTCAAATCGCGGGGGAGGGAACATCAGATGAAATCCTACAGCAATTCCAGTTCGTGTATAACACAACGTCAAATGCCTCTACATCTCAGGGACTATCTCCGGAAGATGTTCTAATGGGTCGAAAACTAAAGGCCACTCACAACGCCCTGTTTCCGACAAGACCTCAACAAATTACAGTGCAGAACAAAGGATTTGCCGTGGGCTCAGCTGTGTATGCAAGAGAGCACTGATCTACAAAACCAATGTGGGCCGCAGGAGTGATCAGGCATCGGCGTGGAACCAAACTATAGGAAGTATCCGTTGATGACGATATATGGGTCAGACAACAGAACCAACTTCGCAGCTGCCATGAATATACCCCAGAATCGACCGCACGAACAATACATTTCATTGGAAATCCTACTGGATACCTTCAAACTACCCACACCACAGCCACCAACGACAACCCCGGAAACCGACTTGCTACCAAGGCGATGGTCAGACCGATCAAGAAGACAAACCCGACAGTTTCAAACGGACCAACACGGACCAAGCTACAGATAACTACCAAAAAGGGGAGGTGTTACGATGTTAAAACGAACGAGAAAACATTCTTTAGACAAACCAATAATCAACTCAAGCGTGTCGGGCCGGATTGAACAATCAATAATCAATAAAGTATCGGATGACTCATGACGTAACCCTTTTTGCTAATCGAGTATCCATCTACAGTCCGACGCAAATTGAGCCAACGGATCAACAGTCGATTCGGCAAAATATTGTTATCAACCTAATCGGCCCCATGGACTTCAATCTAACTGGACGCCCGAATATTCGATTTTCGCTTTATATACAGCACAGTAATTTCTGTTAATGACACATTTCTGGTGAATCAGGCTTTGCTTTCTGATTTTTCGTAGCGGGTTGGAGCGATCGGGAATCGCAAGCTGAAATTCAGTGCGCTGGTTTCACGAGAGACCAAAACGTATTAACTGGCGACAAGTCTTGTGTACCAATGGCGTCCACTGATCCAGACTTGAAGATGCTACAATCTCACCTCAAACTGATGGACTTTGACTGCCCGACTCGCAAACATGGGCCCAACACCGACCACAACAGATCGTGATCTAAACATGATTCTTGAAAACGTGACAGAGTTTATCCATGACCCCCAGTCTGGTGTCACCTTTGATTCTTGGTTCAGGCGCTACGGACATCTTGCTCGTGGAACTCACCAACAAGGATGACGAAACAAAAGTCCGACTCTTGCTGCGGAAGTTAGGACCCGCAGAACACGCCCGCTACACTAATTATATTCTACCTGGAGTCCTCCGCGACTATTCATTTGATGACACGATTAGTATCCTCATAAACATTTTCGGAGAGACTTCATCGTTGTTCAACGCACGTTATCAATGACTCAAATTGGTGATGCGGGATGCCGACGATCTCGTGACATATGTTGGCATCGTGAACCTTGAGTATACCCGTTCCAAATTGGGATCATTGATTGAAGACCAGTTTATGTGTTTGATTTTCATTTGCGGGTTACAATCACCCACTCAATCAGATCTACGTACCAGATTGCTGATGAAAGTTGATCAGGAGTCCAACACAACTGCATAACAATTGGTTGACGAATGTGAACGCTTAATCAGTTTGAAACATGACGCAGCTAATTCGATCACTCATTCAAGCAGTCAACAAACTCACGACGCACAAAAAAGTTCCAGCCAAGAGAAATTCGACAAATTTCCATAATGTATTGATGTTTGGCAGATTTTGACAATGTTTTGAGGTGATCCAAATGTGAAAAGTCTTTGGCCCCGGCGGAATTCAAACCCACCCATAAACCGAGCCCCAACAAGCCGCCTTCGCCGTGCTATCATTGTGGTGCGTGGCACTTTCATCGTTTCTGTCCATTTAAAAACCACCGTTGTACGTGTTGTCACGCTTTTAGTCATAAAGACGGACAATGCTAACCAAGACACTCAACCTGGAAGAAACCGGTACCTATGTTCAAACCCAAAATCAATAACGACCACTCATTCACCCACTCGTACGGACTGACAGCAACCTTCCAAATAAACATTACTGAACGACGGAAATTTTTAGACGTCTACATCAACTACCATCTAGTCGGTCTACAGTCAGACACAGCGTCAGACATTTCCATTATTTCGGAGAAGACTTGGAACGCTATCGGATGCCCAGACATTCAACCAACCTCAATGACTGCAACTAGTGCTTGTGGTGGCACACTCAAACTCTCCGGTCAGGTTTACTGTTCCGTCACCCTAATGGGAAAATCAACCAACACGACATGTCACATCACTCCAGCTGACATGAACCTTTTTGGATGTGACTAGCTTGATGAATTGTGTCTCGTCAATATACCCATCAGTGCATTCTGCCACCGCGTGCAAACACAGTCCGAAAATTCATCACTTGTGGGCCCACTCATCAAACGCTTTCCCTCGGTTTTCGGGGAGAAACTTGGCTGCTGCACCCAAACTCAAGCCACACTACAACTGAAAAAGACAGTCGACCGGTATTCAGACCGAAACGCCCCGTACCGTATGCTGCTTTATCGCTCGTCGATCAGGAGCCTAAACGGCTCGAAGACCTGGGGATCCTACCTCCCGTGTCATTCTCCGAATGGGCTGCGCCCAATGCGATTGTGAAGAAACATAATGGCACTGTCAGACTCTGTGCCGATTTTTCAACAGACCTCAATGCGGCGTTAGAACCCGATTGCTATCCACTACCGCTTCCGGAGGACACTCACAACCCTCAACGGCGGTACGTGTTTCGCAAAACTCGACCTAGTCGAAGCATACTTCCAGATAGAAGTGGCACCAGAATCTCGATATCTGCTGACGATAAACACCCATCGGGGGTTATACCAATTAACATGCCAACCATATGGAATAAAAACCGCCCCCGCGGTTTTCCAACGGGTGATGGACACAATGATCGCTGGTCTATCCGGAACTGCAGCCTACCTCGACGACATCTTTGTGACTGGAAAGTCAACAGAGGAACTCCAATGTCGGTTGGACCAACTGCTCAATCGAATCCAATTATTCGGGCTACACCTGAGACTACAAAAACGCCAATTCTACCTCAGCTCAAACAAATACCTCGGTCTCAGTTGACGCAAATGGTCGCCACCTAGATTCAGAAAACGTTCGAGCAATACAGCATACGCCAAGACCGAAAAACGTCAAGTCCCTTTGCTCATTTTTGGGACTAATCAGCTACTACAGTGCATTTCTACCGGCACTTCACGAAATACGCGTGCCACTCAATCGACTGCTTCAAAAAGATCAACCACGGCATTGGTCACAAAACTGCCAAGCCTCGTTCGACCATTTGAAACGAATGCTCACGTCAAAACTACTACTCACACATTACAACCAGAAACTCCCGATCATTCTTGCAGCGGACGCATCAAACTATGAAGTCGGAGCAGTGATCTCACACGTGTTCCCAGACGGGTCAGAAAAGGCAATCGTCCATGCTTTCCGCACCCTAACGCCGACAGAGAACTACGGACAAATTGAGACAGAAGACCTAGCCATTGTATTCGCCATCAAGAAGTTCCACAAACTTCTGCATGGCAGACATTTTACGCTACTCACGGATCCCAAGCCGTTCTTGTCAATCTTCGGTACAAAGAAAGGCACACTGGTATACTCGGCCAACCGACTCCAGAGATGGGCCACGATCCTGTATCGTAAAACAAGTGAATTCGGACAGGCCGACGGACCATCTCGTCTCATCGGAAATCAACCAGGGGAGGATGAAGAAGCCATCATTGCCACAATCTCAGCCGAAAAAACTGCATTGTCCGAACTGACCGACTCTATCCGAGCAACCCCGGTAACGGTTGACGATATTCGAGATGCAACCAAGTACGACCTGACGCTAAAACAAGCCATTAAATTTGTTCAAACGTCATGGTCTCACACTAAGCTATCGAATGAATGACCAAAACTGTACCGTTGACGCGACTCCCTCTCGGTTTTCGACCCCTGCCTCATGTCAGCACAGTGAGTTGTGATATCAGCATGATTACGACGAGCCGTACTACGAAAATTCCACATCAGTCATCCGGGGATCAACAGAATGAAAGCCATCGCTCGAAGTTATACTTACTGGCCCGGCATGGATGACGACATCCAAAATGTAGTACGACAATGTTCTAAATGTCAACAAGTAGCAAAAATGGCCCCACACCAACCGCCTGTGTCGTGGCCAACACCAGAACGACCATGGGCGAGAATTCACATCGACTTCGCTGGCCCTATTGACGGGACCCACTACTTAGTTGTCGTTGATGCCTTATCAAAATGGCCAGAAATTCTCTCAGTCGACCCAACAACTTCATATGGAACAATCGAGGCACTACGGAAGATCTTCGCACGACACGGATTGCCTGACCAGATCATATCTGACAACGGCTCACAGTTTACCTCCGCCATGCTCCACGACTATTGTCAAAAAAACAACATTGAGCACACGTTCTCGCCGTCATACCACCCACAATCCAATGGCCAGGCTGAACAGTTCGTGGACACCTTTAAGAGAGGACTATTCAAATCGCGGGGGAGGGAACATCAGATGAAATCCTACAGCAATTCCAGTTCGTGTATAACACAACGTCAAATGCCTCTACATCTCAGGGACTATCTCCGGAAGATGTTCTTATAGGTCGAAAACTAAAGGCCACTCACAACGCCCTGTTTCCGACAAGACCTCAACAAATTACAGTGCAGAACAAAGGATTTGCCGTGGGCTCAGCTGTGTATGCAAGAGAGCACTGATCTACAAAACCAATGTGGGCCGCAGGAGTGATCAGGCATCGGCGTGGAACCAAACTATAGGAAGTATCCGTTGATGACGATATATGGGTCAGACAACAGAACCAACTTCGCAGCTGCCATGAATATACCCCAGAATCGACCGCACGAACAATACATTTCATTGGAAATCCTACTGGATACCTTCAAACTACCCACACCACAGCCACCAACGACAACCCCGGAAACCGACTTGCTACCAAGGCGATGGTCAGACCGATCAAGAAGACAAACCCGACAGTTTCAAACGGACCAACACGGACCAAGCTACAGATAACTACCAAAAAGGGGAGGTGTTACGATGTTAAAACGAACGAGAAAACATTCTTTAGACAAACCAATAATCAACTCAAGCGTGTCGGGCCGGATTGAACAATCAATAATCAATAAAGTATCGGATGACTCATGACGTAACCCTTTTTGCTAATCGAGCATCCATCTACAGTCCGACGCAAATTGAGCCAACGGATCAACAGTCGATTCGGCAAAATATTGTTATCAACCTAATCGGCCCCATGGACTTCAATCTAACTGGACGCCCGAATATTCGATTTTCGCTTTATATACAGCACAGTAATTTCTGTTAATGACACATTTCTGGTGAATCAGGCTTTGCTTTCTGATTTTTCGTAGCGGGTTGGAGCGATCGGGAATCGCAAGCTGAAATTCAGTGCGTTGGTTTCACGAGAGACCAAAACCTATTATCGACTGAATAACTTATGAAAATGTGACGAAAGCAAACTAGTGCTATATTTACCCCTCTGGTGCTGAGGTTCGTATGGGCTTTCCCTGTTTTAACGACGGCGTTCGACCCTTTGTAGCACACAGTCCGTTAGTAACGACCGTTTTTGATCGGTTTCTCCAGCAGCCGTTCTACATGGATCGAATGTGAATCGATACGGAGGAAACCGACGACCGGAGTAATGGAAACTACGTAATGGGCATTTCATTTCAACATATTGGTTCAAGACACTGGAATGCCTTGGAATACCAAGTTGTAGACCGCTTTATTTCATGCCCTTTATAAGGATAAAATGAGGACAATTATTGAAAAAATCATAATTCGGGGAGTGACAAAAATTAACGAATTATATCACTCATTTCAAACAATTATACAAGCCACGCAAAAACTGTCCAGAAACCGCTCGAAAACCGGTCAGCGCGATAGCGAAAACATATCGAAAGCCAATCGGTTTCGGAGCGGCCTAAACCGCTCCCTCGTGGCAAATTTGCTGCGAGGGACGATCCGTTATGAACAGCCAACAAATCTGTCACAATACGAGACAATGAAACGGAAGTCGATAATTTTACTGGGTCCCGTGCACGTTTAGCAGTATGACAAAGAAGGCAAGCGCGCATCTCAATTTGATTTACTACGAAACCTGCGAAGACTAAACAGCATCTAATTTATTTCAAAGGATTTAATAAGTTTGAATATCAGGAAGAGCGTCTCTAGAGCACCAATTCCTTCGGAACCTGTGGTAGAAACGTAGCACCCCGGCGAGTTCACCAAGTCCCAAATGTGGTCTCAGATGAGGTCAGTTCAGTCCAGTTGTCTTGAAGTCTTGAAGTACTACACGGGTTCGAGGCTTTGAGCCCAATTGTCCCGGGTCTTGAGGAAATCTTTGATCTTCTGTCGGATTCACCGAGCTGAAACGAGAGCAAAAAGAAGCGGGGGGGCGGGGGGAGCGAAAACAAGATACACATAACATCTTGCAGTGTCACACTGTGGACAGTGCCTTAAGCGGAGTGGGGTGCGGCATTCATGAACATATATGTGATAAAAGACATCTATCTTGTTTTTTTTGACAAGAAATTATTGGGAGAGACCCAGATAGAGGTCTAGCCTTTTCTTGAAGATAGTTTTGTTCTGCGAGAGAATAATATCTTCCGGAAGTGCGTTCCACAGAGTAATAACCCTGTAGCTAAAAAAGTTAATCCGCAGTGAAGTGCGTGGCCTCGGTTTGAAAACTTTTCTGCTGTGAACAAGAAGAGAAGAGGCTGGACAGACGGAGAAGAAGCAATCGCTTTGACCTGTTTCAAAAAGGTGGAACATCAAAAACAGATCACCTCCTACACGTCTTACGTCAAAGGGGATAGAGGTTGAGGAGTGAGAGGCGGACGGGATAAGGTAGATGGGATAGACCCCTTACTGCCTTTGTGGAGGCCCGCTGAACTCTTTGTAAGATCCCACGGTCTCGGACAAGACCAGAGTGCACTATCTGACTACCGTACTCCAGCAGAGGTCGGATATACGTGCCGAAGATTATGGGGAAGTCATCCTTGGGTATGCGCGGGAAGGACCTTCGAATCACATTTAGGACTCGAAAGACAGACTTGCTCGCAAGTTGGTGATGATGAGAGAAGGATAAGTTACAATCTAACCAGAAACCGAGCACCTTGTATCGGTCAACCCTTGGCAGTGTGGTTGCTCCGTTAATGGAAAACGTGTGACCAGTCTCTCTGCCGAAAGACATGCTCACGCATTTGTCATCATTAACTGGGAGGTTCCAATCCTCGGACCAGCGTTTCGTTTCATAAACTGCAATTTGCAGGTCTTCAGCCCTTGGACTCCAGAGGGTTACATCGTCTGCGTACATGGCAATGTTCGCAGGAAGGGCTGTCGGAAGATCGTTTATATAGATCAAGAAAAGAAGAGAACCTAAGACCGACCCTTTGGGGATCCCAGTTGTTACTGGGGAGGGTTGAAACCAAACATTCCCGACTTTTACCACGAAGGTGCGGTCGGTAAGGAAGCTACGTAGGATGGCCAACATGGGGCCCGTGATCCCGTATGTCTGCAGCTTATAAAGAAGAGGGGCATGGGGGACCTTATCGAAGGCCTTAGCAAAATCGATGAATACAGCGTGTGAGAGCTGGCCATCATCATAGGCTTTCGTTAGACTATCCATGACAGTAAGCGTATTGGTGATGTATGATCTGCCAGGAAGAAACCCATGTTGGGACGGGGAGAGGATCTTATTTCTATGAAGATGGGAAAGAACCTCACTCTTAGGAACTCCCTCAAAAATTTTGCTGGTGATGCAAGTGAGGCTTATGGGTCTGTAACTAGAAGCAAGATGTCTACTACCCTTCTTATAGATGGGGGCGATCACTGCTTTTTTCCAGCTACTGGGGAATACTCCATCGTCACCACATCGCTGAAAAAGCGAGGCATAAGGAGCAGCTAATGTATCCGCGGCCTCCTTGAGAATACGGGGGTGGATTAGGTCTGGACCCATAGAGCAATACTGGTTGAGCCGTCGGAAACCTTGAGCGACTGCACCAATGAAAATAGTGACGTGGTTAACGGTAGTGGCCAGAGATAACGGGTGCATGGTAGGGTGGGATGATATGGGTATGGAGCTAAAAATTGTACGGAAGTAGGAACTGAATGCCTCGGCTACTTGGCTAGGGGAAGTGATTGGAGATCCGGCACTATCTCTGAGAGCTAATGGCGTCGGAGCTGAACCCCTGAGACGGCGTATGTACTGAAAGAAAAATGCCTTATTGGTCCGTGCTCGATCAAGTACAGATCGTTGGACTGCATTCTGGTAGGACCCCATCTTGTCCTTGCATATCTTCCGTATGCTCCTGAAGTCTTCTGCGTCACGGGCAAGGCCTGTGGCTTTATATCTAGCAAAGAGGCGTGCGCGTTCGTCTAGAATGCGCCTAATGGGGCGAGGGAGGGGTCGCTTAGCGGTCTGTGGACGACGAATTCTGGGGATAAATTGTCTATCAGCTAAGGAGATTAACTCTCTGAGATTCTCTGCCATTTCATCAACAGAGTTACCTGGGTTAGTTGTATTTAGCTGGGAGCGAAAAAATGCACAGACTTGGTCAAAATTGGTCCTTTTCAAGGATCTCAAAATTTTGGTTTCTGAGGGAAGAGGAGGCCATTTCACGATATAATCGAATCCAATGAGAATGTGATCACTTTTACCGAGGGGCGGCAAATAATGCACCACGTCTATTAGGAACCGGTCATTGGTGATGACCAGGTCTAGTAGGGACGGGGCGTGGCCCGCACGATATCTAGTCGGGTCTCTTACGTTCTGTACCCACGAGTTTTTCAGTACCAGATCAAGGAGGGGCTTACCGAAAGTGATATACGGGGCATCAGCTCTTTGCCAGTTAGTACTGGGAGAGTTGAAGTCACCAGTGACTAACAGATCTGTGAAGTCTGTGTAGCATTTCAGGGAGCCTAATAAGTCTATGAGGCCCAGGCTTTCAGTTGAATTGCATGCTGGAGGACGATAGACAACACCAAGCAATGGGGTGTCTGTCCTAGAGAGGGTAAACTTAGCCCACAAACAATCAATACATGAAAAGGTAGGGTTTGTCAGTAAAGTGGGAGGAGGGATCGAATTATCGTAGTATATAATGACCCTGCCGGCACGACCTCTACTGGAGTCCTGCCTTCGTGAGAAGTGTCCTGGAATGGATGTTTCGGCATCTAGTACGTCAGGGGTGAGCCAGGTTTCTGTGAGGGCTATGATCTGAGGCTCCTTATCAACCGCAAGCTGCCGAAGCTCCGGGATCTTATTCAACAGACTCAGGCAATTGCTGTAAAAACACTTGAGCACATGCTCAGGAGTTGTTGCGGAATCGCCAAAGGCAGCTGGTTTTGGGTTTGAGGAGTGGGAAAGAGGGGGATTTGGGGATGGAAAGGAGGTCCTGGGGGAGTCGGAGGCTGAAGATATTGGGGGGCCAGAGAGTAAGCAGACTGCTGGGGGACCGGTAGGTTATGATGTCTAGTAACCTGGGGGGTGTCATACTGGGCGGACGGTCTACATCCTTCGGTCTCCCTAAAGGGTGGGCTACTTTTTGTGGTTCGCCCTTCTGCGCACTGCGTGTTGCCCTGTTCTGAGTTTTCGCGTTGGTGAGCTTGTTTTTCATGACAACAACAGATATATTTTCTAGTGCTTTAATCTCCTCACTGCATCTTTCAGCAGAAGCAGGTTGCAGGTTCATGTCTCGACTCAGGGATGAGTGAGTCTCGTCCGTTGAAATAGTCTTATTGGCTATGTTGGGGCCTGGGATACTCTTCGTAGGCGACAGATGTTTAGCGGCACTAGGCCTACTACTGGGAGTACTTTCGGCGACGGGAAAAGGTGTCAGTAGGGGAGCGAGGGATGGTGGGCATGCAGCTCGGTCCTCAAGGCGAGTTACCTGGACAACTGGCAGCACTCTGAGCTTAGGATCGGCTTTTTGTAGAATTTCTGGCTCAGCCTTCTCATTACGGATCCTCAGATGGAGTGGCTTATCGATGGATACGCCCTTGAGCCCTTTGATTTCCTCCTTGAGCTTTGCGGCCGAGGAAACAATTCTTTTGGCTGCATCTACGGAGCCCACTTCAATGAGAATACCGTGAACCCGTTTGGTGCGTTTGGTTACCAACCAAGTGGACCGACCTTTAAGTGGGAAAGGGAGCTTAAGGCGGGTAAACACCTGGGCGTAGGTGTCATGAGGGTGATCCAAACTGAGGAAGCGACCCCAAAGGATGACTCGCTTGGAGCAATTCTCGGTGTCTTGTAAAATCTTGGCGGCGTCAAGAATTTGCTTATCAGAAACTCTACACACCTGATCGGCTGCCTGGGACACCGGGAGGGACTTGATAACCAAACTCCTCAGGCAGGTCAGCTCTTCCTCAAGGGTGCTGACGGTGGCCCTTAGCTCGGCTATCTCTGCAGCCTGACTTTGGACTGCACATCTTAGTGCATCCGTTGCCAGCGCATTATGAAGGACCGTTTCGTCCGGATTCCCTATTAGCAAACCGGTTCCGGTAACTTGCCGGTAGCTTGCCGGTAACTTGCCGGTAGCTTGCCGGTATTGTTACCGGTAGGGTGCCGGTACCGGAAGGGCACACCGGAATCAAACCGAAATCGGCGTAAGATTTCATCCACTTTTAAATTTAAACCCGATTTTCGAAACCGCCCACGCCCCTCCAACGATCATGCCATTTTAGCTTTTCCGAAATTTACGCAAGTAGTCAACTGATCGATCAATTTACCTACGTGAACAGTCTTATCCACACATACTTTGCAAACGCAATTTCACGATTGCCTGCTACTGCATTCCGAAAGCTCATTCACGCTTCACTCTCCCATAGCAATGCTTACCTGAGGACGGCATGATCTAACGTCTTACAATTGCCAGTGCAACCCATATGAAACTTATTCCAAAATGCTAAACCTTAGACATTTCAAAACGAACAAATTGAACGAAGTAAAAGTTTTATATAATGGTTATATTTACACTCTGAATCGACGGAACAAACTTCATGTCATCAAAGTGTTTCGCGCCGAGATCTGCAAAGGATAACAAGTGTGAATGAGAAATAAGATGATTTGTGAAACGAAAAAAATATACGTATAGATATGAATAAATAGATACAGACAAATATGATACTGTAGTTATATATATACTACCGACTCCGAAAAGGTATTCAGTTAACCAAGGTGAAC
This sequence comes from Fasciola hepatica, assembly GCA_948099385.1. NCBI lineage: Eukaryota > Metazoa > Platyhelminthes > Trematoda > Plagiorchiida > Fasciolidae > Fasciola > Fasciola hepatica. Next base: position 119,946 of record CANUEZ040000247.1, on the reverse strand, counting down.
CATGACATTCGTTATCGTCGACTGTGTAAATGAAAAAAAATATTTGCCATGCGTGATCAGTGGACGTACCTGGCAGTTTTACGTCCTAAGCCGCGATCTCTTGCGTCGGTGAACCATCGTTTCATGGTACGCTCTATCTCAAGCGTAGAAGACTCACGGAAACGATTTGTAGACTTTAGGGCATCTGTACATAAACAGTAATTACATTACATTAGACTTACCAATGACGGCTTTAGGAAACTTGTAACTTCCCACTGCAGTTTTTCCAGCTGTTCCGGTCCAATTGCACATGGGTGCCAAATTCCCCCCGATCAAAGATGCAAGCATTCAACGTATACTTGATCCAAGATCGGTGCACAGATGACGCTTGAGTGCGTTGACCTTATAATATGATGTGAAATTACTCTATCACTTACAGTGCCGGTAAAGTTATCCAGTATTGCAAGATCTTCTTCCAGTTTCAGAAGATCGTTGATATTGTTTGCCTGTAAAGGCTCGTAGGCCGTCGTATTTTTCGCATCCAGGCGACAAATAATGCTATCCAACTTGGCCATCACCAACGCCATGTCGTTGCGAAGGCCACTTAGGTTTGACAGCATACGTTCAAGGTAGTCTGGTAAACGTAGTAGCTGATAATAAGAAAGTTACCTTGCCACTTGTTGGCGTAAGTGGGCATATGCTGTGGAGATAAGGGCGTTGTTGCAAGTTGTGTTGCGCAAATTGAAGTATAGGAGTATTTGTAACTTTTACGCAACATACCTGGGACCGGCCATCTTTGACAATATGGAATCTTCCGTTGGTCTCCTCTGAGACTTCAATGTTGGTGGACTATAAGTAATATGAAACGAGAACTTCGCACTGGACTTACCTAGGTGATGAATGGCTAAGAGCCATGACATCACCGGGGGAGTCGGGGAATTGTATCGGAGACTCTCTTCGAGTCCTCTGCGATGCAGGTATCTCGACAGAACTGTCATCCGATGACAATGGTACCGGTATTCTAGAAGGAATGTGATACTGTATAACAATGTACCTGTGGCAAACGGTGTACCGCTGTGAAAATGGTGTCATTGGCAACGTATCATCCGTTGACGCCGACATATCAGATTCGGAAAGAAAATTCCTTTCAAATTTAATTGCATCTTTGAGATTATCTGAGAAGAATGCACATAACTGGGAGTGTTACCTGAGTGATAAATCTCATGAAAATCGTGAGCTGGAACCGTTTCCGGCAAACATCCACCACCCAACAAGAAGCGTTGGTAGGCCTGAAAGGTGCATGACTTCGGCCAACGCACACGGTTACCATCAGTCAGCCAATTGCTGTGAACAATGGCTACCGAGTCATCAACATCAAACATGACGACCAAGTACATCTAAAAAAAGTTAGTTCATTCGGTCTCACGTTAAAGTAACGACAGAAACCTAAGACATCTGCTTTAAAAGAGAAGTTTTGCTTTATGAAGGTGTGTAATATAGGTATCAACACATCAACATTATTAGTGATAGAAATACGAAAACAATTACAAAGAAGGGTATTTACAAAAACTTGGACAACATTGTCATCCAGTCCGTCAACAGAAAAAATGTACAGATTACTGGATCTCATTGGGATAAGAAAAAAATCACACGGGTTTAAGAAGTAACGAATAGTTATGGAATCCCCAGAAATGTTCTCCACAACTGCTGGTTTCCCACCTGCAACGACAGTGTTGTTTGGTGGTGAGCATGACAGCACCATTCCCCTCACCACCACCGCTGTCTTGCATGCCCGGAAACGGGTAGCCACATTCCCAAAGTCATCACGGATGGCCTCAGATGAATCGTTGTTATCGGGAAGGGTTCTCTCACGCAAACGCCGATACAGTTGCTGAGCGGAATTCCGGGGACCTTGAATGGAGAATTTCAGTGTCCGTAAGAAGGACTCAAAATGGAAACAGGAGAAAGAGTCTAAAGTACCATGATGAAGAACGTCTGCTGGTAAATGAATAACAGAGTGAACATTGTACACGACGTTAGAGATACCATAGAGGGAACTCATTTTTTGTACAAATATGCACAGGATAGTTTCTGCGAAAGCGTTACAAGTTTTGTACAAAAAGGGGTGGCATAGTATGTAAACGGCAACGAACAATAACATGAAGTGGTTATACGCATCATCCGACAACAATCCCTTCAGACAAACCGGCCCCAAATACAAAAGAAACATGCGAAATTCGGTGGCCTTCCATCGTTCAACATTATGTATGTGTCGAAGGAGTCGCTGAAAATCACACGGAGTATCTGGGTGTGACTGAAGTATACGACTTCCCAGTTCGACAGTAGCAGCTTTATCCAAGCGGCCAAATGCGTCACGTGGACCAAACAACCACAAATCAATCAACCTCTTCATCACACCCAAGCAAACAAGGTGCATGTAATCCAGTGGAAAATGTTTAACCATATCAATAGGGAGGGAAAGGAAAGGACTCACGCCAACATGATGTTTGTGGTGTCGACGTGATCGAAAAGCTTCGTCGTCACGTAACTTGCATTTGACATGGGGGAATGTCATCCTTTTGTCGCAGTGAAATCCACGCTGGATGCATTTATCACAGCCAAAGTAGCCTCCAATATACCCTTTCGTTGCACCAACGTCAGTCGATATCGAATGAAAGCCTTCGATAGTGAGTTGAGCAGCGAACCGCACTCCCCTTCAAACTGTGGTGCACGTCGTTGGCTGGTCAAAGAAGTAACTAATACGAGAATCAGCATAGAAACAGGGTTTACCTGACACAGTCGGCGTTTCTTCGGGTGTAATTCTGGGTTCACAAACTGTCTGAGCCGCCGAAACTGTTTTATTTGGTGTACCATGATTCAACGGAGTAATTTACCCATCATCGTTGGTTGTGATGTTGAAGCACACGGGAGAACGCGTTCACCTCTTGCAATAGCACATCCCTCTTCCACACGGTACACCTCTTCGAAACCCACAGCGCTACATTCACCTGCAACTGCTGGCGTTGAGTCTGAACAGAAAGTAAAATTTCCACTGAGCAATCTCACCTCGCAAAACCCACTTAGGGCAACCATGCCGATGTTCCTATAGGGTGGCTTCATCACAAAGAGTACACATCAGTGAGCTCAGTTCTTTCTTCTTCAAATAATATCTCTTTTGTTTCGTCATATCGGCCATTGTCCATCATTGATACGTAACAAGGTCCTAAAATGCACTTATTTGTTAACCGAAACAGTAATGAAACGGCAGCATAGCATAATTGAAAAACATACTGCAGATATCACACGATATCAAAGCATTCAATACGAACACATCGAAGCTTCATGGATTTTACAAAACTACTTGGGTATCATCAGAGTTACGTGAAAAATACTTCATCGAGAAAATACGCCTCATCATGTTATAAGTACAATTACGGCACAATACTTCAGTTTTACTATTCAGCTTATCATGTACTATTTTGGAAATGATAACCTGATATGTCACTAACAGTTAACAGCCAGCACGGATCACCAGCATCCAAAGGAAAAGGAGCGCACCGCTCACCTTAGCAAACAAAGCACGACCAAAATGGCTGCCGCCGGGAAAATACCAGCCAGTTAAAACAATTGGCACTGCATTTGTAATGCAATCAACGAGGACAAATAATCATGAAAATAGGAGATTGGTAATCTATACAGCGAATTAGAACGAACTACGTCATTCTTTTCTTGAAATTTCAGTGATTTCTCTGCCCATCGGTTTCCGGCACGTTACCGGAATTCAGCGGTGGGCAATGTGCCACTAGGGTTGATGAGTGAGACATTGGCCACAGAGGGGGAATCACACTGTCTCATGGGGAAAGTAGCCTCATCCGAGCAAGCGGTTATATCAATGGTGAACGGCAATGACATTTTTCAGGATCCATTCAGTACAGATAAAGATAAACTTATATGGAGGGGGACGAGCTGTGTGTTCTAAAAATTTCAAAACAGCTAAACTCACCAAAGGAAACGACGGAACCGCTGGTGTACCGCAGTTCAGTTCAGTTCAGTTCAGTTTGCACAGGACAGGTAATGGCCACGGCCAATCGAGCGTTCAGAATTCCTTCGATGGTATGCACAACAGTTATGAATCCACCACTGCCGAGTGTATTTTGTCGAATCCCCGCTAAAAATGAGAGGGAAAAGGAAAACCTCATCGCACATCAACTGCGAGAGACATTATGTATCGTGGGCGTTCACTGAGACTGTATGCAATGAGGGGAAAAGTCTGTTAAAACATGCTCCAGAAGGACCACAGTGCTACCCGTCATCCACCTAGTTGATATACTCAAGGCTCACTACAAGGAAAGATCTCGTACCACTTACGATCTAGGACACCTTTGAAGGATTGGACTGTCTGCAGATCTACCATTTCACCAGGCAGACCGTTCCAACTGTTCACAACCCCATTGCTGAAGAAGTGCGATCTAGCCATCAACCTAGATCGGGCTTTTATCAACTTCCTTTCATGTCCCCTTGTTCTGGAGTCTAGACTAGCTACGGCCACTTGGAATAGACTATCTGGTCGACGGCCAGAAAAGCCCTTCATTACCTTGAACGTTTCTATGAGATCCCCTCGACGCCTCCTCCTTTGCAACGAGAAAAGATTCAGGTCACAGAGTCTCTGCTCCTAAGGCTTACCCCTCTGCCCTTCAACCATTCTCGTGGCGAGACGTTGGACTTTCTCGAGGCAGGCGGCGCCCTCTTTGTAGAAGGGTGACCAAGCCTGCACGCTATCTTCTAAGTGAGGTCGTACTATAGCCATGTAAATAGGTACGAATACCTCCGGCTTCCGGCAAGACACCGCTGATCACAGTCTAAAGAGCTCCCAACGAGCCTTATGCGCAGCAGCGATGCACTGCTCCGACCATTTGAAGTCACTGTTCATGATGATCCCCAGGTCTTTAACCCTACTGGCTGCCTCTACGGTGAACAGCCCTTGATCATGAGCGACAGGTAGGCTCTCTGGTGACCTTGACAACAAATGGCTTTTTGAGCCTTCAGAGGTAAGTCCCATTTGTATGCCAAGTTCAGGACGGTACCTATTTCCCTGCCCAAGTCCGCCCTACCCTCAGATCCAACAATCTTCACATCATCCGCAAAAATAAAGCTGGGCGATGCTAGGTCAGTATTAAATAAGAAGAATAGGACCGGGCCTAGGACGGATCCGTGAGGTACACCACTGGTGACATTCACCAAACTGCAGCACTTGTTCCCCACTTTGACGTAAAATGTCCTGTGGGGGAGAAAGTCCTCCAGCCACCTAAATACGGCACCACCTAAGCCGAAAGTCTCCATCTTGCTTAGCAAAAGACGATGATTAACGGAGTCGAAAGTCTTGCTAAAGTCGAGGTAGCACACCTCAACTTGCTTACCTTCGTCCAGTCGTTGAGTTACTTCATCTGAGAAGCACAGAAGACTGATCAGGCAAGATCTGTTTTTCATAATCCATGCTGCGCCGCACTTAACATGGAGTGCTTCGGCAAATGCTGGCAGATGTGGGCACGGGTGATCTTCTCCAGGACTTTACATAGGATGCTAGTTAGGCTTACCGGCCTGTAGTTCTGCACATCCGACTTAGGCCCATTCTTATGTATTGCCACGACTGCCGCGACTTTCCAATCCTGAGGCAGCTTACCCTGGTCCAACGTGGATCTGTACAGTCTGCATACCGATGGAGCTATGATATCCGCCAACGGCTCGATGATAGCTGGATGAATGCCATCCGGGCCCGCCGACTGGTGGCTGTTTAACTCCTGCAGGTACCTACGCACGCTTTCCTCTGAGAGGTCTAGCTCGTTTAACTGAGGAGAAGGATGCACCAGAGCCGGATCTACTCGTACCTCACTATCTATCCTATGTACACTGCCGAAGTATTCCACCAGGGCTTCTGCTTTGCCCTGGTCATCAGTGACAATACCATAGTCTCTGGTGGATAGCGGACCCACGGCATTTCTTGTTCTGCCTTTAGACTGTACATAGCTGTAGACTTGATGTGGCTAGAAACAATCGTGTGCCCAGATAGTTGTGTTATCGGCGCGCTTCCGTGGCCCCCAACACTGCGTGATTTTCTTTTTCGGAAAGGCAGAAATTTTGCACAGTATCATCCCTGGCAGAGAAAGTTGGAAACAATGAGTAAATTGCGTCCGACCATAAAAGCTGCTTAACGTACCTCGGGGTATACTGCCACCCAGCATAGGTCTCGCACTTTCTTAAAAGCCTTCACTGTTGTGGTATTTATGACCTCCTCTGGGAGCTTATTCTAATAGGCTAGCACTCTATTCGAGAAGTATTTCGCCCTAAATTGGAGACTCGAATGCTTCCTTTGTAATCTAAGACTATGCTCCCTTGTGCCTCCCTCGGGGATCAGAGAGAAAAGGTCTTCTCAGCTTATTCCTGACAGTCCCTTCATAACCTTGAAGGTTTCTATCAAATCCCCGCGAATGCACCGTATTTCCATCGAGATAAGGTCTAGAGCACTGAGACGCTCTGCGTAGCTAAACCCCCTTCAGTTCAGTTCAGTTCAGTTCAGTTTGCACAGGACAGGTAATGGCCACGGCTAATCGAGCGTCCAGAATTCCTTCGATGGTATGCACAACAGTTATGAATCCACCACTGCCGAGTGTATTTTGTCGAATCCCTGCTAAAAATGAGAGGGAAACGGAAAACTTCATCGCACACCAACTGCGAGAGACATCAAGCATCGCGAGTGTTCACTGAAACTGTATGCAATGGGCAAAAATTCTGTTAAAACATACTCCACAGGGACCACAGTGCTACCTGTCATCCACCTAGTTGACATATTCAAGGCTCACTACTAGGAAATATCTAGTTCCACTTGCGATCTAGAGCACCTTTGAAGGATTGGACCGTCTGCCGATCTACCATCCCACCAGGTAGACCGTTCCAACTGTTCACTACCCTGTTGCTGAAGAAGTGCGATCTAGCCATCATCCTATATCTGGTTTTTATCAGCTTCTTTTCATGTCCTCTTGTGCTGTAATCTAATGCCACTTGGAATAGACTATCTGGCTCAAAGCCAGAAAAGCCCTTCATTTCCTTGAACGTTTCCATGAGATCCCCTCGACGTCTCCTCCTCTGCAACGAGAAAAGATTCAGGTCACAGAGTCTCTGCTGATACGTCTCACCCCTCTGCCCTTCAACGGTTTGCGTGGCGAGACGTTAAACTTTTCTTAGGCAGGCGGCGTCCTTTTTGCAGAAGGGTGACCAAGCCTGCACGCTACCTTCTAGGTGGGGTCGCATTATAGCCATCCAAATAGGTACGGATATCTTTGGCTGCTCGCAAGACAAAGCTGATCGCAGTCTAAAGAGCTCTCAACGAGCTTTTTGTGCAGCAGCGTTGCATTGTTCTGACCATTTGAAGTCACTGTGCATGATGACCCCAAGGCCTTTAACCCTACTGGCCACTCCTATGGTGAACAGCTTCTAATCATGAGCAGCAGTTAGGCTCTCTTTTGTCCTTGCCAACAAATGGCTTTTTCTCAGCGTTCAGGGGTAAGTCCGGTTTGCACGCCCAGCCCAGGACGGTGGCTATATCCCTGCCGATGTCCACACTAACCTCGGACCTAAAAATCTTCATATGATCCGCAAAATTAAAGATTAGCCATTGAAGAGCGGATGCCGGGTTGTTAATAAACAACAAGAATAGGACCGAGCCTAGGACGGATCCCTGAGGTACACCACTGGTGACGTTCACCAAACTGCAGCACCTGTTCCCCACTTAGACTTAAAACGTCCTGTGGGAGAAGAAGTCCTTCAGCCAACTTAATACTGGCCCACCTATACCGAAAGTCGAATTAGCATACCTCAACTTGCTTACCTTCGTCCAGTCGTCGAGTTACTTCATCTAAGAAGCACAAGTGATTCATCAGCCAAGATCTAATTCTCAGGAATCCATGCTGGGCCGGACTTTACATCGAGTGCTCCAGTAATTGTTGGCAGGTGTGGGCACGGGTGATCTCAAGGACTTAACATAGAATGCTAGTTAGGCTTACCGGCCTATAGTTCTCCATACCCGACTTAGGTCCGCCTCTATTTATTGCGACGACTGCCTTGACTTTCCGGTCCTGAGGCAGCTTACTCTGATCCAAAGTGGACCTGTACAGCCCGTATACCGATGGGGATATGATATCCGCTAAAGGCTTGAAGATGGCTAGATGGATGCCATCTGGGCCCACAGACTTGTGGCTGTTTAACTCCTGTAAGTACTTACGCAAACTTTTCTCTGACAGATTTAGCTCGTTCAGCTGGGTAGCAGGATGCACCAGAGTTAGATCTACTAGTACCCCACTATCTATCCTATGTACACTACAAAGTATTCCCCCAGTACTTTTGCTTTGCTCTGGTCATCAGTAACACTGCCGTGATCCTTAGTGGATAGTGGACCTATGATATTCTTCGTCAAGCCTTTTGACTGTACATAGCTGTAGAACTTTTTCGACTGTTGTCTTCAACACCGGGCCAAATTGAGCTCAAATTTCCGCTTGAAAGTTCTCAGAAGGCTCACAGTCTGGTTTCCCAACTTTGTATAGCGGCTCCAGGCAAGCTAACTGCCAGAAGCCTTGTACCGGTTCCAGCTGCGGTTTCTACGTTTGATGGCCTTGGTTATTGCAGCCTTCCATTGCATGGGTCTGCTCTCCCCACTCCTTCGTTTTAAGGGTGCAAACTCCTCCTATATGGCAATCGGGGATCCCTTTATTGCCTTCCAGAGCTCCTCGACAGTAGTCCCTCTTTATCGTGTCCCAGGTTAAACCCATCGTCCCATAACGAAGCCTATCCTTGTCCATACCACCGAAACGTCTGAACAGCCTTGAGGGTACCTTGGGTTGCCGCATGCATAGGACGATTTTGACCCACACGTGGTCATTCTTGCCCAGCGGTCCACAGTAATGCAGTTCAGACACATCGCTGGAGAGTTTCGTTATTGCTAGATCCAGCAAGGATGGAAGCATCCAGTATTATATCCGGTATTTTCCCTAATATGCTGGTGCAACGCTTTTGCATGCAGCAGTTCTAAGTAGGTATGATTATCCTATCCCGGCACGCAGACCTCAGTCGTCCAGCCGATGTGCGGAATATTAAAGTCACCAACTATGAGGGTCTTTTGTGCATCCTTACCTATTTCAGTCAAAGTCCGCAGTAAAAGAACGTTCTCCTCGTGGTTTGTGCTTGGCGTCATGTAGACACAGGAAACATTAACCCTTCCGCCTGGAAGGACGATCGTCACGGCGCATAACTGGACCTTGCTGGTGCACATCTCGGTTTGAGACTCAAGGTGGTTTGTACCTGGCCTAATGATGATGGCCACTCCTCCACCAAGACGATCGTGTACTCTATCCAGCAAAACCGCTACTTATTAGGTCCGGCACATGGTCTTCTTCAAAAAGCCACGTTTTCGTGACGGCAATTGTGGACGCTTTCGGCTCGTCAGCGGTTTTGGCGAGTTCCGCCCACTTGTTTCTCATACTACACGCGTCAGTATATAGCACCACCGCGTTTGCTCCATCATTTAGGCTCCTCGTATTATTCACTCCTGTCTGATTCTTAGGCGCAAGGCCCGGGATTGTGACGAGTTTTTCGCTTCGGTTCTCCCCACTGGTGTGCATGATGCCGACTTAAGATCCAGAACTTTCGACGACTCCTAATCCATCTCGATAGGAGTTGCCACAACACCCGAACTGGCAGGGGTCGCGCTGTCATCCACCTTCGGACCGTACCACCAATTTTCGTCTTTCAGCTCGTCTTCAATTGCAACTATTCGCTACCCCACACGCGGCTTCTGTACTACTGTCAGGGTCGGGGCCTGAGAGCGGAGTACTGCATTCCACTGAACTAGCTGGTCTGGCAAGTTTACCCCTCGGAGCCAGACCACCAGGCCTTACTCCATGCTCGACTTGCACAACTTGGTATCTAACCTTGATGGTGTGATCCACTGCCGCTGCCCTCTCTAGCATTTTATCCCAGGAGACCTCGGCAGCGAACTCCACCAGGATTGGTCTCGCACGATGTTCTCCTTTGTTCCCAAATGGTGACTTCCGTGCCCCCGCTCTGTGCATCCTTCTTAGTGTATTAGGATACGGAACACCTGCGATTCGCAGAATATCGTGGACCCTCCTCCTATCCATGTCCCGCCTGGCTTTGGATTCCCTCACAAAAGGGTATTCCTAGTTTAGGACCAAAAGCCTGTGGCTTGAGACCCTGCCCATCGGCGAGATCTGCTTTTGCAGATCCTTGACCTTGTTTTCCAACATCAGAAGAGCAGGATCGTCCACCCTAGCCGGCCCGTCCTTCGCTATATCACCGCTGCTCTTTTTGTACTGCCATGCCCTCCTAGGCTTCTGCTCAGTCCACTGGCCCTCGTCGGTCTGCTTCAAAGGAGCTGAAGCAACGACCGTCTGGCAGGCTCTCGGAACTGGTCCACTCTCTCTAATGACTGTCTTCTCAGTTGTGGCCACCACTTTCGCAAACGACTTATTGCAACCTGGTCGGGGTGGTTCAGGGCTTATGACTGTGGTACTAGTTGGTGGGCGTTGGTCCTGCCCTTGGGACTGCAGTTTGAATGCCAGACTGGCCGCCTCCTTGCAAGGAGCACAGACACAACCAGCCCATGGGGTCTGTTTATAAAGGACATAGATATCCTTTGCCATTCGTGAACAACTTGGGTGAGCCCATCTCTTGCATACCTCGCACTATATAGCATTTACCACAGGTTTTCCGCAATTCGGTGCGAGACACGGGTCAGAAAAGCGTGTGATACCAAAAACCACAAAACGAAGGCAAAAACAGCTCAAGTGCTCTTTGCAAAAACACAGAATAAACGCTCCGACACCTGCAGGTAAAACCCGCTAACACAAAAAACAACAACAAAAAACTCCAAGCGACAAAAGGTCGCTTCAAAAAACATCAAACACTACATGGCAATACTACAAACAGAAAAGGAATATTCTCCGGATAAAACGCACCTTGAAGGCAAAGTCGATAAGCTCAGTAATTTGAATGAAACTAGGTTAATTCACAAACCTACTTGAAAACTCAATTTAGGGACAAGAGCAGTATGAAATCAAACCGTGCGAAACTCATCAGGATAAAGGTTTCACTATTACGGTGATCGGCTTTCGAGCGGTTTCTGGACAGTTTTTCAGTAGCTTATGTTAACTGTTTGAAATACATGATATAATTCGTTAATTTTTGTCACTCCCCGAACTATGATTTTTTCAATAGTTGTCCTCATCTTATCCTTATAAAGGGCATGAAATAAAGCGGTCTACAACTTGGTATTCCAAGGCATTCCAGTGTCTTGAACCAATATGTTGAAATAAAATGCCCATTACGTAGTTTCCATTACTCCGGTCGTCGGTTTCCTCCGTATCGATTCACATTCGATCCATGTAGAACGGCTGCTGGAGAAACCGATCAAAAACGGTCGTTACTAACGGACTGTGTGCTAAAATGGGTCGAACGCCGTCCGTTGATTGCTTGAGCGGGTGATCGAACTGTTGAATTAGCTGCGTCATGTTTCAAACTGATTAAGCGTTCACATTCGTCAACCAATTGTTATGCAGTTGTGTTGGACTCCTGATCAACTTTCATCAGCAATCTGGTACGTAGATCTGATTGAGTGGGTGATTGTAACCCGCAAATGAAAATCAAACACATAAACTGGTCTTCAATCAATGATCCCAATTTGGAACAGGTACACTCAAGGTTCACGATGCCAACATATGTCACGAGATCGTCGGCATCCCGCATCACCAATTTGAGGCATTGATAACGTGCGTTGAACAACAATGAAGTCTCTCCGAAAATGTTTATGAGGATACTAATCGTGTCATCAAATGAATAGTCGCGGGGGACTCCAGGTAGAATATAATTAGTGTAGCGGGCGTGTTCTGCGGGTCCTAACTTTCGCAGCAAGAGTCGGACTTTTGTTTCGTCATCCTTGTTGGTGAGTTCCACGAGCAAGATGTCCGTAGCGCCTGAACCAAGAATCAAAGGTGACACCAGACTGGGGGTCATGGATAAACTCTGTCACGTTTTCAAGAATCATGTTTAGATCACGATCTGTTGTGGTCGGTGTTGGGCCCATGTTTGCGAGTCGGGCAGTCAAAGTCCATCAGTTTGAGGTGAGATTGTAGCATCTTCAAGTCTGGATCAGTGGACGCCATTGGTACACAAGACTTGTCGCCAGTTAATACGTTTTGGTCTCTCGTGAAACCAGCGCACTGAATTTCAGCTTGCGATTCCCGATCGCTCCAACCCGCTACGAAAAATCAGAAAGCAAAGCCTGATTCACCAGAAATGTGTCATTAACAGAAATTACTGTGCTGTATATAAAGCGAAAATCGAATATTCGGGCGTCCAGTTAGATTGAAGTCCATGGGGCCGATTAGGTTGATAACAATATTTTGCCGAATCGACTGTTGATCCGTTGGCTCAATTTGCGTCGGACTGTAGATGGATGCTCGATTAGCAAAAAGGGTTACGTCATGAGTCATCCGATACTTTATTGATTATTGATTGTTCAATCCGGCCCGACACGCTTGAGTTGATTATTGGTTTGTCTAAAGAATGTTTTCTCGTTCGTTTTAACATTCTAATATTCGACCGCCTGATGATATGATGGTTTTTCGCTTGCAGCATGTGGTGGTGGTAGAGAGTAAAGCTCTGTCTAGGCTAACAGATTTGTTTCATGACCACAAGCGAGTTCCCATTTCTCCGGCTGCGTTCACAGGAACGTAGGCTTCATCTTTATCGACTTCATGGACTTCATTTCACCATTGTTAGTAAGCGAGAGTACTGTGGTTCCGTTAGTTCTGCAAAGGAAGCAACAAGAATTTCAAAGTGTTAATTTTATCCGGTACGCTTATGGCTGCTTTGGTGTCAGAACAACTCTTACCTTTCACTTCGATTTCTTGTCACAGTCTCGGGTTCGCTTTTGACTTCATTGTTTAATTATCTCCGCGAAGGATTTTCCCGCAACTGAACATCCAAACTATCTTGTTCAGTCTGCACTAAAATTAGCAGCAGATTTTCAAAAACCCTCTTGCATTAAGTGGGCAATCGCACACTGCATGTGTCGCACTAGATATTAGTCATCACTGCAGTGTTAATGTCTTTTGCACTAGAGCACGAATGAGAACTTGGTCGAAATAAACAGCGCGAGCTGTTGATGTTCGTTATGTCTGCCCGTTTTCTAAAGCGCTAATCCAAAAGTTCTTTCAACGTAGCCCAAAAAAAGACGTCAATAAACAATTGAAGAAGGTTGTCCCTAATATTTCAGGTTATTCGGGTGATATGGCGTTATTTTGAGTCCCGTGATTGTTTACATAATTTACCCATGCGACACGACTAACACGTGAGAGTCAGCTGAGTGTTTCCTTTGAAACACCAAAAGGACACTCAGGCGACGGTCATCGAAATTAGTGAAAACAAACCCCTTCACTCCAATTATTTTTCAACATACTAGTATCGACTTAGCGTTCTCAAGTATATGCATCCCTCTTACTTAGTATACTATTATTTTGTGGGATAATAGAAATTTGCCACCAATCTAATAATGGTCTTAATCATAACTACGCACACCACTTAATGGAATTATTTCTCGAAGTGCATGCAAAAGTTCGACCCCTCAATTAATTATTATATCATGAAAAATATGTACATATAGACGTTCAAATATGAATATGAATTATGCCTTGTCTTTGCAGTGCATTCCACCCGGTGCCTTCTGAAATACAACAGGAGAAATTGGGGGTCTTTTCTGAAAGATTGGGAAAGTTACCAATGGAGATTTAATTGAGTGAGTTACCCAGATTGTTTTACTCAGCATTCTGCAATGACGTATCACCGCCTAAATTTTTACTTGCTATTAGATCATGTATTCGACTGCAAATGGTGGTTCGCTATTGATTGTGGCAGCCCATCTGTATCTTTGGATCCAACGTCATTTTCCGTTGATAAATTGTGTAGTTTCCCCAGAAAACTTATGTCGTTATCTATTTTCAGGAAAAATGATGATGCATTTCACAATGCTTACTGATCGTCATTTTGCAGACCTTTGTATTGCCGTCCCTGGACTCCGCTTCATTTTATTTAATGTAAAAAACAATCCAAAATTAGTGCGTGGAATTCAACGTACACGTTAACCAACAGTTTTTGTAGTTGTATTCATTAAAAATTGTAACCACTTATCACAGACTGATCACAGAAAAAGCGAATTACCATTTCCTGAAAATGTGTAATACTCAAGTTCTTTATTTGTTCTATAAAATTCCCAAGCAGTGCACGAAATGTTGCAGTTCATTGAGTGCAGCGATACACTGACACCGTGTTTGCCTTCGCGTTTCTTTTTACATCTCGTGACACAACCTGCAGTAAATCACTTCTAACTTTGTCTTTCGTCCCAAAAAAACGATGAGTCAATCCGCATATCCATATCCTGAAAATGAACCAAAAATTGTCGAATGTCAGATAACGAACACTGAGCAGCGACATCAAACCGCCCGGAATCAGCAGCCATAAAAGGGGCTCGCTAAAAAAACAATACCCTAAATCGCCGTACACAATATCCTGATCATGGAGTGACTAAGTATGAATATTATGATTTTAATCTGTAGAAGATTGTAAACTGGACTTGAGAAAGGTGACCCGACGTAGGCGAAACGTCGACTAATTACCATCATTTCCGACAACGCTGTTACCGAACAACAAAAATATCATCATCATCGCACAGTGTTAAACAGTAGGGCAAGCCCCGCTGACCACTGCCTTTCCCACCATTTTGCACGTAGAATTAGAAAATATGAATATACAAGATGGACAGGCAGTGGACCTACATGGGTGGGAAAGGGAGAGAATGCTCTAGCAGCCAGCACACGAAATACACAGTCTAACTTCACAAGCGCACATCGATCGGTTATTTTGATTCGATAGAAAGTGACATCATGATCGCCACTGTTCACGGTTTGCAGCCATATCCTTCAGTGTCTCCAGGCAACTGGTAGACGGATCTTTTGGACCCCAATCACAAAGAAGTGGAGCACCTACTTTTCCTGAGTTCGATGTACATTTTATCATTCTTCGCCGCCACGTCATCTGTTGACCTCCACGTGGTTTTTTCCACTCTCTAGGAGGAACGGAAAACAGGAAACGGTACGGTAGACGTGTATTTGCCATACGTAACACATGCCTCAACCAACGAAGTCTAGTAAGTTGGATACGCTGTGACAAAACGTTCTCCAAAGTAGTGCCCAATACTCGATTTCTGACCTCAGCATTGCCTACTCGGCTAATCCACCCGATCTTAGCGACACTACGTAAACATGGATGGTCGAAAACCTCAAGACGACGAATGTCCTCTGCACGCAGACTCCAAGTTTCGCAAACATACGACAAAACTGAACTAATACTTTGGTGACTGTCAGAATTAGACTAGTCGCACGATGGTTACTACAGTCATAGCGTTTTCCATGACTCGTTCCATGTTAACGGAATATGCTCCTCGTTCCAAACGTCACGGGGCAAGACAATTAGTGATTTTATCAACGCCCCACCACCCAGTTTGAAAAGAACTGAGGGAAATTTGTCGGAACCTGCCGCTTCCCCCCGCCTTAGTAATCGAATACATGACTCTAATTCTACTTCCGATGGGGGCCGTCTACTATGGATGGGTTCTACATTTCTATCGCAAATCGTTTCACTGACCTGGATGCGCCCTCCACCGGTGTCACGAATAAGTCTGAACAGTGTTTGTCTGTTGCCTGAAGCAGCTGCTATTTCCATTTCTTCGGCCTGACCCACCAATTTCCTCGATCATTCTTAAGGCTGTGCGTAACTTGCCTTTGTAACTTTCTCTGCATCTTATTCATCTTCATACGGTTCGAGAGCTGACGCTTTTGCTCCATTATACTCAGCGACTCTTGCGAAATCCAGTGTCTTTGATGGACAACGGATCTAGGAGCACAGACGAAACCTGCTGCAAAGTGCATCGCCTGTTTGATATGGGCCCAATTCTCATCTACATTAATGTTCGTCGTAGATCCTAGCTCATGTGCTAACTTCTGCTCCTAACGGGTACTTACTTCTGGATCACACAAACGTTGCACGGCTAACCGGGCCTGCGGTTTGTGACTATGACCATGGAGCTGGAGCGATAATCGCATTAAAACTAATGCATGATCCGACTCTACGTACGTGGACCAGTAAGATCGGCAGTTCTCAACAGAACTGCACCAGCGGTAGCTTACGGCGATATGATCAATTTGACTCAAAGTACCTGTAGTGTTAGAGCGCCATGTCGCTGTGCAACGCGAGCTGTGTCGGAAATTGGTGCTAGACAAGAATATTCGATTGTCTGCACAAAACTAGAGAAGTCTATCCCAGTTATCTGTACGCTCAGCGGATAAAGCACAACGCCCACCTAAACAGGCTTCTGACACACTGAGTTTTCCAACTTGTGCAGTGAAGTCACCAGCGAGCACTGCAATGTCAAAACTTTTACTGCTGCGAAGAAGGGTGGCGAGTTCATCATAGAACTCATCTTTCTGCAAGTCTGAGTTGCAGTCCGTTGGGCCGTACGCCGAGATCACAAACAAATCGCGCTTAACACAGCTATCCTTTCGAACGCCAACTGAGCCCTGGAGTTTCACAGCACATAAACGACTGGTAACCGGGATCCAGTCTAAAAGGGTAGCCTCAGCCTTGTCAGTCAAGACTATTCCTACACCACGTTGACCCACAGCTCTAGTCTCCTCGTCTCCTGAAGTGCGCAGAAAATACCTCGATGAGATACCAGGAGCAGTTAGTTGAACTACACTGCTCGAATCATGTTTACGTGGCGGCGAGATGGCTTAGTGGAAACCCATTTGCTTGGATCAGTTATTCTTCCACTGATTTTGCCGATTGAGCTGCCAGCTCAAATCGACACTCGACCTGGAGGCTGAACTTTGTCTGACCTCTATCTATTGACCTGTCAGATATGGTTGCATCTCCGGCTTAAAGAAGCCATCCTGTACAGCTCTTTGGGTCATAGAGGCGCGCAAGCCATCACACCACTCAAGGTGCAGTCTCGTCGTGATGAAACAAACACTTGCCTATAGCATCACACGGCGCATGGTTTTTCGATACATTTTGAACTGATCTTAGTTCCGACACATCAATTATAGAATATCAGCCTTGAAATCCTTATGTATTCACGAGGAGAGTGATTTCCATGTCTGAGGCAAGTCAGGCTTAGGCAACTGGGTATTCCGAAATACAGCCTATTGTGTACTTTCGTGGCAAAGTTTTTACACTTACGATCAGTTATCAGGTATTTTTGTCGATTTCGTGTGTTTTGGGGTGTATTGGGGTGATTTTCTTCAAACATCCCCTAGGGGACATTCGGGTGATGGTCCAGTGTTCCCTTGTGCAGCCTAGGTAGTTACTGTAAGCACTGGCTGACTAGAACACCGCCAATGTACAACGTGAAATTTAGTTAATACGGATAAGTCAAAATACTTCGTAATTGTTTCGTTTGGTGTAGTGTAGCGGCTTCACAGACAAAAAACTCATTAAAATGCAACTGCTAGCTTAGAGTTTAGGCGCGCCTTGTTTACAAATAGTGATTTTTACTTAGACTTACTTGGGATTGACAAGTGCCCCCCAAAAGCGGCCAACTCCGGTGTTGGGCCCTCCTCTAGCTATAGGCAATTTTCCTTTTCGAATCTTTCTTCTCGGTCACATAAAGTGGCTTATAGTCAGTACAAAAGTACTTCAAAGTACTTTCACTCATCCGGACCCGATTTAACCAGTGCGGTATTATAATCTCCCTCGGTCGGATACATCAGCCTATCTTGGAAACCCTTTAGGACGTTTAGGTGATCCTCACCATTCATCCATTGAGGTACGCAAATGGCTTAGCAAACTTTGACCAGGGTTTTCAACAGGTCAAGAATCGGTCTAGCACCGGTTCTTTCAATCGACTGGTTGCTTGAAATCTGATTTGTTCAAGTCCATCTGGTACCGGAAAATTCGAGCTCATCGAAACTTACGTCACTCTACGTAACAAACGGCAAGGCCTGCTCCAGCTCATCAGCTCTGGCCATTAGCTCGTTCAGTCTCCCTTCTCCTGTCATTTATACAAGACAATCAATATTGTTACCAAAACCCATCGATTGCCATTGTTCTGTATCTCCATTCGCTGGACGGGAATCGAGTCCGAAAACCGTGCGCGTGACTAAAATGGTACAATTGCCCAGCCGTTTTGGTTATGCACCTAACAAACAAGGCTATTGTACTATATGCTCGGTAAACAAAACAGTGCATTCAGATGAATAACGTGATATCTAACATTCAAATTGCCATCACACCATGATCACTGCGGTAAAATTAATGGAGAACGTTCTTCCTGGAATATACACGGCGAAGCTAAGTGATGGTACTCACTATCATTATAAAGTCGTGCCATTTATAGGGAACATCCTTATTTGCAAATGTATCTGCCCCTCAGATAGGGTTCATAATACTTTACAACGGTCACTCTTCTTCCATAGAAAACCGTAGTCTACAACTGGCTTTCTTATATAACTTCAGAATACATTGTCCATTCTTGAAATACATACTAATACGGATATTAACTATTCTGGCAAAATTATTTTGTCAAGCTTTCACATATGGAGCGTATGAATCACAACCATCGTCACTCACGCGACCCATAGAACGGTAACTCTATGGTAACCGAAGAGTTTCCCCTCAATCTAATTCCGCAGCTGACTCGGTAATATAAGGTTTATGTGCAAAAAGCAAAACCAGGAGAACTATTGAATGGATCTACATTCCTTTAAAGGTGTCAGCAGCCATGAGCCAAGCTTCGAACTGTCGACGAAAGTGCTCGGCCATGCCATTGGCGGCTGAGTGATGAGCTGTCGTACAGTGGTGGCTTAACACACGTATTGTTTCTCCAAACTCGTATGACTCAAACCGTGCGCCGAGGCCAGTAATGACCACTGCAAGGCAGCCATGTAATGGAACCCAATTTTGCATAGAAGCAGCTATTTAGGTTTCTGACCCTACATTGCCGATGGGAACAGCCCCTGGCCAACGGGTGAAGCGGTCGACCATAGTGAGCAGGTAACGGAAACCTTCACAGGGGCTGAGAGTACCAACAATATCTATGCGGATGTGAGAAAACCTTGAGGATACAACAGGAAAGTGGCCCACTGAAGCCATCGTATGTCTTTGTCGCTGAAGGACTGAACAAGCCCAACCACGAATATCATTTTGCTTGCCGTGCCAGACTCATCTATCTAGGACTAGCTTAGTGGT
Organism: Fasciola hepatica; assembly: GCA_948099385.1. Lineage (NCBI taxonomy): Eukaryota > Metazoa > Platyhelminthes > Trematoda > Plagiorchiida > Fasciolidae > Fasciola > Fasciola hepatica. Next base: position 100,602 of record CANUEZ040000247.1, on the reverse strand, counting down.
GGCTCGGATGCCAGAATATGCTGAATTACGTTGAAAGTTGAGGACTGCGGTGCGCTAAGAAGTGGGCAAGATGGAGCGTGGGTGCGGCAATTTGTTGCACATTACTGAGCACGAAGAAGTGGCTGAAGGGAAAGCCGAAGGTTAAAGTGATGCGATCCGGCCTGGATCCGTGAAGTCCTATTCCAAACGTCAGGCTGCAGTCAAAGCTTTGAAGTCTTACATGCGGCTGGCCAGAAATAGCCCCTTATCGGGAAGGAACACCAACCACAACGTGACCGTGGTACGCATATATCAACGGTTTACGGTCGGTAAAAATGGTGTGCTGTCTACCTGAGAGGTTATCTCGGAAATTTCTAATAATACCGCGACCAGCAAGTAGTTTTTGAACAAACGTAGAGAGACTAGCTTCAACTGGTGGGCGACAAAAGTAAAAGGCTAGAGGTTTTTACTGGGACGTACACCACTGCTGCAGCATCTTGCCTATGGCTCAGTCGGGGGCGTCGGTGGCTGTTAGGATTTGAGCTCCAGCGTCGAAATGAACTCGCAAAGTAGCAGAAGCCAAAGATCCTTTAGTGCAATGAGGGCAGTTTTAGCGTCCTCGGTTAGTTCTGTGGGACCATTCCAAGAGCCTCGAAGTAAATCTGCTAAAGGCTGCATCAGGCAAGCACAGTTTGGGATAAAAAGCCTTCAATATCTCACCGTCCCGTTGCAAAGACGAACTGCGTCTGGTGAAGTAGGCAGCGGAAAGTCACGAATGGTTTAAACTTTTCTTTCCAAAGGCGAAATACCACTTCCATTGAACATGAGGCCCGTGACCTTAGCTGATTTTTGGCGAAAGATACTTCTGCGCGCAATGACGGATGTACAGTTTGCGGCCAACTCTCAAACTACTGGTGTAGGCATTGCTAGTGTGCATCTTGAGTTCCACGTATTATCAGCATATAGCCTATTTAGGCAATAACAAAATCCAAATCTCTGGCAACCTGGTCGGTAATAAGCTGAAAGTTTTGTGCGGCTTTGATTCAACCAAATGGCACTCGTAGAAAGTAGGTTTATCTTTAGCTGCTATGGGAATCTGGTGGTAAACACGTACCAGACATATTTTGGAGAACACACGAGCTCCCGTGAGATCGGCCATGATATCCTGAATATGTAAGGTGAGGCATACCTATCTGAGAGCTTTATGGTCTCCTTGTGGTCGCTAATCACCTGATTGTCAAGGACCATACTAAGTGGCAAGGCCGAGGGGCCATCTTATGCAAGAGTAACGTCCAAACCTAGTATCTGCTTGAGCCCAGCTCTTGCGATTCCAAGCTTGTCGGGTGCTGGCCGACGTGCCCCAGCAGAAACCGAAGGGTCTGGTCCGCTGACGTGGTGACCTCCGAGCTGGTTACTGCAAATAGTACGGAAGGTGAGTGCAACACTTTTAGCTATGTATCTTATACGTCACCAAATAAAAAGCATACCGGTCGTTTTAAGTAGAACAGGACTGATCGGGTAAGAGTCGAGCGAAATCATTTCACAGGTGGATTACTGACACGATTCACATGAAGTCGGCAGCCAGAATCAAATAAGAGGTTGGAGTGATGCAGGAATTTATTGCCAGGAGTGGCGTTCCAAACCTCGGCGACCGGGGAAATCCAAAAGAGGGTGGGACAAGGATCAAAGTCTAATGTCCTAGAAAGTTTTCCTTGGGAAAGTATGAAAGAACCATTGGCAGAAGGTAAATTGGATGAGGGGCACCTATCTAAAGCTTGGCTTGAAGGTGGGAGCAGGCTAACTTCAGCACTTGTGTCTATCAAGAAGGGAGTCCTTGAATTATGATCGACTTTGTAGAATAGGCAACCACCCTCGCCAGTAGTGCGAGTTGCAGCCACGCACTGGCGTCCTCATTCCCCTGAATGACTGGGGCTATGGCAAAGTGCGCAGTAAAATAACGCGCCTTCGAGCGATACCGTTTATGATACCTGCAAAGGCCGTCAATTAAGGCTGGATGAACAGGAATTCTTATACGGTTTCTACTGAAAGACCTCTCTGGTCGACAACGATGAGTGTCTAACTGAAGACTAACCCAGTGGCCCGACCTTTTTGGCGAGATTGTGTACAGTGGCTATCAGAGGAAATCGCTTGAATGACATTCAGCTAGTAGGTTTTCTCATTTCCGTGAACCTTTCAGGCAAGCTTTTCGAGACGTTCCTCCGCGGACATGCAAAAAACCTTCTGCACGTCACTGGGAAGTCTTTGAAACTTCAGATCTTTCAGGAGGCTTCTACTAGTCTTAGTGGTTTCTAAGACAAAGCTCAATTGCCGAAGCAACTGCAAAGCTTTGCGATCTCCAAGCCCAGAGTCTTCAAACAAAAGGAAAACTCGCTGGCTGTCAAACATGCGCACGCGCCTAGTGACCAAAACCTCTATGCCTTTGTACGAGTATGTTTACTCAGATTCCAACGAGTCTAATACTCCATTGACTTTGTGTGCAGGAAAAACCGAGACCACATGGGGGAACCTTCAGCTTTCCGCTGTCACATCGTACGGGGCAAAAGTTTGATTCCAACTTCGTGAACCAAGTCTTGCGGGTTACTTTCCGTGAACGGTGCAAACGGAGAGGCAAAGGCATTTACCCCAGTGTTGGCAAATTTAGGCTGACTCAAATTGCAAACGTTAAAATAAAATGAAGTCAATCGAAAAGTGAAAAAATCAATGGGATGAGGAAAAGGAAAAATCTGGGAAGAATTATTAGGTTCCCACCGACCAAAAATGGCAGTGATATACGGGTACTCGAGGATCTAAAATAACTAGAAAAGACATGGGGCTCGCCAATTTAGTGCTCCGGATACCAAGCCTACTTTTTCGGAAGAAACCGGGCACGACACCAGCTAAGGGTACTAAAGGTTCAACTGTCCTCAAGAAGAGCAGTCAGAAGTGATTTTTTCAGCTGGCGGAAACCAATTATCCCTACAGAAAGCTGACAAGTAATGCACAGCCCTGTGGCATCGAACGACATATAAGCCCTCTAAAGCCAAGTGCTAATTGGTTATCTGTCGAAAGTAATTTTTGGTCACGAATTTACATATTCAAACCTAGTAATATTCAGGTCACTGTATGCCTAGCTAAGTTTATCATATTGAAAATACAGATGACAATGCTTCTTGCCCAATTCCGCGCATTTCGTGTGGAACCAAGTTCGATAGATTCCACACTGAATTCCCTGCACTGCCGGCCGACATATACTCCTCAGAGCACCGAGGCCTTCTACGCTGTTCAACCACCCCATCTGTTCAGTGTGGTGTTCTACAAATTACAAGTAGTTTGATCTCTAAGTTTCCCTTGTTGCCTGTCTAACCGAATAGGGAAACTTTCAGTAGTTCGTGGAGGCCGAGGGTCCATAATGAGACTGATTTCAGACTGAGATCGGCTTGTGCCGAGCAGAATGACCGATTGAAATGTCACCGCAAATGGCTCGCCTTGATGTGGCTTTTTGCTGGCTACACTCCTTTGCAGCTGTTTGTCCCTTATGTTCGTCGACGTTGTGTTATTACACTTTGCTCAGTAGTTTGTATTCTGTATTTCTGCCGAGTCAGTTCGGTTCCGCTCAATTCAGTTTGCACAGGACAAATAATGGCCACGGCCAACGGAGCGCTCAGAATCCCTTCGATGGTATGCATACCAGGTGGATGCTCGCCACGTCGCAGTTTATTCCTTCAAATCTCAGGTAAAAATTGAAAAAAAAACGTAAAACCTCATCGCACATCAATTGCGAGAGTCATTAGGCATTGTGAGCGTTCACTGATTCATTACGTAGCAAATGGGAACGTCAATCAAATATATCACATCCGTCCGTCCAGTAACGTGCTTAAAATTCACTGCCGGAAAAGACCTCATTCCATTGACGATCCATGGGACTCTTGAATACCGGGACGGTCCTCGGTACTACTACCTCCTCCAGCAGCCTATCCTAGTAGTTAACCACCCTATTGCTGTAGGAGTGCAATCCAGCTATCAGCTCCGATCGAACTTTCGCCAGCTTCTGCCCGTGACCTCTTGTTCTGAAGTCTGTTGCCATATCGAATAAACTCTCCGGTCTAAGCCCATGGAAGCCCTCGATTGCCTCAAGTGTCTCTTTGAGGTTGCCTTGCAATCTACTGCTTTCCATGGGGAAAAGTCTGAGGTCCTGGAGCCCTTGCCGATACTTCTCGCCCCTCCGACCTTCAACCATGCGCTTTGTCAGACGGTAAACGTTCTCCAGACATTTGGCATCCTTTTTATGGAAAGATGGCCATGTCTGAACGCAGTTTTATATAGCGGGCCTAACTATAGACCTATACGCTGACATGGAACTCCTGGCTGTTGGCAGCACCACACTGGCCCCTACCTGAGGGGCTCTCTGCGTGCCATTTTTGCAGCTGCTGCACACTGATCCGACCACCTATGACCAGAAGTCACCAAAATTCCAAGGTCGTTTGCCCTGTTTACTGTCTGTACAGCGAATGGACCTCACTCGTGTGCAACCGTCAGGCATGTCGCTGTCCTTGAAAATGAAAGACCACTCCCAGCACTGAGGGGTGAGCCCAATTTTTGTGTCCAGTTGAGGACGGCAACTATGTTTCTGCTCAGCTCCTCTCTCCCCTGAGCTCCGCTAACTACATGTCACCTGCGCAGAAGAAGCTTGGTGGCTGTGGAACTGAGGTCAAGTCACTAATGAACAGAAGACAGAGCGGTGGGTCTAGTACGGCACCCTGCGGTACTCCATTACTAACATTCTCTAGTATAGAGTTATTGTGACCTACTCTCGCGTAAAACATTCTAACGGTAAGAAAGTCCCTTGAACATTTTCGAATCTGCTTATTTACGTCAAGCGACCTAAACTTGACTAGTAGAAGCAGGTGGTTTTACCGAGTCAGATTCCTTGCTAAAGTCAAGGTAGTATACTTCAACCTGTCTGCTCCCATTCACACTCTAAGAGAATTCGTCTGGTAGGCTCAGGAGATCGGTCAAGCACGACCTGGTTTTAGAAATCCGTGCTGAGCTGAGCAAAGCATAGAACTCTCTACTAGATTTTCGCAGACTTGCGCCAGAATGATCTACCCTATCACTTTGGATAGAGTGCAGGTTAGGCTAACAGGTCTGCAGTTTCCCATTTCACAGCGGGGACTCTCTTTAAGTACAGCTACCACTGTTACATTTTTCCAGTCGTGTGGCAACTTCCCATGGTTCACAGTGACTTTATATATTCTGTATACTGGAAGTGATGGGATATTAGTCAACAGCCCGATGATAACCGGCTGAATATCACCTAGCCCGGCAGGCTTATTATCGTCTAACCCTCCCAGGTGTTTGCGCACGACTTCCTCCGGAGGATATGAGTCTCTCACGGCCTTTGGAGGAGCCACCCACTCAGAACGTATCTGCTCACCGCTGTCCATCCTGTGCACACTACTGCGTATGCGCATAACATCCAGTCGACAAACTGAGTCCACGAGCGTCTCTTCTGCTGAGCTGACAAAAGTACGCTACCAGATGACAGGCTTTTAGGACCCCTCTAATATAGGCCAGCGCATTCCTCCTTATAGAGCTTATGGCTTATGTTCCTCGGCTCGTGACACATCAAAGAATGTACTTGGCGGCGCGCAAAGGAGCAGAACGCTACAGCAGAATGAGGATTGTGTGGAAGGAACGCAGCAGCTTGCGGGTGGTGTGCATAGGCGGAGCAAGTGGAGCCACCGAATTTGGTAACTGCTGAGATGAACAATTTTGTTAGTCTTGGTAACTGTGTGTTGTATTGGAAGCGCTACCTCTTGTATCCATCCCGACATCCGTTTAAAAAGATGGAGACAGAGACAGGCACCAGTTACAAGCCCATTACCTTGACGTCTGTTGTGCTCAAAGTTCTCGAGGTAAAACTCAAAGACAGAATTATGTTTTTTTCAGAGAGCAACAAGCTAGCGACTGCCGGCCAGCATGGGTTACGGCACAGGAGCTCTTGTCTCCTCAGCCTGGTAAGTTTCTTGGATGAGGCAACCACGTCAGTGGATCAAGGGGAACGTGTGGAAAGCTGGTCTGTGGATTTCTAAACGGCGCTTGATTCGGCTGAAAGCAGATCGCTCGAAACTAAGTCGAAGTCTTTTCAAATACGGTCAAAAAGCAGGAGTGCGTTGAACAAGGCCTAAAGAAGAGGGCCTTTCCGGTGCGTAGAGGGCTGCTTACTGGACAATGGGAAGCCTCATGATGGCTTCTTTCAAGGGTCAGTCTTTGGACCCCTGTTGTTCTCGATGTGCAATAATGATCTGGAAGACCGTTTGGGAAACCCGTGCTTCACTTCCGCGGACGACTTCAAGGTGGTAGGAGCATCAGATAACGCTCCTTCTCATTGTGATCCAGACAAGGTATACCAGTGGTCAGATGTGTGGGACCTGAGAGAATGCAAGCATTCCATCACAGAGGAAGTACCAAGGCCCACCCGATATGTGGGTCCACCGGACTGTAGGGGGGCACCGTCTCAGATCGTAGAAGCCCGAGATCTGGGGGTGATGGTAAGTGCAGAACTCAAGCCAAGTCGCAGTGGCAGAAAAAAAAGATAAACGCATGTAAAACCGTGGTCTAGATAAGTAGGGCTGTCAGTTCTGGGAAACCGGGGATCTTATTACCACTGTACAGGGCCTTCGTGAGATTTCATCTAGAAAACCGTGACCAAGCTTGAAGGCCATATCAGTGAGTGGTATCAAGGCTCTTGAGCAGCCGAAACGGTGGTTCGTACGATGGTTCGCACAATGCAGATATCTATGCTATGAACAGAGGTTGAGACAACTAGGGTTATTTTCTTTGGAAAGAAGGTGTCAACCCATGGTGGCTTTCTAAATAATACAATGATTCATAGAAGCAAGAGTTCACAGAGGGGACTCGTCGGAGCCGCGAGGGAACGACTACCTAAGAGGGCATGCACTGAAACTCGCGAAAGAAAGAACTTTCACTCAAAATGGAGGTCAATTTTTAACAGTTAGCGGCGGTAACGACTAGAATAAGCTGCAAGGGGATGCAACAACCCCGAGCGCGGTGGCTCAGTTCAAAAGAAGAATGGATAATATGTAGATGACTCTCTTTGTAGACGTGTGACCGAAAGTCTGCGCTACCGCTTTTGCAGACGACTGACTAGCCTTTTTCACTTCAGTCCTCGTGGAACCCTTGTCCAGCGCCAACTGCCCATTGATATATAATCCGGCGTGCAGTGATGTGTGTGACCAACGGCTTCGATCCAAATGCCGTTGAAGAGGAAAGGCATAGGAGGTCAAACCTGAATCTTCTCTGACTATAGCCAATAGTTGAACAAAAATCGTCTATCCCGGTTGTCAAATCACCGAGAGACCCAAGCGCAAGAACCCGGACATTTATGCATCGCGTCGTCAAGTCTTGGAGCGAAGTTGAATTTCAAAATTGAATTGAATTCCCTCTTGAGAGAGTTCCAGAGATTAGTCACCCTTCTCGATAATCAGTAGATGGCCGGCAAGCCACTGAAATGCACTCGACGGAGCTTCAGAGCATGTCCCCTGGCAATGTGATTATTGCTGTGTGTGAACCACAACTAAAGCTTGAGGATGTCTATGGTCAATGGGAAATAAAAGGATGACTTCCAGGTTGTCCACGTAGCTGGACCATATAACCAATGCCATGTTTCAAGCGAGGACTTGCATGCGAGGCATACAGCAATTCAAAATTGTCCGGGGGTAGAGGCCCAAAAGAAAGGTGTATTGAACCACGTATTGTCCGCGCGAAGGCGCGGGATTTCTCAGTGTGTGCTCGACTCTTCAGGCGGTTGATGACAACAATTCCGAGGTCTTTTTCATGCGGCCTGATTAGGAGCCCGAAGCTCCTGAGGCAGCAGTCGGGGGTATCTTCGGGGCAACCAAGTCCCACACATGCGCTTTTGTCCGCTTTTATGGTCGGAGCCCCGGTGGTAGATTAACTGATTAGAGTATAGAGACCCTGCTGTGGCAACTATCACCCATTTGCAGATCGAAAGGTAAGCCAGACAGACCTTCAGGTCGTCGGAGTATACAGGGTGTGATGGCCAGGTTGTAAGCCACCATATTGCTGTTCAAATGATGTAAGCTTTGGTGCACTTTAGTAGATTTGCTGGACTTCAGCTCATGGAGCATCCTTCTCTTGTGTTTTGCAGGTCAGACACTCCCAACTCCCCGGCGGAGGGTCAGTGCTGCTTGTACGTTATAAATGCATTGAGGTTGTGCTTCGGCTCTTTGGAGATACGAAAGTTAAAATCATTGAGCTAATTATTCCAGCCAGTGAGTTTTGGCCGCACGCGAAATTTAGGTGCCCAGCAGAAACTTATCAAGGTTAAGCTTTATGTAATAAGTCACCGGTAACATTTGCGACCTCGCCGCAATTAAGACCACCAGGTTACCTGGTTTCGGAGGCGGCCCAGAATCGGCTGCACATTAATCACCTGCGCAGTTTAGTCACAGGCAGTTTCTTTACGGAATGCCGGACCCACTTGCGTGACTTTTATCATTAAAGCTGCAACACACTTCACGGCTCAGTTAGGACTGATCGGTGGCTCCAGCACATCTGCAGCATTATAACGTTTACCACAGGCAAGGAGTTAACCGTATGAGTGCTTCTCGTTTGGGTGAAACAGAGGTCTTTCCGTTAGGGCTCATGGTCACAACTCGTTCCGCTCGCTCTGGAATCTGGCCGCATCACCTACTTAGAGGTGCGAACCCAGCTGGATAGACCTCCAGAATGGTCATTTCAACTGGACAGACTCAATGCTTCCTCAGACTCTGTCGGTCTTCCGTCTTGTCGACGGAGTTTGTGGGGTCAAGATTTGGGATAGGAAGGCTTAGAAAGTCGAAACAATTAGAGGGTCTGTGATGGGTCAACCACAAACGCTAGAAACAACCGGGGTCTTAGTGTACCGATCGGTTCCAGAAAATCCTTCAAGTACACCATAATTTCGTGATTCCGTTATATTACTCTTTCACATACACTATTTGCGTATTCCGTACAATTAGTTTTTATGAGCCAATCTTAGTTTAGTCGCGTCCCAAGCTACTTCGTCATATCCCACCTTGAACCTGATTGACGTGCTTGCTAGTCTATCGCATGCCGTGAACTTGGTTCTCGATCTTAGGTCTGTCTGATCGCCCATTTGAGGTTTTTTTATGCTTTATGTTATCGCTTATTCATCAATTTATTATCGTTAAATTTACGGAAAAAACGTGTTTTGGTTCCGAAATTCGTTCTAATTCGTCTACGTTTTGTTCATAGCTTACTATAATACTCAAATTGGTCAATTAGGAAACAGAAACCTAGCCGCTGGGCAAGAAGAGGATTAAAGGAACCGAAGCCTGGACAGGAAGTAATGCAACAAGCCACTGGGGGGAGATTGGTCAATTCGATTTGGTAGATAATGTTACATCAACCAGGCAGAGGAAAAATTTAGATGGAGCGAGTTTGAACGTAAAGCTAGTGACAACCACCCCTTCTTGAAACCAGGGCTGGTAGAAGTGAGAAGTTCTACGCTGACCATCAAACATCTAACACAGGCACAACCAGCAATAAATTTGCCAAGAGTAGAGCTAACGGTCTTTGACGGACGACATGAACTGTATTTCAGGTTAAACAAACAGTTTGAAGTGTTCGTCGAGAAAAAGGTAACCAACCCCAGACAAAGTCTGCTTTATTTGACACACCACTGTTGCGGAGCAGCCAGAAAGGCTGTTTATAGGTGTTGATTGCTCAACGAAAAACAAGGCCACACACGTGCGAGGAAGACTTTGGAGTACCTGTTCGGCCAACTGCTGAAGGTTGATCACAGTCTGAGGGAAAGCGCAATGTGAGGGACCAAAAGAACAAAGGGAGACAGCTACGTGAAGGCCGACCCGGTCATTAAAATGCAGAAGAGTTCGATAGCTCTTGATTATCAAGGGTATGGGGCGGACCCCGACGCGGCGCACATACTGGGGGGATCATTGGCTGCCTGTCTTCCAAGCTGTAGGATCGATGGGTTGAAGAAGCTGAACGCATAAGCAGTGGTGACCGTAGGGCCAATCTCGAGGACCTAACCGAAATTTTAGACGGGCAAGCCAGAAAAGCCGACAGCCGATTAGGTTGGCCCATTCAGGACAGTAACAAAACACACAGACCTAGAGCCAACCCAACTCAAAAAGCTGCCCGAGAAAACCCGAAACAACAACCTTGGACAAAAAGTGAAGCCCACCTTACGCGAGGTCGTAGCCCACCGGAGCTGTAAGATGTGTGACGCCAAACACTGGTTAGCAGACTGTCCGAAGTTCGCATCAGCCACAGAAAAATGAACTTTGGAGGATTGCGAGGACGTTAGGAGCGCACTTTATCTGCTTTGACACCCTATACAGGCAGCAGTTTGCTGAAAAAGAAAAGCTTGTTCACAAAGTTTATCCAGACGGGTACCACCTACTACTACGTCAGGTGAAAAGAGTTACCCCAAGTGGAAGCACAAAGTTAAGTGTGATCTGCTCAGCTTCGCCGTCTGCCAAAAAAACCAGAACGTCTGGGGGTAGCTGCTGTGGGAGTGATGGCCCCAAATGGAGTGGTCAAAGAGCTGGCTTTTATAGAAAGCGGACTGGACACCACCTCGGAGAATGAGGGGCTTGCCGATAAACACTGGCTCGCTAAGAGCACGGCGATATTATTGGTAAGCATGGAGAGCGGAGCGCAAATAATAACTGCAGGACGGTTGAAACTGCTGCTAATCTCCCTGGACACTGATGAGCAAATGGAATTAGCTGAAGCTTTTACATTGGCCAATCTTCCCGTGCGAGCATCAAGGTCGGCGAAAGCAATTGTATTTAGGTGACCATAGTTGCAAGATGTAACCTTCGTAGATTGGGAGGATGACGGGAGTTCACTTTCCCATCGGCTGCAACGTGCCAGTAGCACACTGGGTGCTAGATCAGAGAGTAGGTGACCGCCAGGCACGACATAAGGATGGACGCTGCACGGCCCAACCGGGGAACTGGCTCCATAAAATGTCAGCTGAGACCAACCACATAAAACACCAAGCTCTGTACGAAAAAGAGTTTAGTGACATCGAGGGCAAAGGACTACCTCTGCCTCAAGAGGACCATCTCGCTTTGCAGATAGCACGACATGGTACCAAAGGCCTTAAAAGCCAGTCCGAGGTACCTGTTCAGTGGCGCACACAAGACGACCATTTCTTTGGCGGTAGAACTTACGCTTCATAGGAAGCTGCGCTTGGAAGAACTTTTCCGTCGGGATCAGGGTTGCTGGAAACGGTGCTCAGAGGTAATGATGCTGAACAAAGAGCCATATGACGCGGAAAAATACCTACAACCGCAGAAAGCCGAGAAGGAATATGGTACCTGCCTAATTACCCGGTTCTTTATCTCAAGGAAATCGAAAGGCTGCTAGTGATCTTCGACTGGGCAGCCAAGCCCCAAAGCAAGTCACTGGATGACCGTCTTATGCGGGCCCCGATTGTACCACGCAGTTAATTGAATTCGTTCGCAGTTTCAGAGTAAGCAGGGCGTCCTTGTCGGCTGACATCGAAGAAAATTTTCTCCAGGTGGAATTAACGGTAGAGGAACGAGATGCTTTGCGATTCTTAAGGTAGGGCAATTACGACCTGAAAAAATTGGTGATAAATTATACAATGATGGTCCATTCCCTCAGAGCGATACCCTTATCATTTTGGGCGAACTACGCCCCACGAGAGACCACGAACAAGTACGGGGCTTTGGTCCACTGGTCGGTGGTATACAGCGTCGGCAGAAATTTCCGCCTCGACGACAACAATGGAGTAACGAACGTTTGAGCAATACGTAGCCAAAGTCGCAACGGATCCCGAAATCCGAAGACGATGATTCGTGATATTATACGATACTAAGTTATTGCACGAACAACGATATCAAAAAGATATAAACCTCAATAATGCGATCACAAGGGCCCAACAACGAGAACTCGAGTTGCAGCGTGTGAGCAAGGAGCACGTGCGTCACGCAGGTCCAGAACAAGGATGTGACAAAGTAGCGCTGTGGGCGCGAACAAACAACAATTGGTCCATAGAAACAGACAGTTCGTAAAGACACGTCAACAATGTAAGCAAGTGAGTGATGTCGAGAAAAACACTGGATCGCAAGGGTTTTAGGGAATTTTCCAAGACCGGTCGTTACACCGCCCACCAAAATCCTCCTGAATCCTGAGCAGAGTCAAAGGCTTGGTATAAAGGCATTGATTCTTCCCACCTACCTAAGCCCTGCTGTCAGTGTGCGCGCCTAATCCTCGTCGTCAACGTTCTACTCACGGTCGCACCTATTCCGTTAACTACACAGACGTGAGGCTACTCTACATCTTCCACGAGAGCAACTGACCGATGGCGGATGTGAAGGGGAAACATAGGTGCTGTTCTTGGAAAGGCCGCCGTGCCCTGGCTGTATGTGCTTGTGTGGGTGTGTGTGTATGATGTATTCACCGCTACTTCCACATAAGCAAGAGACATTTCATTAACGTCAACAAAGGCAAATTGCGAACACCGTCACATGTTTGATAGGGATTGCGCGGCTGCGCTCATCGGGTGTGTGCGTGTGTCTGAATGTATATTGGAATCACAAGTATCACCACACATCAAAAGAGGGCTTTCTGCAACGTCGCCGAAAGATTATGAGCACTGTAACGTGTCTGAAGGGGACTGTGTGGCATAAACGATAAAATGTAGACATGTGTGCGTGACCTAAGCTCCAATACTTCTACATATGCAAAGGGCATTCGGTAACGTCAACAAAAATTAACGACGAATATGTCCGATAGGGTTTACGGGGTGTAGAATGCATTGGGCATGTTTGTGTGTGTCTGGATGTACAATGGAATCGCATTTATCACCACATGTCGGAAACACCTCCTGTAACGTCAACGAAAGACTGTGGGCAATGTAACTTGTTGGACGGAGATCAAGTGGTATGAAGAGTTCAGTGTGGGTGAGTGTGCGTCGGGATTGCTTCCATATATAGTGTTTCTTTACCCACCTCGATGACTAGTGCGGAACTGTCTACTGGGCTTCCATGTTATCAGCCTCTCCAACTTTGCTCTCGAGTAGGCTAATACTGCTATGTCACGAATGAGCACTCCGTTAGCTGTCTTCACCTTCACCGTTCTTACCATTGCGCCAGTGCTTTCAATGGTTTCCATAACTACTCCCAAACACCAGGTGCCGTTCATCTGCGATCATCACCACATCCCCAACTTTGAATGGTCTTGTTTTCACCAGCCACTTCTGTCAAGTCTGCAGAGCCGGTAGGTACTCCCGCAGCCATCGCCTCCAGAAGACCTTGGTAAGATAGTTTGCCTGCCTCCATCCGTGGAGGTAGCTCCCACGAAGGTTAACCAGCCCTTGAAGACTCTCGTTCGACCTTAACGTCAAAAAGTCGTTCGGGGTGAGCGCCAGGTGGATGGGGTCGCCGTTCATTACTGGAACCACGGGGCGGTTGTTCAGGATTCTCTCTACCTCATTCATGGCAGTGTTCAGCGTCTCGTCGTCGGGCGGCGGCTGCTCTATGAGTGACAGCGATATCCGTCTGGCGGACCGGATCATGCGTTCTCATACGCCGCCGCGGTGGCTGGTCTGAGGGGAGTTGAAATGCCATCGTATACCGTAGGCCACGGTTCGATCCTTCAGTTCGTCCCTGTTTATAATCTTGTGCCAATGCTGCAATTCCCGGTGAGCACCCACAAAGTTCGATCCATTATCTGAGTAGTTATCGGTCGGTACGCCTCTTCGGTTGATAAATCTCTGCAAGGCCCGTAGAAACGAATCGGTCGTCATCGAATGTGCGTCTTCTAGGTGTACCTGATCCAAAAGGGCTCGAAATAGTCCAATCCGGTGTCGCTAAAAGGCCACCAACCCGCAGTCACTCTGCATTCTGGTAGTGGGGCCATGAGTTGTTTGCCCGCCGTGGCATTGCGTCTCCTACATTGCACACAACGTCGGACTACGCGTTCTACAATCTCTCGTCCTCTCAGTAACCAAAGACGCTTTCGGATGACGCTCGTGACGTGACTTTCCCCGGTATGTTCCTCCACGGCGTGGACGTGTTGGATCATTAGCTCTACTACATGTTGTCTCGCAGGCAGCAGTATGGGATACTTTGTGTCGAAGCTCAGTTGGGAGTTGGTCAGCCTACCATCCACTCGCAGTAGTCCGTCAATGAGTTTGGGGTTTAAATGCTTCAACTCACCTCTTGGAGATGGTACGTCTTTGTTAATCGGTCCCCTTCTCCCGCCCTCTCGAGTTCTAGGGCGAAAGCCTCGCGTTGTACCATTCGGAAAACATCGTATTCTGCCGCTTGTAGTTCGTCGGGACTTATTGGGCCGACCCATATCCGGCCTGAGGGTCGTAGTCCTTTCATCATTAAATTTGCCTTGAACCTGGTTAACCAAACTAGCGAACGGAGTGTCCTCATCCAGGAAGAAATCCTGACCAATCGCGATAGAATGGATGTTTCTTTGACGATGTTGGTCGCAAGCACTACGTCTCTGATCTCCAGTTCTATTTCCTTAGGGGTTACAATTCGAACACGGGCCAGTCCTGTTTAGGCACTTACTGGACCTTTGTCCCTCTCGTCCACTTGTCTAGTTGCACGAAGTTGGTCACATTTCGGGAGCACAGATCGGATAGATTATCGCCAGACCTGACATGATTCCACTGGTTCGCGGCTGATTCGTAGTGGATAATCGTGGGTTGGTTAGCGACAAAGGTACTGAACCGGCGCCGGAATTTGTTAATGTAGTAAAATACTATCGTTGAGTCCGTCCAAAAGCTAATCAACAAAATGTAGGAGTCAACACATCTCTCCACCTCCTGTACCACCCTGACTTCCAGCACGGCTGCGCTGAGTTCGAGGCGTGGGATGGAGACCGACTTCGGTGGGCCAACGCGGGCTTCAGCGAACTGGATCCCCGGAGTATACTGCCCATCTCCTATGCACCATCGCCCGTACACCACAGCTCCATAACCGACTTCGAACGCAACGGAAAAAGCATATAATTCTCCAGTTCGCGTCGTATGGCCAGGAGTCAAACATAGTAGAATCCTTATGTCCCCTAATTTCTTCAAGGTGTTCAAAAATTCTTCCCAGTCCAACCGGTCCCCTCGGTCCAGTGACTGGTCCCAATCAACTTTCTAACGGCCCAGCCGCTGCAGCAAGATCTTTCCGGGTAGCAGCCATGGTGAGACGAACCCGAGCGGGTCAAACAAGCTAGAGACAGCGGATAGTGTGCCACGACGGGTTATTGGCAGCTTGGAAACGTTTAGCCCGAAAACGAAGTCGTCCTTTTCCGCGTCCTATTGTATTCCTAAAGTGCGTTCGATAGGAAGTGGAGAGCAGTTCAAATCTCTTACCCTTTCGACCTTTTCGTGATACGGAATGAACTTCAGCACTTCTTGGCAGTTTGTAGTCCATTTAGTGAGGTTGAATCCACCGGATTTTAGAGTGGCGATCAGTTCTGTCATATAAAGAATAGCAGTGTTTAGTCGTCAAAGGAGCACAAAAAATCGTCCACATAGAAGTTATCCATTGCTCTTCCCGGCAAATTGCTGGTGCCGCCAAAACGTTTGAGGGTTTCCAGGAGGGCAAAATTAGCACAGAAGGGGGATGATACTGTCCCAAAGGGATGAACGGTCAGCCTGTACTCGTCTGGTGCGCGATTTGTGTTGTTCTCAGGCCACCAAAAGAGACGGAAGGCGTCCCTATCCTTAACGGGCATCTTTACTTGTAGAAACATTTCACGTATGTCCGCGGAGACAGCTGCCTTTCCTAACCGAAAACGGCGTAAAACCTCGACTACTGGTGTTGTCCAATCTGGGTTCTGTAGTATGTGGTCATTCAGTGACACACCCTGACATTTCGCGGCACAGTCGGAAACCACTCTGACCTTCCCCGGTTTCTTTGGGTTCACGGCCGGGTGATGATGTAGGTACCATCTCAAATTTGCGCTGCTGACCGCTGTATCTACTCTTTCTATATAACCCAAGTCGATGTTATGTTGCATGGCTCGCATGTATTCTATCCTTGATTGTGGTTCCCGGAGAAGCCTGGTTTTCATGAAACATAATCTTTTCAAAGTCATTTCTCGGCTGTTTGGTATAGGTTTCAAGTTGGGTCTCCACGGGACAGGCACCTCGAAACGACCTTTTACACACTTGACTTTCTCGACTACCATTTTCAAAGCCACCATATCTTCTCGTGATGAGGCACCTCTATCCATGGCTAGGTCGGCAAATTCGGTGTTATACTGTTGTTGGAATGCCTGTTCGATGTTCGCCGTTTCCACCGAAGTGTAGTTGATATGGATTTGTTGGCCGCATCTTCCGTCTCTACTACCATATAAAGTCCAACCAAATGTAGTACGTATTGCATAGGGTGCTTTGCGGCTTCCCATTCTTTGATCCAGGACCCAAAGCGCTTCCGGTACATCACAACCGATCAGCAAATCAATTTTGTTATTCTGCCACTTCTCAATCGTAACCCCGTCGGGATTCGGCCACTGAGTCAAAATCGATTGCACTGACTGAGGTGCTCTCATCGACAGATCCTCTATGGTGTGTGCTTTAGAGTTTCTGCTCTATCGTTGCTGACCAAGGAAACGAGTTGTGGGTGAAGTGTGGTCGACTGGATGACTTCTGTGCCACTCACTGTGCTCACTGCTAATGAGGATTGCTTCCCTCTAATCCCGTGTCTCCCCGCGAAATCCTTTCTTACTAGCGTGGTATCCGAGCCATTATCTATAAAGGCCAAGGCTTTGACCACCCCAGTTGGGGTTTCTACTCCCACAGCAACTACGCTGTGGCATCGCGTGAAACAGCATGGGCGTTGGTCCAAGGTTGGTATTTTGGATGTTCCCGTGCAGGGGTTTGAGCTTGGCTAGTACTGGGCTTGTTTGCTCGGTTGTTGTCCCGGATGAGTCGGCCGAACCTGCTGTCAGCTATCTTGGTTTGTCTGTCCAAGTATTCGTTCAGATCCTCGAAGTTAGCTTTCCTGTCGCTTCGGCTTATCCATTCCGCTTCTTCCGCCCACCGACCCTGTAGTTCGGGAGGAAGGTGACGGACTATGTTTTCCAACGTGTGCATTGAATCTAGAACAGCTTTGTAACCTAAATGGTCGATGGCTATTGAGCAGTTTTGCATCTTAATCACCAAGTCGGCCATTGTGTAGACGTCGCCCTTGGTTCTCTCTGCCTCTGCCATCACGCCCTCTATTAGGTTACGGGCTACTTTGAACGGTTGGCCAAACAAGTCCCTTAGAATCTCTCTTGCCCTTGTGTAGCCTTGTTCCAAGTCGAGCATGGTACACCCGTCGATAGCTTCCCTTGCTAGGCCTCAACAGTAGTGAGTAAGTTAGAAAAGCCTTTGCCCACGGTCGGTTACCTTATTTTCGACGAACGTCTCAAATTGCTTGACAAACTTGCAGTATTGTTCAGCTCGCCCGCCGAAAACCGTTAGTTCCACTCTTGGCAAATCGATCGATGGTGGTTTGTAGTCGGCGACCGGTGTGGGGTTCCCTATCTTATCGCACCCTGATCTATCGGGAGTGTCGTAGTCGCTGGTCTCATGCTCGCGCTCTTTCTGTATACACTTTATTTCTGCTTCCCGTGCCTCTAGTCTAGCCGATAGTAACTGTTGTTCTAGGTCTAGTATTCTCAGCCTATATAAATCAACATCCTTACGATCCATATTGCTCTCATTAGAACATGAACTAGCGCTGACAGGACTAGGCGGTCTTAGAATAACTAAAGAATCAAACGTACCCAAAACCTCCCTAGAGACTTGCCATGTTACTTCCTGTCCGGATTCCAATGTTTTTGATCCTTTCCTAGGCATTTTGCGTGTTTTCCTCCTTCCAAATTGATTTATTGAGTATTTTAAGGTAAGTTTGTGCAATACGTAGCCAAAGTCGCAACGGATCCCGAAATCCGAAGACGATGATTCGTGATATTATACGATACTAAGTTATTGCACGAACAACGATATCAAAAAGATATAAACCTCAATAATGCGATCACAAGGGCCCAACAACGAGAACTCGAGTTGCAGCGTGTGAGCAAGGAGCACGTGCGTCACGCAGGTCCAGAACAAGGATGTGACAAAGTAGCGCTGTGGGCGCGAACAAACAACAATTGGTCCATAGAAACAGACAGTTCGTAAAGACACGTCAACAATGAAAGCAAGTGAGTGATGTCGAGAAAAACACTGGATCGCAAGGGTTTTAGGGAATTTTCCAAGACCGGTCGTTACTAATGGGTCCCTTGATGATGTTGACTCAGCTCCAACACTATTAGGAAGTCTGAGAAAAATGCTAGAAGAGGGCGGTTTCCACCCTATGAAATGAATGTCGAACCCGTCGGAAGTACTTGAAGTCAATTACCGCCGCGAGGGTGCCTAAAGGGTTCGAGATATGGAGGGCTCTAAAACCCCCCTCCCACCACCGAGCACTTGAGAGAATAAAATAGAATGCAGAAACGTGCGACTTCGTCTTGGAGCCGAACGTCCCCAACCATCCAGTTACTCATCATTCCATACTGCCAGCCGTCTCTATCCCGTCTGACCCGCCCGGTTTTGTCTTGCCCTGGTTACTGCCCGGAAAGACGTTTCTGTACAGGCTCCATAGTAAGAAAATCGATTGGGATCAGCCACTCGATCGGAAAGACCGGCTGGATTGGGGCGAATCCCAGATCACTTTGAGGAGACCAGGAGGCACACGGATCCCCAGGTGCTTACCCTTCGATCATACAACACAGACGGAAGAGTGACACGCCCTTTCTTATGCGACCGAAGTTGAGCCCTGTGTTGTAATGTTTAGACTATGGTACCTGGCAGATGGAATGCACTCCACGAGGATTCTGTCCGGCAAAACTCGATTTACCCTACTGAAATCTGTTTTAATCCCACCTTTCAGGCTCAGTGTGGCTATGCTAGCAGTGAGGGTGATACAAGCAGTATAAATGTTTCATCTTCTATAGTTGGTCTAGTAATTTTTGAACGGACTCAACGATAAACCTGTATTAATTCAACAGCACCAGTTGTTTTAGTACTTTCATCGCTAGCCGGCTCACGGTCTTACACGACAGAACAGCTACGGACCAGTGGAAGCACACCAAGTCCGGAAACGGCCCAGTTTGTCTGTTTCCTAGGTGCGGCCGAATTCTGGCAATTAGACAAGCGGAGAGAGGGGCGGAAATTCCCACATATGCTTGAATAGGACGACCCGTTTGCGAACCAAAGCTACCTCTTAAATCAGAAATGGAGGTTAAAGGTGCTGTGACCACGGTAGCAGCATCCAAACCGAAGTCTATCTTACCACGGTTAGTCAGATTTTCCTCCTGGAAGCAGATGAGTCGATCAACAGTGTGGTTTGCTAGGTTTTATGGGCATTTGTTAGTCATGAAAGGAGTACACCCAGCTATACACGTACTAGTAGGTCCAATAAATCCTGGTGAACTGAGATCCGTGGAGTATGAATGATTCAAAGTGATACAACTCGAGGCTTTCCCCCGAGAGGTCGAGAATGCTAGAGGAGCGAAACCAAGAGATACAAAAGCGCCATTTCCAAAAAAAACAACTTGCAGCCCCTGAATTCAAAACTCGTCATTGGATTACTAATGGTACCTAGTAGACTGACCAACTCCAAACCGAGTTTTGAAGCAAAGTATCCCACATTACTACTGGCTTGGCAACATGTGAAAAATATATGACTCAACTCATACAAGCCGTAGAGGGACACATCGGGAAAAGCCTCATGACAAGCGTCATTCGGAAGCGTTTTTGATACTGGTAGGAAAAGCAACAGTAAAACACGTAACTCGACGTTCTGCATACTGCAAGAAAACGCACTACTATCACGGGCAAACTGCCTATGGATCGTCTGCCGGAATCTACAGTGGCCCCGGGAGGTGGCTATTCAGTAAGACCGGACATGACTATTTCGGACCTTTGTGGGTCAGGTGCGAAAAAAGGCCGGAAAAGAGGTACCGTTGCATCATGATGTGCATGAAATCTCGCGCTGTACTCCTGAAAGTTACGCATTCGATGACCAGTGGCTGTTTCATCCGGGCCCCGTAAAGCTATATCAACCCTTGAGGGATACCGACAGATGTGTGCTTCGAAAATGGGTCAAACTCTATGGACGCTCAAAGGGAACTGCCACATTGGTACCAAAATTCAAACTGAGAAGAGCTGCAGAACCAAATCTTAGCTTATGGTCCAATGGCACTTTGACCGCCGCAGGCCAGCCATGGTGGTGGCACGTGGGAACGCCTGATCAGGCCCATCAGGCAAATTCGCCGTCGACAGTCGAACATTAAGGGCCAGACGATGAGCCTCTAAGCTCCTTGGTGGCCGAGATCGAACGTATCTTGAATAACTGCACCCTAGTTCCAGTGTCTGCCGGCGACCCCACTAGCCTGAAGTTTACCCCGAGCGACCTACTGACGCCAAGGTCGTAGGGTGGTTTCCAAGGACCAACAAACCTCTGTCGCAGTAACCTACACACATAAAAGCAGACTAATTATCTGGCCAGAGATTTCGGTAGCGATGGCTGCGAGAATACCTACTGATCCCGCAAAACCAACAGAAGTGGCTAACCAGAGCAAGACCATTCAAAGTTGGCGACTTGGTGACGATCTCCGACAAGCGTGCTCGTTTTAGCAGTATGCCCTTGGGTAATGACATAAAACTTATCAGCGGCCCCGAAGGACTGACAAGAAAGGTGAAGGTGAGGACAGCCAAGGGAATGCTAACTCGCGACGTCCGCAGTATCGGTCTTCTGGAGTGTGAAAACGGACCAGTCGTGCCACCGAATCAGTCGTCCCAGCGGCATTACGGTGCAAGTTTCGATCCAGATAACAAGCATACAAAACGGTACTAAAGCATCCGTTCGTACAACAACGATTCTATGCGCGTGTGCGCAAAATTATACCCTTGTTAGCCAACAAACTATGAGTAAGTGGAACGGTTTTTCTCAGAATCGCGGAAGATCATTCAAACTTGCGAATGCCCGACCATCTTGTGTTACCCACAAAACAGCTTTACAAACAATAGTTATTGTTTTCAACTTAAACACCCCAAACCAACAAGAAATGTCCACAGCCCCTCTTTTGTCGTTGATATAGATAGCGACGTTTCCCGAATGTGGTAGTAGTTACAACCTACGCACACACCCAGATCCACCCACACTTATGATCACCTGCACATGCGTGAAACAACGTTTTGCTCCGTTCCCTTAAGGGGACACGACACTGTTCCACGATATCACTTTTCGCTATTGATTTCGATGAGAGCAACTGTGCTTTTGATCACTGTCGTGGTTTCTTCGCACACATACACCCACACACCGGCACGTGCATGCGCGCACATACGCGTATTCATGAATGACTGCTCTCTGGAGGACAGCACATGAATTCGGAACCTACACGTCTCTCTTCAAGCCCGAAATCGAGCAGCATTCCTCGTGAACAACGCAGGGGAGCTTTTCGTCGGCCTGGCCACCGGCTCTAGTGTGATCGTGGGTATGGGAATGGAGTACAGACATCAGCAATAATAGCTACGCTCACTGACAACAGTTTCTAGGTGGGTAAGGAGAATCGGTATCCCTATTCCAAGCTTTTAACTGTGCTAGGGTTCAGAAGGATCTTGGTGGGTGACGTAACGATCGGTCTTAGGAAATCCTTCAAAGACACTTTAATTCCGAGTTTTTGTGATATTACTCTCGATCATACACAATTTGTTTGCATCCGCACACTTTGGGCTTTCATGGGCCAACCTTCGTTTGTTCGCGTCCAACGCGCCACCTTGTAGTACCCCTTCTTGGACCTGCGTGAAGTACGTTTTTGCCTCTCGAAAGCTATAAACTCGGTGTACATTTTCTGGGTCTTTGTGAAAGCATAACTGAGGTTTGTGTATGTTTCTTGCTATTGTTAATTTAATAATACAGCATCGTAGGATTAACGGAACAGACATGTTTTGGTTCTTGGATCCTAGGATCCGGCTGCTTAGTATTAAGAGGCGTGTTACAATCACATCCTGACAGAGATTGCGGGATCAGTGACCTTGAAAAATAGAGAGGTTTGCAAACGGAGGAGATCGTGGAGAACCCGATAAGCGTGAAAGGTACGTTTTGCACCCGAACAATGTCATTATCACCCATTTAGCACGCGTGCACATTTCCTTTTTATTACTCCTCCCATTTCTGGCTGTCATATAACAAAAGATTAAGTGTATATTCGAATTAGTGCATCTTGCTCTTTTCTGTTGCACAACTCAAACCGTCCTGAAAGACGTAGGTTGGAGTAACCAATACTCGTTTCTTTTTCTTCACGTGTAGCAGTCAGTTTTTTACACAGTTCTTTAGCCTGAAACGATTGATAGTACCATTTTATTCTACTTTCAATCAAATTTTGACCGGTTATACGATATAACCAATTCCTTTCTCTTTTTCTGGACTGAAAAGAGGACTTGTGAAAAGTAACATGGGTACTGACATGTGAACCGTAAATATTGAGTCAGAGAGCATGTTTCATGCAGTGCGCTCCAAGGTAGCAGCATTCTTGAAGGCTTCTCCAATTTTATTAATGGACTGGGACGCAGGCGCGGCTCAGGACAAGATGTAGACTGAAGATGCTAGGTTGGGATTCGTTTGACTTAGTGTGGCGGGCGAAGGTGGCATACGTGACAAACCTATGAGTGGACCAAGCCGGAGCCCACTCACAGCCCGTCCGCCCGCTCTGGGCCCGACCCAAAACCCTTTAAAGCCCGGCTGGGTTTGCCCTTTGGGTAGCTATGGGCTGTAAACACAGAAATATGGTAAACACCAAAACACATTTTTCTTCAGTACAAAGCCGAAAACGATTATAGGCAGAAACAGATTTCCACTGAAAATATACATGATTATCCTAGGTTTACATAAACCCAGCTTTTACGCAGGAACCATGGCGTATCTTGAAATTACTATATAAATAGAGCGTTATAGATACACGTACAAAACAGTACATATATATGCTTATATGGTCACAAATGAATTATTTATGATGAACATATTTTCTGTCACTGAATGGAGACAGATAAATCAGCGAACATAAGAAATGCACAGGCAAAGTGCTCCGCGGGCACAAAGCTTGGGGGCTGGTTCCAGGTGTGCCCGGAGTTTACTTGGTGGGGCTGCCCAAGCTTTGGGCTATCTAGAGGGGAGCTGCTTAGTACGAGTGTAAAAATGTGTAGCCGATACATTCAACACGGTTTATACGAATCTCTTATTGAATAGGTGACGCATGCCTGTCAGAAAAACTGCACCGACGGGTGAAACCACAAACGCAGAAGACTACGTGAAGGTCAACACTGATACTGATGTAATAAAATAAGACGGGCCACTGGAAGGGTGTGTTCCGACGGCAAATTAAGTAAATATGGCCACAATCTCATTTATCCCGTGACCAAACTTCACTTGTCTCCATGAAATATAATTTTGGTGTATGCTTGAGGAATGCCCCGAATTTGCCCAGAATGTTAGAGCAGCGTACCACTTGGTAAGAATACTGAGTTTGAATGCATAGATTCATGACCAGAAATTACTTTAGAAAAAGGTAATCAATTAGCACTCAACCCTGAGCGGCTATCATGTTGTCCCATGACCCAGGACTATGTTTTGTTTGTCTGCCTGCAGTGAGGACTCTTGGTTTTCGCCAATGAAAAATCATTTTTGACTGCCTTGCTTGTGAATGGCTGCATCTTTGGCTTGTTTAGCTAGTATCGCGTCTGGCGTCGCTCCCATATGTGGACGTGAAAGATAAAGTTTCAGTAAAACTGTCCCACTCCTATTCCACCGGCTTATACCGTCTCTTGATACGCTTCGGAAATTTTGACCTGCTGCCTATTCCATAGGCCATTCTCAAGATCTGGTTATTGCCTGATGCCCGGAGTGCTAAACTAGCAGCACTTTGCCGCAATGCCATTCTTCTAGGTAGAAAGATAAAATTTGACCGTGAAATTACCGGGAATATGGCCATACGCACAAAATTCTAATTCATCTGAAGGCACTCTATGTATTGTCCACTTTGTTTTATTACATCGTTGGCTTAGGCTTGCCCGAAGTTTACCCCATGCAAGGGGCAACCTTAGGGCAATGATAGCGCGGCCCTAAGCTTTCAACTGTAGGCTTGGGATGGCCCCAGGTTTATCCCATTGGTGGCCCGTGGGGTAAACCTGGGACGAACATTTTGGGAACTGATTCTATGCACCGCAGAGAATGGAAACCAAACCACGGTCATTTGGCTTCCTTTTGACTCATTCTTCTTTATTCTGTCAGTGGTTAGTTGAGCGTGTGTCCGGGGTTATGACGTCTCGGTCAGATGACTAATAACTTGCTCTTTCGCAACTGGCGCACATTGAGGTTGAATTAATTCCCCGACCCCATACCCATTTGTTCACATATTGTTGCTTGCAGCC
Source organism: Fasciola hepatica (assembly GCA_948099385.1). Taxonomy (NCBI): domain Eukaryota; kingdom Metazoa; phylum Platyhelminthes; class Trematoda; order Plagiorchiida; family Fasciolidae; genus Fasciola; species Fasciola hepatica. Next base: position 76,103 of record CANUEZ040000247.1, on the reverse strand, counting down.
TGTAACAAACCTCCAACGGGACAGGCAGACACTGGCTATGATTGTCTCCGGGATGCAATTCCACTGGCAATAGTGGGCGAACGCACTACTAATATCCCTTAACCGTAGCCAGGGTGTGATTCACAAACTTAAGGGTGAGGGAGAGTGCCACGATTTTCTTGGTTGGTCGAACTACATTATCCGTCAGGAAACGTTCCTCAAATGACGTTTAAGAAACTTATGTATCAATGCTTTTGATCACGGACAAGTTTTTGAGAATAAGTTGCGTGAGGGATCAAGAATTGAGGTTTTGGGGAATGTTCTCCTATATGATGACTTACGATTGACACAAACGGCAAACGCTGTGAGTATTAACAAGCTAGACTTCATGGTCCGTGAAAATGAAGCGATATGAACAGTCCAGTTAGGAAACAATTTATTTCGGTGATAACAAACAAACTATGCGTAATACAACCCAACGAACAAAAGCGGTTTCTTCATTTCTCAAGTTGTTCGAATCTAACAAACTTGTGAAATTCCTAGAAATCAAGTTCTTTGTGTAAAGAAAAGTCTGTACATTTTTCCTTATTGCCCGTTGGCTAAATTTTTGTTTTTTTCAGAAGAAGAGGACGGAACAAAAGAATTGCAAACGGAAAAGTAAGAAAAATAACTGCATTTGTATTTATCTGGTATTACGTACGTTGTTCACTCTCGTTAGATGTTACTGTTTTTGACTTTGGGCAGGCAGGGCTAACTGGATAAAAAGCGTACGGAAGAAATTGTGACAGAGACCAACGGTCCGCGTACAGTTCTAAGCGCACGCCTAATTTATTTGCACATTTCCCCTAGTATGCAACCGGTGTATAGATTTCGAACTTAGCGAAATTTGGTAGCTTCAAAATCAAAACCGATTTTCGGCCTGTTGTTTGTACATGCTTCTGATTGGGGGTGACTTTGGCCTTAAAAATCCGTTTTATGTCTTGCACTTTGCTACCGAAGAGTGCCATCCCGGGACAATCAACAGACTAAAAAGTGTATTTTTAAGGTTATGACCTCAAGAAAAAATGTGGAAACCGCTGCGCAAATTTCTTTGTGGTTTCACTAGAACACCAACTGTTTACGAATACACCTTATCTAAAAAGATTGCGTTTCAAATGTTAACTGTAGTTCGCATATACTTAAGAGAAAGTCAACGGTAACTGTTATTTCAGGTCGTCGCTTTTGTCGATTTCATTTGTAAATATTGCTCAAGAATATTTTGATGAGGATTTGTGACTTTGAACTCATTACCGGGTCACTCGCGCCTTTCTTGTGTCCTTTTGTCCTCTTGTCCTCTTTAGCGAGCAGTGATCAAAACTTAGCTACCATGCACTGGTATACCGCTAAACAGGGGAATAAACTGCAGCTTCACTGAGACGAATAGCAATAGTCGGAACACCTCGATTAGATGTGATTCTGAAGAATACCCCTTTCTCTCTGTCCTTCTAGTTCGCCCACTGGAAGGCGACCGTTTCAGATTGCAGGTAGTCGTTGTCAACAGGCATTAAGTGACTCCAAGTCCACAGACAGTTGCGGACTGTTATCAGGGCCGTAGGTGGTTTTGGTTCGGTAGCACCCACGGGACATCGCGTAAGGACATGAAGGCGTCAGCGAAGAACAAGGAGTCGGTCCGGTCATTTTTGAACGGAAAACGTCTCGGCGCTGAACAATGACAGGATGGAAATCTTTCCTCTGGTGATGCAGTGTTATATGCCTCCTATTACTAATAAGGTGAAAAGCTTTCAATATCCAATCCCGGACACTCGGCGGCAAACAAGAATGAGAAAATCTTGAAGCTCATATCCACCCAGCTACCACAGAAACTGGTGGAAGCGTCAAGAGCTTTTGCCCAAGTTGTTAATATTTGTGTCACTATCCATCCCAAAATACATACGCAAACAAATGATTTGGAAAGTTTTGGTCCCGCAGGAATACGTATATTCAAAGAAAGAAATGGCTACAAGAATCCACCAGGTTTATGAGGCCCCCTTTAACAGAAACCAAGGAAAATCCAGGCCGAAATAATTATCGCTTCAAATTAAAACCAAAGGTGGATATTTCTCCAATGGTAAGTAGAGTGAAATTAACTTGGCACTGTATGAAAGCCGGAAGTTGTTTTTAAACCATTCCCTTTTTTGAAAAGGGATTTGTTTAGGACGGAATTCAATGCTTTTCACCTTGTAATCTGTAACGATATAAACAGGGTTGTGTAATATTCTTTTAGTGAACCGCGGATCATAAATGTCATTTTATTCGCAAAAATTATCCAGTTTTGCATCTTTTCTTTTAAACCAACAACGGTTGCTGAATATCGGGAGTTAGGTACCGCAAACCTATTGATAAAATGAATTTTTTCGACAGTAAAAATGAATTCAATTTGTTACTAGTTGTCCGCTCTATCCAGCATATTAACGAAGTGCCGAAAACCATGGGATGTGAATAGGCTGTTACCGGGAACTGCTTACCTTCTAAATGAAAAGGTGGTTTATATCTCTGTTAGGCTGTGTACTAGCTAATGATAGTTTATTAAATTTGTTCACAAAATGAGCATTGCTTACTGACATGCAAAGTACATTGAATAGTCTTGTGTGAGGCAGAAGAGACGTTACCTAATCCAGCAAAACCACGCCGTCCTGGCAAAGCGGAGACAGTTTTGTTGAATGCGGGTGAATAATTTGGGTTTAGTGTGCTGTTGCTTGATATAAAACTTGAGCTTATTCCTTTCCAATCTAACCGGCTTGTTGTTTATTGTAGGCTTTAAACAGCTGAGCGCGGCGCTATATGATTGATCGCAATTTAGCGTTTTAAATGCAAGTTTCACCTATCAAGGAAACACAGTAAAGAAACTTGCTTGCCACACCGGAATGTGGGACAAGTAGGACTGTTTCCATGAAAGCTTTCTTGTTGCCCGGCGAAAATGTTACCAACCAGACATTTTTAGCATATTTTATCCACCCTCCTTTATTGATGCGCGTTCGCTGTGCCCGTCAGTCAACGGGTGAATGTTGCTCAGTTCATTTGAGTTTCTGTTTGATGTTCTCTTATTGGTAGGCTTATCCAGTTGTGCACCAGTTACAAAATGAAGATTATTCCGAACCCTTCGATTTATTTGCAGTTTTACTTTCATGGTCATATCTCACTTGCAAAGTCTGTGCAATACCAAGATTCTGTATCTCCAGGGGGGTGGGTGGGGGGGGGGGGTTGTCAGTTGTAATCACTTAAATATCACTCATGTTCCTCACGAACGAAGAGCACCACTCCCGACAATGATAACGAGGAGCTGGGCGGATTGAAGCGTCTGGGAATCACCGGCTCTAAAATGGGACTATACGAGTGAGATTTGACCATAGTAAATGTGGTTACCACCGGGACGAATGAGGTTACAGTACGGATCTAACAAAGAACCGAAAAGCTATTGCAGTGAAGAAAGAATCAAATCCCCTTATGCCCATCGTTTTTGAAGACTTATAACGGTGGGTTTGCTAGTGTCCTGCATTGCCAAATGACTAAATAATGACAATATTTCTTGAACTCCACTATCGTGGGTTTTTGTTTATTCCCAAGCCTGAAGTAAAAGAAAATGAACCATGGTTTGCCAAAGACATATATATGATCCCGTTTCTGCTATCACACATAGGTAAGCAAAAAGCTTACTACGATTCTAGAGCAATACGTGTTATTCTATTGGTTAAGCTTTAGCCATTCCCAATTGTGCTGGTTCGGACAACATTTTTGCAATATTAGTATTAATAATAATGGCATATTTTCCGGCCGTAGTTGAGAAGCAAGCACGGAAGCACGACCAAAAGTTTATGGTCTCACTCAAATAGATGAAAAATTTACAAAATTTAAACAGGGAGTCGCACTCAACAGCAACAGAGCATTGAGGCTGGAAAGAGTTTGAACGAGGCAAGGTGACAGCAGAATACACAGCAATTATGGTTCAATTTCGATGACCCCAAATACTGTGGACAACTTGCGACCGATGAGTGACTGCATTCGCGGTAAATAATACGTGTTATGATGAAATAAATATGATGGCTGTTCATAAAGCAGTTATTTGTTATCAATCTTTTGTGTCGTTGCAAACATATGAGACCTTGGATTGTTTAATTAGTTAGAGGTGATTCGGACTTCAAACCGTTATGTTCCACTGTTCATCCGGACTTCGGATAATTAATACTGCACTGGAATTTCAAATCTGGCTCGGCAACAGTCATTCACGATCATGCACTGTCGTGGTATTGAATTCCTGTATCTAAACACTCTTTTGTGTAAGATTGAGGATTATTTTAGATAACATTAGTTGTGGTTTGTCGCCCGCGAAAGTATTTTTAGAAGGTCGATATTTTCAATTATCAAGAAATTATCCTTCCCACAGAGGCCTGCTTCCCTGGTATACGAGGACAATAGGAATCATGTACTCCGTCATGCTCAGCCAGTTAACTTCGAAAGTGCCGAACAAATGAAATTTCGCCAGTTTCAGAGGAACGATTAGCAGGATGTTCGGGGCTTTACTCCCCAGCTCTAGACACAAACCGGTCCTTGTAGTTTTGGAGATCAGCTGGAAATGCAGCTTTGTGACCTTCTTATCACTGTCGCCAATAATCACCAGTTGCGGCATAAGTTGCCTCTACTTCCTGGCCCCAAGCTTCAATATATTCGAGAAGCTTCCAAGCGGTACAAAAATGTGAATAATCTCACAGAGTCCCCATCTCACATAATTTTGTGTGGCCGCAGTTTCGGGCAAACAGTGGGTCATTCAGCGGCTCCTTGCCAATTCAAACAGATGAGCTCCCGTCAGTCCCAATCTTCGAGAACTTGCTACGATGCGCTTCAGGCAAGGGCTACAATCGGTCAGTGTGAGTCATTTGGAAGTCCATATACTCGCATCATTTGTCGTCTTCGAGGTGCTAGATGCTTTAGATGTAACGAAATTGAACATATTCATTCGGTTTTTAAGCTTTCTCGAAAGTACCATTTCCGCTCATTTGGAAACTCAAACTCAGGCGATTCTTCCAGTTTCGTCTCACGGCGAGACCATTGGCACGGAGCCATACTTTGCTCTCTTTTCTGGTCGATGGTACGCTTCATTCCTTTTTTCATATTGGACACCTTTAGTGTCGAGTCTTCCATTTTTATTTCTATTTCACGCCGTAGTATTACTGATAATAACCACCACCAGACTGAAGTTGTTGTCAAAAGGATCACTGGATATAAGCTGCCCGGTTTGAGCTCATATACCACTTCTTTCACGGACACAACCGGACATTCACTAAACTGTACCTTCCTTGTCACCGAGGCTGGCTGAGGGCCAATCAAGTCATTGGCGTTGCTCTATCACTCCTACTGCAGAAACATGTTTCGTTGTCTGAATTGCCTTGGTTGTGCTACAAGGCCTCCGGAGGCATGAAGATGACTACTGTGAAGCTAAATTTGGATGAATGTCCCGTGTTATTGGAGCACCTAGTATTGGCCTACTGATTGAGGGGAACCCCTAAAGAAAGTACTCCATACTTCGGTAGCTAAAGGGATACTTGGACCCATTTCGTCGTCTAATTGAGCAAGGCCCATTGTTACTCCGTTGAAGTCCGACTGCCATACTCCAAGAATATGTAGGGAGTGTTGAACCATTTGAGCACTAGGCTTCGTCAGCGTACATGCACTACTGCAGAACCACAGGATATGCTGTCTTCCTTCCGTGGCTCCAATCAACTCTCATGCATCGACTTGAAGGACGATTACTTGCAAATTCTCTTACATGCGGATTCCCGTGAGTTCACTAACTTTAGAATCTCCCTTGGTCTGTACACACACGTTTCTGTCTTTTGGACTGAGGGCTTTTCCAGCGGTCTTTCAGCCTGTCATGAATGCCATCACTGAGGGACTGAAAGGTGTAGAATGTTGTCATGATGATGCGGTAATCCATGCACGCACAGAAGCAGCTCAAGATGATAGGCTTGGGCAGATATGGCAACATTTCGTGAGTTTAACATTACAGTAATCCATCTCAGTGTGTTCATTTCCGCTCCTCTTGACTTTCCGGGAGATTACCTAATTAAAGTTGATTACCAATCTGATAGTAACCGTCTCGGACCCTTGTTTGTAGTGCTTACCCCCCAAAACATTACCAAGCCGCTTTCTTTGGTCGGTTCTGTTCAACAATATTTGCATTTTATTCCGAATTTTGCTTCCTCTGATGAGCTTTTTCACAGTACTTCCACCTGGTAGTTCTACCATATCCATTTTATCATACCCTAGGACCAAGGAATTTTTGGGCTTATTCACTCTCAAAGCTTCACTCCACCCTCGTCACTGGTGTGTCATCCACCAAAATAGGAGCTATGGTGGAATAGGATTGAATCCCTGTTGTTTGTGCTTCACATCGAATCACTACCATCAAAAAAGTGATTCTCAGGGGCGACTTGAAGCTTTGGTTTTCTAATGTTTCATCAAAAGGCCTTATGAATATCTGTTCAGATCTAAATTTACCGTTGTTTCTGACTACGGACCAATCCTTCTACTAATGACCCATCCAAATCAATGCACAAGTCCACAGCTGCAATGGTGCAGCGATGTTGTAAGGCGCATTCTGCATATTATTACGATATCCAGCGTCTTGGTTCCAAGTAAAATCCACATTTGGATTATCTTTCCAGATATACTCTGTCAGGTGCTCCAAGTGACTCTAATTCTTAGCTTTTGAAACCACTTCTTGTGAGCCAACAAGTCCTAATGCGCAAATCACGTAGACACCTTGGAACCACTTTTCTGCATGTAAACGAGGGCGAAAGGCCGATTTCGAGCGACGATTACCCGATTTTTTCAAGGAGAGAATAGTGAGCCGTAACACTTAAAGGAATTATGTGTTCCAACGATCGCATTGTGGTTACTTCATCGATCCAGCGATAATTTCTATCTGATTTGTATTTTGATCATCTGAGAATTGGGAAAATAGAGGCGCTGGCTTTTTCTTCGCTGGTGGCCTTGGTCCGATTCAGATATTGTGCAGTTCACTAGGCTTTGTGAACTTTGCATACACAAAATCCTTTCTGTGCTTTCTGAATGGACTCCATGGCTGGCATCCCGCGAAGCTGGAGTGGACACAAGCCGACTACTGTGGTGAATACTGATTCCTGTTTTTCCTAGCCAGAAGCATACTTCGCAACATCAGTTGACGCGAACTTCACACTAACTGCCATGAGGAAGATATTCGGCCTTGAAGAAGTATCCTACTCTTTGATGAGTGATAATGGAGGCCACTTCATTGCTAAAAAGACTAACAATTGGCCTAGAGGAATAGGATGGCTTCACCTGCTCACTGAACCAGTAAATCCACAGTGAAACAAAGTGGCCACAATATTCGTTCGCAAGTTGTAGAGTGCTGTAAAGGCAGCCGATCCGTCAAACATCAAAGAGCTTGAGCAAGGTGTAGCCAATTTCCTGCCTCATCTCAGAAATGCAGCTCATGACACCATACGTTCTAGCCCAGTGACATTATTCAAGAGTCGAGTGCCTCGTTTGAATTCATGATGCACTGATTTAGATAACTTATCCTAACAATGGGGGAACTGTTCAAGACCAGCCTCTGGAATTGAGTTGGGCAAATTGATGATTGATTGGTACGAATTTGAAACATAGATGATGGATCGGTCCACCGGATAACTGTTGATTAAACTAGTTACTGAGTTTATGAAATTCCTATTCATAAGGACAGTGTCTTAAATATCTCAACCTTTGATACTGACTTGCAAACCCAGTGAACCCGTTTTGAGACATTCTGAGAGCTTGGCCAGAAAATCACCCAGAGACTACAAAAACTCCCAGCTTCACTGAAGCTGTAGTGGGCCTGAAGAGTTTATATAAAGCAGTTATTCGCCATCAAGATTTTGCATAATTACGCACACATGCAAGCTTGGATTTTGTGACTAATTGACGGTGCTTTGTGCTTCAAATCTTAACACAGACTCTCTGAAGATCTTGCGAGTATGGCAAAGCGAACTGATGGATTTTCTCTTCGATTTCAGTTGATCGTATCTGCCCTGCGTAAGCAAACGGTAAACTGGAAGAACTTGGAAAACCCATCAGTTTGGGAGGCAGTGCAACAAGTCAAAGGGACTGACTCGTAATGTCTTCGTCTGTACTACTACATCAATGATATTGTGCCACATTTTTCAGATAAACCTTTATATTGTGAATTCTGTCTTCTCACCATCGTGTGACCGTTTCAAAAGGTTTGTATTCTGCCATTCATCCGGACATGGGATAATTGTTACTGCGCTAGGATTTCACATTCCAATATCCACCAGTAAAGCTGTTAATAATTGCAGAACCCTCAGAAATTAACTGCAGCAAGTGAAAAATTCTATCTCAATGAAAATTGGTGCTTCACTTGAATGTGCTTTACTTCTTTTTTGTGAAAGCCCTGACTTCATTAGCGTCGTTTCGACAACTATTCGTATTTCCGTCCGACTACATTTCCATTATTTTATTATTAAGGTCGCACAGCGTCAGATTTCTCATGGCGTTCTCTACCCTTCTTTACTTAATGAGAAATGAGTCCTCAGTAAAATAATATTATTTACAGACGGACTGCCAAGTCCCGTAAATTAATATTTCACTGACTGAGTCCACTGCGAATGAAAATGCACTCTCTTCGGGGTGAGCACAAGGCATTGCTTGACATAAAACGCCATGATCACCAAATTAATCCGTGTGAAATTCCTACTATCCGAATGGGTAAACCAAGCACAAGCCTCCGCGGTTGCCCTCGCAGGGGCTGTGAGGGCACGGAATAGTACTGGGTCAGCGTTCCATATCACTCTTACATCATGCACATCTTCAACCACAGATCCCTAGGAAGTCGGGCTTGAAGTGAACCTAAATAATTGCTCTTATTGGCAAGGCCCCGTGATCGTTTATGCCCTGATCCAGAGACGCCTCCACACACCCAACCCTAACACACAGTCATGGCAACACACCCCGATCGCTGATAGCTCTTGCTGTGCATGTAACAGCCGGTGTTGGAAAATCCCCCTTTTCCCTCGCGATTCAGTGTTTTTCCTAACATCACTCATTTGCCTACACTATTGACTTGCCTTTACGAACTGGTTTCTTGTATGGACCAATAGTTGTTTGTTCCTGCCCAGAGCGCTACTTTGGCACATCCTTGTTCTGGACCTGCGTGACGCACGTGCTGTTTGCTCACACGCTGCTATTCGGTTTCTCGTGGTTGGGTCCTTGTGATCGCATTATTGAGGTTTGTACATTTCGATGTCACCGTTCATTTAATAATCTAGTATCGCAGAATATCGCGGATAATCGTCTTTGGATTTCCGGATCCTCTGCGAATTTGGCTACGCGTTGCCCAAACGTTCGTTACAATACTCAATAGACCGATTTGGAACGAGAAAAAACACGCACAATGCCAAGAAAAGGATCGAAAACATTGGAATCCGGACAGGAAGTAACTCGGCAAGTCTCTGGGGGAGGTTTTGGGTACGTTTGATTCTTTAGTTATTCTAAGACCGCCTAGTCCTGTCAGCGCTAGTTCATGTTCTAATGAGAGCAATATGGATGGTAAGGATGTTGATTTATATAGGCTGAGAATACTAGACCCAGAACAACAGTTACTATCGGCTAGACTAGAGGCACAGGAAGCAGAAATAAAGTGTATACAGAAAGAGCGCGAGCATGAGACCAGCGACTACGACACTCCCGATAGATCAGGGTGCGATAAGATAGGGAACCCCACACCGGTCGCCGACTACAAACCACCACCGATCGATTTGCCAAGAGTGGAACTAACGGTTTTCGGCGGGCGAGCTGAACAATACTGCAAGTTTGTCAAGCAGTTTGAGACGTTCGTCGAAAATAAGGTAACCGACCGTGGGCAAAGGCTTTTCTAACTTACTCACTGCTGTTGAGGCCTAGCAAGGGAAGCTATCGACGGGTGTACCATGCTCGACTTGGAACAAGGCTACACAAGGGCAAGGGAGATTCTAAGGGACTTGTTTGGCCAACCGTTCAAAGTAGCCCGTAACCTAATAGAGGGCGCGATGGCAGAGGCAGAGAGAACCAAGGGCGATGTCTACACAATGGCCGACTTAGTGATTAAGATGCAAAACTGCTCAATAGCCATCGACCATTTAGGTTACAAAGCTGATCTAGATTCAACGCACACGTTGGAAAACACAGTCCGTCACCTACATCCCGAACTACAGGGTCGGTGGGCGGAAGAAGCGGAATGGATGAGCCGAAGCGACAGGAAAGCTAACTTCGAGGACCTGACCGAATACTTGGACAGGCAAACCAAAAGAGCGGACGGCAGGTTCGGCCGACTCGTCCGGGACAGTAACCGAGCAAACAAGCCCAGTACTAGCCAAGCCCAAACCCCTGCACGGGAACATCCGAAATACCAACCTTGAACCAACACCCATGCCAAGGCGCAACCAAACTGCAGAGCCTGTGGTGCTAGCCATGGACTACCAGAATGCCCCATGTTCGGCAACGCCACAGTAGACGAACCGTGGGGAATGGGGAGGATAGCAGGAGCATTCTTTGTTTGCCTCAACACCACGCACCGGGCGGCAGCCTGTAGGACAAGGAACCGATGTGGTTTCGCGGGCTCCACGGGCAGACACCATCGGCTGCTGCATCAGGCCAGAGTAACCTTATCCGAGACGAGTACCAAACCCAGCTTTATTTGTTCAACGTCACGATCTGCAGAATAACCAGTATGTTTAGGTGTAGTCGCCGGAATAGCCAAAGCGTTGGCCTTCATAGATAGTGGCTCGGACACCACGCTATTAAGGAAGGAGTTCGCAGAGAAATACGGGATTAGCGGGAAGCAATCCTCATTAGCAGTAAAAACAGTGAGCTGCATCGAGGTCATCCAGTCGACCAAACTGCACTTACAACTTGCTTTCTTGGTCGGCAGCGATAGAGCAGAAACCCTAGAAGCATTCACTGTAAAGGACCTGCCGATGAGAGCACCTCAGTCAGTGCAATCGATTTCGACTCAGTGGCCGCATCTCGACGGGATTACGATCGAGGAGTGGCAGAGTACCGAAATTGACCTGCTGATCGGCTGTGGTATACCGGAAGCGCATTGAATCCTGGAGCAAAGGATAGGAAGCCGCAAAGCACCCTATGCAGTACGCACTATATTTGGTTGAACCTTATATGGTAATACAGACGGCAGAGGCGGCAGAAAAATCAGTTGCACTTCGATGGAAACGGCGAACATCGAACAGGCATTCCAACAACTGTATAACACCGAATTTGCCGACCTAGCCATGGATAGAGGTGCCTCATCACGAGAAGATATGGTGGCTTTGAAAATGGTAGTCGAGAAAGTCAAGTGTGTAAAAGGTCGTTTCGAGGTGCCTGTCCCGTGGAGACCCAACTTGAAACCTATACCAAACAGCCGAGAAATGACTTTGAAAAGATTATGTTTCATGAAAACCAGGCTTCTCCGGGAACCACAATCAAGGATAGAATACATGCGAGCCATGCAACATAACATCGACTTGGGTTATATAGAAAGAGTAGATACAGCGGTCAGCAGCGCAAATTTGAGATGGTACCTACATCATCACCCGGCCGTGAACCCAAAGAAACCGGGGAAGGTCAGAGTGGTTTCCGACTGTGCCGCGAAATGTCAGGGTGTGTCACTGAATGACCACATACTACAGAACCCAGATTGGACAACACCAGTAGTCGAGGTTTTACGCCGTTTTCGGTTAGGAAAGGCAGCTGTCTCCGCGGACATACGCGAAATGTTTCTACAAGTAAAGATGCCCGTTAAGGATAGGGACGCCTTCCGTCTCTTTTGGTGGCCTGAGAACAACACAAATCGCGCACCAGACGAGTGCAGGCTGACCGTTCATCCCTTTGGGACAGTATCATCCCCCTTCTGTGCTGATTTTGCCCTCCTGGAAACCCTCAAACGTTTTGGCGGCACCAGCGATTTGCCGGGAAGAGCAATGGATAACTTCTATGTGGACGATTTTTTGTGCTCCTTTGACGATCCCAGTGCTGTTATTCGTTATATGACCAAACCGGTCCCCACTCTAAATGCCGGAGGTTTCAACCTCACTAGATGGACCTCGGACAACCAAGAGGTGCTCAACGTTATACCAAAGTCCGAGAAAGTGGAGTGTACGAGAGCACCTTTGGGATCCTCTTCACAAATAGAGCGCACTCTTGGTCTTCAGTGGAAACACAGAGGGGACGAATTTATTCTCACTCTAAACCTGCTCAAACGACCAGTCACACGGAGAGGAATCCTATCGTCGGTCTCAAGCCTCTATGACCCCCTAGGCTTTGTTTCTCCATGGTTGTTACCGGGAAAATGCCTGCTGCAATCGCTGTGCCAAAGGGGGACGGGTTTGGACGAACCTCTCCAGGATGACTACGGCAAGCGATGGCGCGACTGGCTGCGCAGCCTGCAGCAACTTGGAGAGATAAAAATACAAAGGCGCTTAACGTGTATCAAGTGTTTAAACAACAGCAGTACTGGCCGTGAAAGCCGCGAGGCTTATTAGGAGATGCTTCGACCGGATAGACTGAGAAACAAACCTTTGGACGGACTCAGCCACAGTACTTCATCACATAAACGACAGCACCACTCGTTTCAACACTTTCGTGGCCAACAGATTCACTATAATCCACGAGTCGACTTGAACCGATCAATGGCACTACGTACAATCCGCCAGTAACCCGGCCGACTTCTGCTGGAGTGGCCTGAAAACACTAGAGAGGTTGAGGATGTGGACTACGGGACCGGACTTATTACCTGCAACTAGGGAGACATGGCCAAAGCCAATAATACCCAAGGCTGACGATGGTGATATCGAGACTAAAAGGTTGATACTGGCTATAAACTTCACAGGAAGCGTAAGCCTGATAGAGAAACTGTGTCACTGTCCCAAACGGAACAGAATGTTAAGAGCTGTGGTCCAGTGGACAAGGTACAAAGCACTCTTACTGATTATGAAATGCGCAAGACCACAAAACACATTGAACGTGGGGACGATACTACCGGGCGAGCTGAATCAAGTCGAACTCGACATTCTTCGCCTACTGCAACTAGGCGCTTTCCCGTCTGAGGCCCACGAGCTAGCCAGGACAGATGACAACACCAAAGGAAGCAGGCTGGTGCACAGTAGTATCCGAGCGCTAAACCCCATACGAACCAACGGACTACTGAGAGTTGGAGGGCGGCTGACCAGTTCAAGCCTAGAGTACGAAACAAAACACCCCATAATAATTCCCGGTGACCACCACATAACGAGATGCTTGGTAGATCATGTACATCAGGAAGAGGGACACGCAGGCCTGAATCACCTACTGAACAGCATACGCCGACGACTCTGGGTGACAAAGAGACCATCGACGGTCAAGCGAGTCATAAGAAACTGCATTGCCTGTCGTCGCCGGACAGTGGTAGCAGGCCAACAAATGATGGCCCCACTTCCAGCCGTAAGAGTCCAACCGGGATGCTGCCCGTTCGTGGAAATCGGCGTCGACTGCTTTGGCCCGTTACTCGTACGACATCAGAGAGACACCCAAAAGAGGTACGGCTGTCTGATAACATGCCTATAATCCAGAGCAGTCCACCTCGACGTAGTGCATAGCATGACAACTGATTCATTCCTTATGGCCTTTCAAAAGTTCATCGCGAGGAGGGGAGTCCCAAAGAATGTATACTCCGACAATGGCTCGAACTTCGTTGAGGCTCATAAGGAGTTAGAGGAATGGTCGAGCCGCCTGAACACCGCCAAAATACAAAACCAGACCGTAGCAAAGGGGATAGAATGGCACTTTAATCCACCTTATGCTTTTTGGAAAGGCTGACAAGATCGACTGGGAAGATGCCCACAGCCCTGACCTCACAACAAACCCCAGATGACGAGACGCTGACTACTTTCCTAACAGAAGTAGAACGCATATCGAAAAACGAAACTCTGGTACCGATCGTCCCAGACCCGGAAGGAGAACCGGCACTCACCCCCAACGACCTATTGCTACTACGGTCAAACTCAGGAGTAACCACACCGAAAAGCATGCTTGGAACGTACGTTGTTGGATGGAAACAAGTGAACCACCTAGCACAGGCTTTCTGGAAACGATGGACGAGGGAGTATCTACCGACACTGCAGCTTGGGCAAAATTAAATCTCCAAACAGAGATCGTTCAGACGTGGCGACGTGGTCATCCTAGTGGAGAGCCACTTGCATAAAGACGAATGGCTGGTTGGAGTGATCAAGGATAGTCGTAAGAAATCGACGGCCTCGTGCGCACGCTGTTTGTGAGGACGAACAAAAGAGACGTGTTGCGAGATATACGTAAAATATTTCTACTTGAAGGTGACAACGACGCGGGCGAGGCCGACGCTACCGACCAAGCTATACCCATGTCTGCTGAAACCATATGGAGCCAAATTCACGTAATCATCCCTCATGTATTCTCCTGCAGTTCCCAACCCCCCACACCATCTTTAAAGTGTATTTGTGTTTAATTTCATACAGCATTTACGATGTACTACGGAGCTAATTGTCCAAACCTTAGCTCACCACACGACACGAGGCGGGGCTTAGGTCACGCACACATGTCTACGTTTTACTCGTTTTTGCCACACAGCCCTTTGTTGACATTTCAGGAGGTCCTCCTTTGAGGCGCAGTCATACTTGTGATTCCATTGTGCACCCCAACAGGTAAACACACATACACACGCACACACACTCGAGCACACACATCTAGGACAGGACGGCCCTTAACAAGGACAGCACCTATGTTTCCCCTTCCAACCCGCCATCGGTCATTTGGTCTTTTAAAGGATGTAGACTAGTCTCACCCCTACGTAGCCAACGGGTTAGGTGCAAACAGTAGTAGAATTTTGACGACGAGCATAAGGGGCTCGCGCAATGACAGCAGGGCCTAGGTAGGTAGAAACAATCAGTACCTTTATACCGAACCTTTGACTCTGCTGAGGATCCAGGAGGTTTTTGGTGGGCGGTGTAACAGCCGGTGGTGGAAAATCCCCCTTTTCCCTCGCGATTCAGTGTTTTTCCTAACATCACTCATTTGCCTACACTATTGACTTGCCTTTACGAACTGGTTTCTTGTATGGACCAATAGTTGTTTGGTCCTGCCCAGAGCGCTACTTTGGCACATCCTTGTTCTGGACCTGCGTGACGCACGTGCTGTTTGCTCACACGCTGCTATTCGGTTTCTCGTGGTTGGGTCCTTGTGATCGCATTATTGAGGTTTGTACATTTCGATGTCACCGTTCATTTAATAATCTAGTATCGCAGAATATCGCGGATAATCGTCTTTGGATTTCCGGATCCTCTGCGAATTTGGCTACGCGTTGCTCAAACATTCGTTACAGTGCATCGACGTGCCAGATTAGACACAGACAACGTAACCGAAATACACAACAGTCCCGTTTTCTCTCATGATTTGAAACATTTCGTAATCCTCAGCTCTTCCAGGCCTGAAGTTTGGAGTGTAACAAAACGCAGAATTACAAAAGTCAAGCAATCAACTGGTGCTCCGATTGATGGTGTATAAGGGGGAGCTCAGCGACAAGATTTCTCCATTGGGAAGGATGTATTTTTGTGCTACCAAGGTTTTGGTTATCGACGGACCAATATGGGAAGTATGTGGGCACAGTTATCAACATGATCACGACACCCGGTGAAGCAGTGTTCACTAACAGACGGACTTATTGCAGTTCCGTCCCCACTGGTATTGTTTACGAGGGAAAGCAAATACGGAGTGTGGCATCAAAGGAGCATGACGTTATTCTTTTTCATTCTCGCGGGCCAGCTGCTCTCGGGGGCGGAGATACAACAGCCAGTGACTGTCATGAAGCACGCCCTCTATTCCATCCTCTCTACAACGGAACACGGGTCCATGGTGTTCAGGAGTAGGCCAAAATGTGCCGCCGCCGCCTCCATTAGCCCACTGGATCAAGATAAAAAAGGTTGCAGGATGTGACTGTCATTGTCTGGAACGATTAATTCTTTTCACCTATTTTTCGGCTGCACTTTTAATAGCGTTATTTATAATTTCTAATATAGACACCAAGGTGACAGTTCGTGACATTTTTCATTGAGCATGACCTGATGCCTGTGGTACGTAGGTCACTAAAAGAACGCTCAATAATTCTGTTCCTGTTATTACAAATACCCAGGATAACATTAACACTAGTGGAAAAGTCGTTCACCATAAAAGTGTCTTGGTATTTAAAGGCAACTTACTATTCAGTTGGTTGAGTTTGGGTCAGACACAGTCGCACCAATTAAGGCTGCATTGTTCATGTTTTACTCACGAATCAGAAAGTGTAATAGGAACTGCGTAACCGGAAGACTTTCTGCTATTCCTCAGGTTACACATCGCTGGTCATAATGCCTCTTCCATACTGTACCACTCACTACCAACTAGGTCAGGAAGTTTTCCATTAGAAATACGCGTACTTCTCAGGTTAAGCTGTATTCATTTCCAAAAAGCAATTTGCCGTCTATTATGTGCACTTCCTGCCTCTTAGACCTCAGAGACAAAAGCTGTCTAAGTTGTCATGCCCCTTATCTCTTTCAGGTTGATCTCATTTGTTTTTTAATAATAAGATTGCCTAATAACCTGCTAGTTTTGCTATTTTCCGAGTCTTGAGGTAGTTCTAGCTTTTAGCGTACCTTTTTATAACACTTACTGAAGCCCGAGTGTTGTTAAACTGAGAACTTACAATACGGAGAAGTTAAAAATGGTAACAGTCCCTTGTAAAATTTCATGACAGTAATATTCTTCTTGTTATTCACTGGAATTCAAGTATTCTCAGTGTTGGCATGAGGCATAACAAAACCGTACAGTGTAACTGTCAAAGGTACATAGGAAGTTGGTTGGTCCTGGCGCCATATCTCACGTGTACCAACCTTCTATGTCGGCAAGTGCATTAATTATAACAAACTCCGTGGCTAGCCCGTTTCTACCTCTTATCCACGAAATATTGTGACGGAGCTAGTGATACAAACCCGTTTGGTGCTGTTGCCATTAATCGATCGTCGAGCACCTAGCAAAATGGGGTGCAGTGAATTTTCCCATTTATTCTATCTCCTAAGGGACGAACAGTTTTAGCTTTGTCGTGAACTTTCAGCGAAAAGCGTAACTTAATCACAAATTATATTTCCTTACATGAAAAAATTTGCCAAAAATCCATACAGCTCATTGAGTGGAATCAGTTTCCGGTTCCTCATGGGAGCCCCACTTCTGAGAATGGATACTTTTAGGAAAACTAATTTTCCGCTTTTGGATACATTGGGATGGCCAATGTTTACCTATTCCCCCGTATTGTAAAGAACTTGGCACTTACTAAAGTACAAGGGAAGCAATGGAAGTACCCGATGAAAGAAAATTTTAAAAGTTACATGAACTTCATCCTTTGTTTTAACTAGACAGCAAGTCGCTTCTTGGTATCAGTATTTTACTGTGTTGAAATTAATCTACGCTCGATGAGGTCAACTTGACGTATATATCAGGTTCTCTCGTTTTTCCTTTTTCCATCTTTTAAGCCTGTATTTACTTAGCACCTAGCAGTAATAATTATCTACTCTGAAGCGTCAAATTGTCCGTGGCAATAACTGCGACACACCACTGTGGGTCCATAACTTATTACCGCGAAAAATCAACACAACTCTTTATGGGAAATCTAGATATATAACAGCCACAAATCACCCCTTGTGAGCCCATCTTTAAAATGCTTAGCGATTGTTTGCCAAATCAACCTTTTTAGTTATCGCTACCGGTTTGGCCAAAACTCTAAACCCCTCCGTCCGAACGGTGAAACCACCTGGTCAAACCTGTTTGCAAACATCCTTGATGACTCCCTATAGAATTTCAGCTCCTTTTCGTATCTAGGCTTTTTGCAGTCGCTAAATTTTTAATAAAACTAGCTGGTTATCCGGAGCTCGCAGTCACAATGCACAATTCCAAAAGAAGCAGACCGACCAGTAAGATTGTAGCGAGGGCCATCTTCGTTCATACTTTTCCCACGCTTATTGTTTAACTGAATGCTGACTGCCAACGGCGGTTGCCATTTGACCGTTGCTCTTGCGCAAGCTCTCACGCAAGCTCCCAAATACACGCTAACCACTATCTCTCCCAATCGCCTACTCGTTCTCACGGGTCGTGGAGAATACTGTTCTGGTTAACATATTTGTGCAGTGCCGCACATTAGAGTGACGCACAGGTGGTCCACGCAGTACAAAGGACCGAAGCACGCGTTTACTAAGGAAACCGAGAAGTAAGGTCTAATCAACCTTACAAGATTTTGCCACGCGTAGCCTTACGTCTCCCAATCACTACGCCGTGCTCCGTCTCATCAACGAACATCCATGATGACGCCAATAGCAAGATTGACAGCCTCTTACAACATGTTAGCTCACTCGAATCGCGGATTGGAGCTCTTGACCGAGCCACCCGAATTTTGACACCAGTGGCTCAACTCCTCGAGCCCTCTGTGGTAACTACGGACTGTAACTTAATTGCCACGTGTAATTTATTGACAGCATATCTGCACAGGCTTCAAAACGAATAAGAAATTCGAATCCCGCCATTGTATTTAACATTTCCGATAGGGCCTCACTCAACATAGTCAGCAGTACCTTGCTAAAGGCCGCTAACATGGAACGTGTGATATGCCGTAGCAGCATACTACGCAAACAAACACAACGACACCAATGCCCCCTACGTTTCCAATTTTCGGACTTACTGACAGCCAGTGAGTTTATTCGTAAACAAACAGTTGTTGCTATTAATTCGCCATACAAGAACATTCGAATAGCACCCGACAAAACGCCACTAAAAAGATAAGTGCTGAGAAAGTCCAACTCTGGCAAACATCCAAGGCAGGAAACCACCCTAAAGACACCTAACCCCGTCATTCCTCTGACCTACTCAATGCAACCAACGTCTATCAGCTAACAACTGTCTGATGTAGAGCTTGACGCAACGCCTGGGCCTTCTCCAAATCCACCGGTCTTCAAGCGCCCTAGGTGTAACGAACGTTTGAGCAATGCGTAGCCAAATTCACAACGGATCCCGAAATCAAAAGACGAGTATCCGTGATATTCTACGATACTAGATTATTAAATAAACAATGACATCGAAATGTACAAACCTACTGGGCCTCAGGGTCATCAGCTCCTCCGCCTTTGCTCTCGAGTAGGTCAATACTGCGTATGTCACGAATGAGCACTCCGTTAGCCGTCTTCACCTTCACCGTTCTTATCATTCTGTCAGTGCCTACGATGGTTTCCGTAGCTACTTCCAAGGACTAAGTGCTGAAATGTGCGCGTTCGTCTGCGATCATCACCACATCTCCAACTTTGAATGGTCTTGTTTTGGCCAGCCACTTCTGTCGGGTCTGCAGAGCCGGTAGGTACTCCCGCAGCCATCGCCTCCAGAAGACCTTGGCCAGATAGTTCGCCTGCTTCCATCCGTAGAGGTAGCTCCAGTGGAGGTTTACCGGACCTTGGAAACCCTCGTTCGACCTTAACGTCAAAAAGTCGTTCGGGGTGAGCGCCAGGTGGGTGGGGTCGCCATTCATTATTGGAACCAGGACGCGGTTGTTCAGAATTCTCTCTGCCTCATTCATGGCAGTGTTCAGCGTCTCGTCGTCGGGCGGCTGCTGCTCCATGATTGACAGCAATATCCGTCTGACGGACCGGATCATGCGTTCCCATAAGCCGCCTCGGTGGCTGGCCTGCGGGAGGTTGAAATGCCATTGTACGCCGTAAGCCACGGTTCGATCCTGCAGTTCATCCCTATTCATATTCTTGTGCCAACGCTGCAATTCCCGGTGAGCGCCCACAAAATTCTTTCCATTATCTGATTAGTTATCGGTTGATAGATCTCTGCAAGGCCCGTAGAAACGAATCGGTCGTCATCGAATCTGCGACTTCTAGGTGCACCGCGCGTGACTTCATGCACGTCATGATACATCCATATCGCTTTTCTAATCTTTTCCCGCACTTGATCCCCAAGGGCCCGAAATAGTCCAGCCCGGTGTTGCTGAACGGCCACCAGCCCGCAGTCACTCTGCATTCTGGTAGTGGGGCCATGAGTTGTTTGCCCACCGTGGCATTGCGTCTTCTACATTGCACACACCGTCGGATTACGCGTTTTACAGTCTCTCGTTCTTTCAACAACCGAAGGCGCTTCCGTATGACGCTCGTCACGTGACTTTTCCCGGCCTGTCCCTCCACGGCGTGGACGTGTTGAATCATTAGCTCTACTACATGTCTCTCAGGCAGCAGTATGGGATACTTTGTGACGAAACCCAGGTGGGCGTTAGTCAGCCTACCATCCACCCGCAGCAGTCCGCCAATGAGTTTGGGGTTTGAATGCTTCAACTCACCTCTTAGAGATGGTACGTCTTTGTTGATCGGTCCCAGTTCTTCCGCCCTCTCTAGATCTAGGGCAAAAGCCTCATGTTGTATCATTCGGAAAACATCGTATTCTGCCGCTTGTAGCTCGTCGGGACTTATTGGGCCGACCCATATCCGGCCTCAGGGGCGTAGTCCTTTCATGATTAGTAACTTTGCCTTGAACCTGGTTAACGAAACTAACGAACGAAGTGTCTTCATCCAGGAAGAAAACCTGACCAACCGCAATAGGATGGATGTTGCTTCGGCAACGTTGGCCGCTAGCACTGCGCATTCGATCTCCAGTTCTGCTTCCCTAAGGGGTTGTAATTCGAACGCGGGCCAGTCCTGTTTAGGCACTTGCAGGAAGTTGGGCCCTCTCGTCCACGCGTCTAGTAGTCTGAAGTTTGACGCACCTCGGGAGCACAGATCGGCCGGATTGTCGCCAGACCTGACATAATCGTCTCGCGGCTGATTCCTCATGGATAATCGTAAGTCAGTTAGCGACGAAAGTACTGAACCGGCTCCGGACGTTGTTAATATAGTAAAGTACTACCGTTGAGTCCGTCCAAAAGCTAACCGACCAGGTGTAGAGGTCAAAACATCTCTTCACCGCTTGCACCGCCCTGACTGCCAACACGGCTGCGCCGAGTTCAAGGCGTGCGATCGAGACCGACTTCAGTGGAGCAACGCGGACTTTGGCGAACAGGATCCTCGTGGTATATTGACCATCTCCGGTGCACCAACGCCCGTACACCACAGCCCCATACCCGACTTCGAATGCGTCGGAAGGGGCATATAATTCTCCAGTCCGCGTCGTATGGCCAGGAGTCAGACATCGTGGGATCCGTATTTACCCTAGTTTTTTTTAAGGAGGGTGAAAATCCTTCCCAGTCCAACCGGTCCCCTCGGTCCAGTGACTGGTCCCAATCAACTTTCTTACGGCCCAGCCGCTGGAGCAAGATCTTCCCGGGTAGCAGCCATGGTGAGACGAACCCGAGCGGGTCGAACAAACTAGCGACAGTAGATAGTATGCCACTACGGGTTACTGGCAGGTCGGGAACGTTTAGCTCAAAAACAAAGTAGTCCGTTTCCGCATCCCATTGTATTCCCAAAGTGCGTTGGATAGGAAGTGGGAAGCCGTCCAAAACTCTCACCCTCTTGGCCCCCTCGTGGTACGGAATGAACTTTAGTACTTCCGAAGCTTTCGACATCCATTTGGTTAGATGGAAGCCGCCCTCTTCCAGCAACTAGGTCAGGCCTCTGAACTGTGCTAGAGCTGATTCCACATCATCGAATGACCTAACGTAGTCGTCGACGTAGAAGTTCCTGCTGCCTCTTTCTACCACCGTCCGATGGACTAGATCCCCATGTTTGTTCGCTGATTCTCTGAGGGCGTAGTTCGCACAGAGTGGTGACGATATGGCCCCGAAGGGGTGGACGGTCATCCTATAATTCATCACTGCTCTGTCCCGGTCGCTCTCTTCCCACCACAGGAAAAGCAGCGCATCTCGCTCTCCTACCGAAATTTTCACCTGATGAAACATCTTCTTAATATCGGCAGACAAGGCCACTTTGCCTACTCCGAAACGGCACAAAACCTCGATCAGTGGTGCGGTCCAGTCCGGCCCTTGTAGTAAGCGATCGTTTAACGACTTGCTCTGGAACTTGGTCGCACAGTCGAAAACCACCCGCAGCTTTTCCGGTTTCTCGGGGTTGATGACCGGGTGGTGAGGCAGATACCAGATACTCATTTTGCCGTCGGTGTTGGCAGGTACCTTTTCAACGTAACCGAGGGCTTCGTTTCGCTTCATTAACTCCGCGTATTGTTCCCACAGATTCTCGTCTCAAATGAAGCGTTCTTTCAATCGTAGTAACCGTGTAAGAACATAATTTCTGTTGTCAATCCACGGGTCGGCAGATGAGCGCCACGGGAGGGGAACCTCGAACTGTTTTTTGAGACTCCTGGTGCCCTGCGGCACCGCTTGTAGAGCGAATTGATCCTCTTGAGACAACGATGGTCTTCCTTCTCCAATGTCATGAAACTCCTTTTCATACAGCCGCTGCAGATGGTGCTCCATGCTGTCCGTTCCAGCGGATAAATAGTTCACGGAACCACGTCCCCCTACTGGACCGTTTAACATCCATCCCAGAGCCGTGCGTACGGCATAAGGTGCCTGGCGGTCGCCCACTCTCTGGTCAAGCACCCAATGCGCCTCTGGCACGTCGCAGCCGATGAGGAGATCCCCTTCATCATCTTCCCAGTCTAGAACGGTGACATCCTGCAAGTGGGGCCACCTGGTCAAAATTGCGTTGACCGACCTTGGTGCTCGCATGGGGAGATCCGCTAACGTGAATGCCTCCGTTGGTTCAATTTCCTCGTTAGCGTCAAGAGAGATGAGTTGCAGCCTCAACCTGCCGGCAGTCATTACCTGTATTCCGCCCACCGTGCTCACTGCCAACGATGTCGCACCTTTAACTAGTTGGTGTTTGTCGGCCAACCGCTCTTTCACTAGAGTAGTGTCGGATCCGCTGTCAACGAAAGCCAACGCTCTGATCACCCCGTTGAAGTCACTACTCCCACGGCTACTACCCCCAAACGCACCGGTTTACTGGCAGATCGTGACGTTGAACAAATAAAGCTGGGTTTGGTACTCGTCTCGGATAAGGTTACTCTGGTCTGATGCAGCAGCCGATGGTGTCTGCCCGTGGAGCCCGCGAAACCACATCGGTTCCTTGTCCTACAGGCTGCCGCCCGGTGCGTGGTGTTGAGGCAAACAAAGAATGCTCCTGCCATCCTCCCCATTCCCCACGGTTCGTCTACTGTGGCGTTGCCGAACATGGGGCATTCTGGTAGTCCATGGCTAGCACCACAGGCTCTGCAGTTTGGTTGCGCCTTGGCATGGGTGTTGGTTCAAGGTTGGTATTTCGGATGTTCCCGTGCAGGGGTTTGGGCTTGGCTAGTACTGGGCTTGTTTGCTCGGTTACTGTCCCGGACGAGTCGGCCGAACCTGCCGTCCGCTCTTTTGGTTTGCCTGTCCAAGTATTCGGTCAGGTCCTCGAAGTTAGCTTTCCTGTCGCTTCGGCTTATCCATTCCGCTTCTTCCGCCCACCGACCCTGTAGTTCGGGATGTAGGTGACGGACTGTGTTTTCCAACGTGTGCGTTGAATCTAGATCAGCTTTGTAACCTAAATGGTCGATGGCTATTGAGCAGTTTTGCATCTTAATCACTAAGTCGGCCATTGTGTAGACATCGCCCTTGGTTCTCTCTGCCTCTGCCATCGCGCCCTCTATTAGGTTACGGGCTACTTTGAACGGTTGGCCAAACAAGTCCCTTAGAATCTCCCTTGCCCTTGTGTAGCCTTGTTCCAAGTCGAGCATGGTACACCCGTCGATAGCTTCCCTTGCTAGGCCTCAACAGCAGTGAGTAAGTTAGAAAAGCCTTTGCCCACGGTCGGTTACCTTATTTTCGACGAACGTCTCAAACTGCTTGACAAACTTGCAGTATTGTTCAGCTCGCCCGCCGAAAACCGTTAGTTCCACTCTTGGCAAATCGATCGATGGTGGTTTGTAGTCGGCGACCGGTGTGGGGTTCCCTATCTTATCGCACCCTGATCTATCGGGAGTGTCGTAGTCGCTGGTCTCATGCTCGCGCTCTTTCTGTATACACTTTATTTCTGCTTCCTGTGCCTCTAGTCTAGCCGATAGTAACTGTTGTTCTGGGTCTAGTATTCTCAGCCTATATAAATCAACATCCTTACCATCCATATTGCTCTCATTAGAACATGAACTAGCGCTGACAGGACTAGGCGGTCTTAGAATAACTAAAGAATCAAATGTACCCAAAACCTCCCCCAGAGACTTGCCGAGTTACTTCCTGTCCGGATTCCAATGTTTTCGATCCTTTTCTTGGCATTGTGCGTGTTTTTTCTCGTTCCAAATCGGTCTATTGAGTATTGTAACGAACGTTTGGGCAACGCGTAGCCAAATTCGCAGAGGATCCGGAAATCCAAAGACGATTATCCGCGATATTCTGCGATACTAGATTATTAAATGAACGGTGACATCGAAATGTACAAACCTCAATAATGCGATCACAAGGACCCAACCACGAGAAACCGAATAGCAGCGTGTGAGCAAACAGCACGTGCGTCACGCAGGTCCAGAACAAGGATGTGCCAAAGTAGCGCTTTGGGCACAAAAACAACAGTCGTTTCATGTAAGCAACCAGTTCGTAAGGACAAGTGAATAGTGTGAGCAAATGAGTGACGTTGAGAAAACACTGAATCGTGAGGGAAAAGGGGGATTTTCCACTACCGGGCTTTACACTAGGCTCGTCAATAGTGTCGCGGATGCCTGGGACTCGAATCCGCCAAGTCCCCCCAGACAGCTTAGCTCTGTGCATCAGAAGCAGCTACCTAAATCGCGTAGCCTGCCTGACCTAGCAAGTTTGCATCACTCTCTCAAGGCAATACATAAATCAACATATAGTCGTTCTTGTCCACACCACATAGCCACGACTAGAAGCCATCTGCCGGACCGCATCATACCATTGCCAGGTCATTTTCGCTCGAATCAAACCCTTCAGTCTTCAGGGCATACTCCCGTAAACAAGCTGTTAAGAAGTAGTGCACTCAAATACAAAACCTCACTGCTGCAATCTAACTCATCACCCATGGGCTGAAAGTTGGTAACGATCTACAGTCAGCCCCCAATGCAGTGTCGATACAAACGGTAACACATGGCTGCAAATCCATAATTCGGCAACCCACGCTCCATACCTACTGAAGGCCTCAACATTTAGTTCATTATGCAACGACCGCCTTGTAACACCGGGCTACACCTCGAAGGTCATGCAAAGATTAGAAGCGAACAGATACCCTGGTAAGATGTCACTAATGCCGGGACCTATAGTTTCTGCTCCCAAAATAGATAGTTTCTCAAACCGTAATTCCTCCCAGCGAAATCCCAGCTCTATGCGCATTTATACGGACGATGCTCGCAAACCACCCCTCACAGCTATTATTCAAAGCTGCATCTGCCTAGCTCATCATTTTCTCACTTTTCCGTGCCCCCACCGTTCATCCTGCTAGTACCTCTACCATACCAAAACTTTCATTTTGCCCCAACACAGTCGTTTCACGTGCAAGATACATCTACGAACCCTTTTTGAGTAAATTTTCCCCACCCTGTGGCATACAATCCCACAATCTTTCATCTCTTCTAGCTGCAACGAACCACTTTTTATTACAAGCACCTTATCAGTCGTTCGTACCTTTGGTAGCACACCGAGCTCCGCAGGCCAACTACGCAACACTGCCTACCACCACTACCTTCTTCCAAAATAACCTCCACATACCTCCCCTACCAACCGCCGATTCCCCACCCGGCCAGCCGCATCGATGTGCGGCGAAGCCACCCCAAACTCTGTTATTCCCTACCCTCTGAGGCCTGCTCTTACCATACAACCCCAACCCATACCAGGAGTGTCACGTGGGAAAGCCAATGCC
Source organism: Fasciola hepatica (assembly GCA_948099385.1). Lineage (NCBI taxonomy): Eukaryota > Metazoa > Platyhelminthes > Trematoda > Plagiorchiida > Fasciolidae > Fasciola > Fasciola hepatica. Next base: position 50,145 of record CANUEZ040000247.1, on the reverse strand, counting down.
TTCCATAACCCCGTATTCTCTCACTGCACTGGAGCATCGAACGATCCCAACGAAGCAGGACAAGTAGCAGGACAGCTCCGTCTAAGGTCTTCTCTTTCACCTCGTAATAACTCAGAATTGATTATTTCCGGTTTATCCGCGGCTGATTCTTCCGAAACCATCGAGGAGGCATCCAACGCCTGCTTTTCCTCCTCTTCGGTAATAGCTCCAACTCACGCCCCTCACCGCGCACTTCCGCCGACCGACAACTCCCCCACGTTACCTAACCCTGACACTCACTTCCACATGAGAGGGTTATCATTCATCTTATTTAACTCGCGGTCCATCTTAAATAAGCTTCATCACTTAAAAAATTGTCATAACATCCAGTCCTGACATCATCTTTATTACTGAAACCTGGCTCACCGAACACACCAGCACGAGCGAAATTATGCTTGAAGGGTACAAGGTTTTTAGGGTTAATAGGATCTACAGACGCGGAGGTGGGTGCTTTGTGTACGTACAGCACGCTCTTTCAGTAGTCTCCATCAGACATGCCACACTCGACTCAATTCCGGATTCTCTATGGCTCACAATTCGGTTCTCAACCGTAGTCAAGCGCATTGGCAGTGTCTATCGCCCGCCCTCATCTACTATTGCAGACTTGAAACCTTTGAGGCCTTTGATTACCGTTCACTACTACCTTCGACAGCGAAAATCATAGCCGGTTATTTTAAGTGGCCTAAAATATCTTGGAGAAACCTCACAGCACCTCCCAACTTAGCAGACTTTGTCTCCCATACTCATATTGGGGGCTGGGTGCAACACGGTAAAATCCCCACTAGAAACGCCAACATCCTAGATCTTATATTCACACACAGCTTTTCCCACTTTTCGGTTTCCGTTCTGAATAAAATTCCGTGTAACGACCATAAGATAGTGGCCGGTAATCTTTCATTTCATCCTTATCCATCGAACTATCTGACCCCAGTCACCAATCCCGTCCGTTTAAATTGGAACCCTCTGCCCAATCTCATCCGTAACCGAAATTGGAGCAGTTTTTTCCAACGGCTGACCCCCAACAAGCGGCTGATCACTTTTACCTCAACATGGGAAACTGTCTCCTGAAACTTAGCCCAGTATTTCAAAACTCCTCTCTCGAGAAGTCCAAACTTGCCCCCTCCAACGAAAGTAACTTAAGATGCAAAGACCTTACCTCTAAAACCACGACTTCTCTCTTCTAATGAGACTAACACGTCTTACTGATATCATCCGGGACCTAAAGAAAAAGAGCTCCGCTACAAAGAAGCTCAAGCTCCAAGGCATCCCAATAAAGCATCGAAACTCTCACTCTTACACAAATCTAGGAATTTGGCAACAGATACTACGATCCAATACGTTGTGTTACCGAATAAAACTTCGGCCACCTCCCCCTCTGATATCGCTGAGACCTTCAACCATTACTTCGCCTATTCCATGGCCACCGCTTCGGATACAACATCCCCAAATTCTCTGGCTATTACCAGCTCTTCCCTATCTACCTTAACATTTGAAGTAAACGTTATTTCTAGGCTCATTTCACGTTATAAAGCATCTGCGCATCCCGGACCAGACAGGTTGCCCCCAGCTGCAATCATTACCGGTAGATCGGACCTTCCACTTTTATTACTGAACCCATTCACCTTGACGCTCAAATTTAGTTTGGTACCGTCGAATTGGAAGCGTTCAGTCGTCATTCCACGACACAAAAAAGGACCTGTACACGAACTCGCTAATTACCGTCCCATCAACCATACCCCTATCATTTCCAGAATAATGGAAACGATTATCCAAGATAGCATTGCCACCCATCTTCTCGCTTCAAATCTTCCTAGCGATAAGCAGAACGGGCTTCTCAAATTGCGATCATGCACCACATGTAGGTTTGACTTCCTCAACCTAGTCACTAAGGCTGTTGATAGCGGCGGGCATCAGTAATTGTCTACCTAGATCTGTCGAAGGCTTTCGACAGTGTTCCACACCTGCATCTTATCTCCAAATTGCGTTCATTCGGCATTGCTGACCCGTTGCTTTCTTGGCTGAAATCTTATCTCGCTCATCGTTCGCAAGTGGTCCCCACCAATGGACATACTTCTAAACCGAAACCTGTTACAAGTGGCGTCATACAGGGCAGCGTACTGGGTCCTCTCCTATTTCTGATGTACATAAATGACGCATTGGATCTGGTACACCATGTCACGCCATTCTTGTTTACAGACGATATAAAAATAGCCTACTCTTTCAATTCTAATGATGCTATCCCTACTCTTTGCAACATTTCCGCTGACCTCGCTGCACTTGACCGCTGGTGCCACACCTGGAGGATGAGCTTTTCCAATGGCAAATGCGAGGTCCTAACCTACAAGTTCCAATTCCCCCCTGGATCCTTAAATCTTGGTGGGTCTTTAATAGCCAGTCGACCCACCATCCGCGATTTAGGCCTCAAATATTCCTCCGCCTTCAACTTTTTTGAGCACGCCGCCATCCTAGCGGCTAAGGCTAGAAGAAGTGTGGCTCTTCCCTTCCGCTCCTTTCGTCTCCTGGACAGTACCATCAGCATCTACAAATCCCACATCAGGCCTCTGCTTGAATATTGCCCAATAGTATTTTCTAACATGACGAAATTCAACGGAGTTGCAACTGAAAGCATACAAAAGCGTTTTACCAAACAACTGCTGGGTTGATCTACGCCTTTAAGCTATAGAGAACGATGCCAAAATCTGAATCTTGACCCACTCTTGCTCCGCCGCTTAAGACTAAACTTAGTCTTCCTGAATAACCTGCTCCACAACCGGCCTTCTTCCCTTGACCCAGTAAGCTTCTCCCGTGAAACCCCCACTCACTTCGGAACAGGCCTTTTACTGTCCCTTCTAGTATAGCTAAGTGGGCCATAAGGTCACGTTCTTTCCTTCTTGTCTACTCAAAAGTCTGGAACAAATTGCCCATCACCCTTCGAGCTTCACAAACCAAGTCTCAGTTTCTGTCGGCACTCGTCCCATATCTCAGCGCCACCCGTGCACTCCAGTTATCGAATATGAGCATGGCAGAAGATATAGCTTACGAGAGGGGTCTCGACTTCTAAGACCAACCATGCCGACCCTGCTCCCCTCAATTAAAGACACAATCAACGATAGACAGTTTCATCTACCTGACTGAGTTCTCAACGTTAGACTACCTATGGCCATTTCCTTAATGAATGAAACAAATTTAAATGCCATTAATTTCAACCACTTTGCTTCCACCTACCCCCGTAGTTTCTGTCGCTCTTATACCTCGTCTTTTACGGGTTTTTATATGCCTCCATTAACCGTTGATTCACAGTAGGGGCACACTCTGACTGCTCATTTTATCTGCTCTCCTTGCGTGCATTCAACCCTCAACGTTGGTATACGCGCCTGGATAATGTCACTGTTTGGTCGATTAGCCGCTGGCTCCGTCCTCTGGAACCCCTTGCAACTTGAGCATCCGACCGCTTAAATTATATCCCATACTTTCACAGTCGAACCACGTCCCACATGCATAACCATCAACAAACATTGGTGTCATTCCCAACGGTGCGGGGCGCGGTCAGATTCACCGCTTTGGCCGGCGCACATCGGGCGTGCAGGTCGTCTGCAACGATGTGCGAGCGCAATAAGGTTGGTGGATCACATCCCCTGTGTTCACCTCGAAGTGTTTTTCAGGTTGGGTGTCCAGCACACGGCCAGTCCCATCCACTAGCACCGGTTGCGGATCGCACGCTCCAAATCTGTCAGCTGCAGACCGAATGCACCAACCATCCTTGTGCGCCACTGTACGTCCACCCATCGTTCTTTCACGTTCATTTTTCGTTCTTCTATGGCATGCACACCTACCCATTCTGTCCTTGCTCACGCCGATTCTCACTGTGTCGGCCTTGTTCCGTGTTCGGAAAGCTTTACGCATGCTCTCCGATGATGCCCTTTTCCTTGCATCGTTCAGTAGGTTTTGGGTTGTACTGCTGAATTTGAAACGTTTCGTGCGGTTGTCAACCTGTCAGAAGGTGGAATTAGCGTCTAAGTGTCCTTCAGTAACCAAAAAAAGTGGAAAACTACACATAATACAAACTCTGCGTTATCAGCGTTGGAACTTTCTCAGTTGTGTCAAAAACCTTCACTCCAGAGGCATTCATCGTTTGACGCGTTTGCGTGACGTCATTTGCGATGTGAAGTGGGCCGAGTGGGCTGAACACCGAACAGAACTACTAATAATCAGGAGCTCAACAAAAGCTAAGAAAGTATCGTTATATCCCCTATGCGCGGAATCACTCAAGGTGCTCGTATGTATTATGACACAGAGAATCCTGTATCGAAAAAATATAATGGGTCACCCTTTAATATCATAGTGTGAAAAAGCGGGGCGGAAAGCTTTGCGCGAGTTGGTTGGGGTAAACGTTCGGAAACTAGGCAAACAATGCAGGCAAAATGAAGCCTCAGAGAAAAACAAAATACATTTGATCCCACAAGATGTCCAAAATGTCTTTAGTTTCTCAAAACGATCAAGGCTGTACCAGATGCACACAAGATAATAATGGCCTATCACTGTGCGCTCTTCAAAGATAGGTTCGTGTTGACGCCGAATATCATGATTTACGTGGCACGGTTTTTGCCTACACAACTCTTCACAAAATACAGCGGACTACTCGTACTGGGTCTAATCAGTAGCATCCGCGTAAAACACATCCATTCCATTCTACCTACCCTGCCTGTTTCATCCGGCGCAGCAGTGGACCAGTCGTTGTAAATTTGAATATGATTGGTTCATCACATGATTCTGGCTATAATTTTGTGCTGCGTTTCACGTGAAACTTCTTATCTTTTTTCAATCACGTAATGAATGCACGGGAACACCCGGCGTATCTGCGCTGAACGATTTCTCCTTTACTGAAAAGCACATTACTTCACTAGTACGTAAAGTAATACGGGTCCCAACTCATAATAAAAGGTTTGCTGTATGCAAAGTGTAACAGTTTACTAGGAACCTTCTCCATTATTGTTTTCAAAGCGCTTAGGCTTGACTGAATGCTGATTGTCAGTTCCAGTTGCCACATAATGTCAACGGTATATTTCTTGACCATGATCAAGACACAGGCGCAAGGCATGATCACCGAGTAATTAATTGCACAGCAGCATGGGAGATTCACAAATTGCGAAACTGGGATTTACACATGATGGCAACGACTAAAATGGTTACGGGTAACGCGGTGAATAGGGATCTGTTTCGATTTCGGGCACGGGCTTTGCGGCGAGTCGGCCATGCGAGGACTTGCTGAAGAAGCGTTTATGAAACTTGTGGAGTGTACAATATAAATAACCATTGCGTGAACTATTATTTCTGGAAACAGAACCAAAAATTGGAGGTATAAAGGCAAAAAACAGACGAACGTGATGCATTTTTAAAGGGTCCATATCGAAAACTGGAGGGACATTTTACCTCACTATTAGCCATTCATGGTAGAAAATAGAATGGCATGGGGTATGCAGATTACAATCAGCAAAATCAACTGCGTACGGAAAGTTTTGTCACCACTAATGCCATTTGGACAAATCACCAGGCCAGGTAAACTGTGGCTTGAAATGTTTAATTAAGGGGGGATCCAGTTAAATGAATGCCAGCGAGCTAGACCAGCATATTAGTATCGTTTTTAGGCAATTCCATAGCGATGTGAAGGAAACGACGTTCCACATGAAGGTGACAGGAAGACAAACAGTTCATAAGGCATGTGCTGTGCTGTTGGGGTATCATGAATGGTGGTTGGACGCTTATATGGGAATTCAAAATGGAATCGTTGGAGAAACAGACAACGGGGGATAAAAGATGAAGCAGATGTGTCAGGGCAAACGTGGAAAGATCACAAGGTTGAATGAATTGTTTGGCGTAGATGCAGTGCTGCCGATACGAACCACAATAAAAAGACTCACTAATTAGTTTATCTGAAAAATTATCGAATTTGATGGAGCCTCTTTCTCTGCTCGTGTACGCAGTCTGCACACCGTTGCTTTCCTCCAATACGCATGTTATCCTGCTCTAGGGATTCAAGTTCCGCTCTTTTGCGTGCTGCTGAACCACAGCAAGGCTGCACGCGGCGCGTGGCTTAAGAATATCGCTGTTTGATGTTGACATACTTACCATTACGGAACCTTTTGTGCTACTCAGGCTGAACGGAATGCCTCAAGTCTGAACCTTCTCTTGCCGTCCAGAGGCTATGGACGCTATACGGAAGCAGGGCCTGACTTACCTTAGGGAAATTTCAAACTGGTGGGCATCATCAACAAAATTACTCCATCGAGGACAGTCGTAAGCCCTTGAATCACTTTGATTCGTTTGTATATGTGCGTTTTCCGACATACAAATGGAAAATCCCGATCCCTGCTGCCAATCACGTTTTGTTCTTAAGTATCGATATTATAATTTTTGTTCCACTGTTTCTCAACAAACTCTCGTATATTCTTTTACATTTGATGTACAGTGGCACTTGTGGCTAGCAACGACGGTAAGGCTAACCCAAAACCTTTGGTTTGATAATCTCCCTTGCAGCCCCCGAATTCCGTATTGACGATCCCCAATTCTGGTTTCATATGTTAGGGGCGGACTTCAAGACACAAAGAAACACTACCGAGTGCACTCGTTACATGTGGACTACTTTTCGTCTTCCCCTAACGTTGCCACCTAGATAAGAGACGTGATACTCAATGTCTATTCGTACACAGCCTTGAAAGAAGCGGTTATCTCTCGTCTTTTGCCGTCAGAGTCGTCAAGACAAAAGCGGCCGACTCAATGAACAGATTTAGATAGTAAGAAACCCTCCGCACTACTGAGAGAAGTGAAACGGCTACCAGGGCGAATTTTAAGGGAAAGAATCCCTATTGAATTTGGGCTACAGCGGTTATCAACCAATATTGAAGAACTGCCCGAGGTTTCTAGCGGCGAAGCTAGCTGACGGTAATATGGGAGGGTATCATCCACAAGCTACTGCCACAACAAAATCCACTAGCACCCAGATCACCGCTCTCACCATGGAAACGCACTCCGAAGACACTCTGATAGCTGCTTTCGAGCGGGCTTTCAGGTATTTTTCCGTTTCTTGTAGTTCCTACTTCAGATATCAGAACTCCGATCACAAATCTGACCGACGTGAGCGTCTCAGGGGCCCTTCTCATGACTGCCTTGTTGGTACACCTCAATCAGAATACTGTCGATATCACAAACAGTTTGAGAGAAGGCCTGGCGCTACGAAGCCGGTTGCACCTTCCCAGGTGCCAAACAGGGAAACTAATATCCCGACGCGTTCCGACGACTAACGCCGTCCGCAGCTATAATAGCAGTCGTCTGTTGCACGTTCCAGATTTGGTTTCCAATGATCTGTTCATAATGCACACCAGTGCAGTGGTCAGTGTCATTCCAAAGGAAGCAGGTAATGTAACGATCCCATCAATCCAAACAACTCCGTGCTGCTTACGGCACTCCTATTGCTACTTACGACCGAAAGTCACACGAACAGCCTGTGCCTACGTCGCACCTTCCGCTGGGTGCTGATAGGTATCGACCTCCTTTACCCTTTCGACTTCCTGGTCGATGCTTGATGCCAGGAAGTTATCGAAAGATAGACTTCTGCTTCCGTAAGCGGTTCGTTCCCTCCCGCGATTCACACAACGCCACTAAACACTGAACCTCAGACCAAATGTCCATGTACAGGACTCTTAGCCTACCCGGCAAAGCTAAGGCAGTCTGGAACTATTCCTGCGGTGACCACCAACGTCACCCACCAAATCTGTCAACAGGGGACCCCCAGCATTTAGCCGGCCCCTTTGCTTGGCACTGGACCGGCTCCGAGTAGCACATCCTGAGTTCAAACACATGCTAGAATTACGCATAATACGCCCGTCCAGCAGCCCCTGAGCTTCGCCTTTTCACATGGTACCCTAACCTAATGGCGATTGCGGCGACTATAAGGCTGTTAACAAAGCCACTGCCCCAGACAAGCACTCCAGTCCACACTTTCAAGATCTAACTTTTTCACTGGACGATTGCTCTGTTTTCAGCCGCCTTGACCCTGTCAGAGCCTACAGCCAAATCTTGTTGGCTAAGGATGGTCTCCCTGAAAGAGCTGCAACGACTTCAGTCGGACTATTAAAGCTTTGAGTGTGCCTTTTAGACTGAGCAGGGCTGTCTGAATCTTTCAAAGATTCATGCATGAGGCAACACGCGGTTTGAAAAATACCTTTGTGTATTTAGATGATAGCCTAGTGACAAGTACTTCAGCGAAAAAGCATATGGCACACGTGAGCGCTCTTTTTAAGCCTCTTAGCCAGAGCTATATAACTAATAACCCTGCCTCCTGTGGACAAGGTAGAACATCACATTCCTAGGCCACGAAATTTCAGCCCGACAGGGCGGCAGCTACTCGCGACTAACCTGAGACTCACTCCCACCGGCAGTTGCGCTAATTTTCACACCCGGCTGACTTTTATTACCGGTTTGTCCCCCACTGAGTCAAAATAATGCAGCCTCTGAAAGACATTTTACGTGGTGATGAGCGGGAATTCATTTTTCTCGACACGGAAGAGGTAACTTTCATTTCGATCGAGGAAGCTATCGCTCAGCTGCTACTCCGAATTAAAAACGGAGTACCAAAAGTATTTCTGGCCGCAAAGGCATTGGATCAACGCTATACGCTCGTTCTATAACGGATGAGTCACCCTATATAGCCACGACCCGACCCTGCGTTTAGACTGCAAGTGGCGCTGGGCATCCAATGACTGGTTGCCATTTTGAATCCGTATGTGACTACTGATAGAGCCTAAAAGGTAAGCGCTGGCTGCTAAACTGAGCCCTCGACAGTGTCTGGCATGTGCCTTAGCACTCACCGTCGTTTCCGCTGTCTTAGGCTCAACTTACAAGGGTACAACCCCCCAACTTGGTTGTCTCTATCACCGGGGTCAGTGCCTCAGAGGTAGTAACTGAATACATGAAATATCACCAGCTGCATGAAAGATAATCTCTGAATATTTACAGTGCCACTTTTGTTTCAGTCTCCGCCTCTGACTCTAACCCAAGAAGAAATGCCTGTCAGACTCCCCGACCTCCTTTCAGTGGTCACCCAGGATCGCATATTTAGGCACTCATCGCTCAAATTCCCTCCCTAGCACATGACTCTAGCATCCTCCCATGAACGACCCTTATAACATCTGATAACTGGTCAAACAAACTATAAACGACCTGTGGATCGCCCCGGTATATCACCACAGATCGTGCTAACACTAGCCGGCTGACGAATGAACTGGAATTCGTTGGACTCAGGCCTTGTCAGAAACAGGCGGTCGAGTGTGCATCCTCCGAGTGTTGAAAGCGTTCTGTTTGAATATTTCTCACTTTTTCTCTCTTTCATAGCTCGAAGCAGCGACAATTCCGATGAGAAAATGGCAACAAGTCTTTGGCAGTCTTATAATGAGTGGAAAAACAGCCAATTCTGGCAGGAGCAGACTCCATGGGTCAGGCGAAAAGAAGGACGAGTGGAGGAGAAATCGGAAATAATCCCACGGGGAAACATGCTCTCCCGCTATTCTGAATCCAAAATCAAAGTATCAGAAGTACTTCTGGCCGGAAAGATATTGGATTCATGCTCTACTCCCCTTCAGTACCGAATGGATTCCCCGTTACAGCCACCATCCGACCTGCTTATGGGAAGCCCGAAGAAAAAAATAAAGTGCGTACGAGCCAAGCCCTCAGTACTTCCGCCTGACCCTGTGCGGGGAGACAAGTATGTCGAGTGGGCTATCCCCATACAACACAACCCCATCTCACGCAGTGTGAAATCTTCTGGGTTCCTTGTCACATCTCCGACCAAATTCGCTTATGCCAAACTCCGTTTTCCATACACGCTTCCCAAAGTTCATCCATGTGAAGTCCGCTGTGCTTAGAATCTTTCTTGCTGACACGCGGACCGAATAGCAGGAGCACCTATTACCGCTCAAGAATAGTATGAAAGCTGATTCTCTATAAAGCCGACCCCTTGATACTTACTCAAGTTGTTTGTGACACACCTAGATTTCTAATTGCCTACCATGTCTTTTTTGGCTCAAATGAAGTGTGAGCACGGGCTTCCCTCATGTTAGCCACAGGCTTCACCCCCCCCCCAAACATATAATTGGGCACGGTCTAAGACATCTGTACCTGATACATCAAGAATATAAACCACCCCACCGTTGTTTCCAGCTGCTGCCGACCAAAGAAAAACCAAACGATCATCCACCGCCCACACATAAAAGAAAGCAGGTGCTCCGATAGCCACAGTATCCAGCACAGTCCCCTTAAGACTCTATATGATTCCATACCTAAACCCAGCATCCAGCCCTACTAGCACTGTATCTATTCCACTACGTGTGGAGATACGTGACCTGCCATCGCCCCATTAGCATTCCTCTGAAATTAGAAACCTCGACAAAGGGTACGAATCGAAATTAACCCGCGCGCCATCAAGCGTGTGCCCGTGGTCAACTGTCAAATTATGACCGGAATGTCGCCATGATCTAGAAAAAATTCCTCTATTTCTCCACCGCCCTAATATCACAGCAAAAGTTTGTTCACCCACCTCCCGTTGAAACAAATCCCGTCACGCATAAAGCGCTCCCCCACACCGTGACCTAAGCAGCTAGCAGCCGTTTTTGTGCTACCATAACTATGGTATATCCCAGTCAACACACTCCCTTCTAGCTCCTGCCATCAACACTTGACTTCAGTGTCCTGTTCACGACATAAAACGTGCCTACAAGCGCCTTTCAGGGGGACTTTGTGGTATTGGAGGTGGAAGAAAAACAAATGCAGGTGGATGTTTTGCACCGATGCACTGGTCATCTGGAGTGGTGAAGAAATGCTGACCGTAGTAGATTGTTGGGGGCAATTGGGATGCATCGGTTGAAGGGGTGGTGGTAATGCTTGATGGATGGCTACCAGTCTAAGGTCCTCCCTGGGCAGAGGGTTTCTGCCAGGAGCTACGTTTGTATTTTCAAATGAAGTAGATTTTGCGATGGACTTTCTTTTTAAAGAATTCCCCGGCAGCGCCTTCCACCTGGGATTGATACAGCAGCGGGCATATGCCCCATTGTGGCCTTTTGCTGAGCCTTTGGCAGTGGCGCTCATGGTGTGACATGTCACAAATGACACGCAATGACTATTTGATGAAGGGAATAGGCAAGCCTCCCGGAAGGGTAAAACTTCGGCTTTTTTGGAACTTTTTATTCTTCGGCAGACTTCGGACTTTGTCGAGTCCTGAAGGAGACTAGCCGACAGTAGACTGTTAGGACTCGGATAACTTAAATGATGAGCGGTAGACGCAACTTCTTGGTCAAAACATCATCTATGGAACTTGAATGGCCCTCTAAGGACAAATTGTTTTGCCAAAGAGCATTATATTTGTTGCTAGCTTTACTCTATATGCAGACCGGTAGCACTGAACAAGATAGCAAGGAGGCAGGAGGTCGGTGGCTTTTGATGCTCTCAGACCGAATGCGGCTTACCACTCGGTGAACGTGGTGCCCGATTCAGGCATGATATCTCAAAGAATTTTGATAGAGTTGGATTTGTAAGTAGGTTGCTAACCTCAGACCTTAGTGTTGGGTTAAAACTCCGAGTTAATTTAGGCTATTGGAATACCGTGAGAAGCCGCATGTAAGTCATTTACTTAAATACCTTAGTGAAAACTGTACAAATAAGAGCATGCAGAACGACTTGGTGTAGCGCCGTCGCTTGCTAGGTTGCCAGGATGTACTGAGAGCGTTGAAAATGAATGTCTCTTTCGTAAGCGTGATCCATGAAATACTTTTACCTGTCAGGTTGACCGCGTTGGAAACATTGAGGTGTGCTTCTGATGTTCGCCTGGAAGAAGGGAGTTTGAGTAGAATGCGTGCCTCAACCGGAGTTTATTCCGTATTTTGCTATAAGGTATAGGGGGGAAATTAGACTTGACGGTCAGGCACGACGGTGGCACAGGTAAGGATAAAAAGGGTTCCACGGCCAGCCTGCACTTTGGACAATAAAATGTAGATGAATAGTAAAAAAACCTCGCCTGTGTATAAGTTTATACAACCGAATGATATTGAGCTTCAGACATCGTGGCCAAAGAGGCTCGAGTTTGGGCTGGTCACACCGTTCGCAACAGGCTAGATGTGAGCTTGGTCCAGTCAAGCCTTTGGTGAAGGATCGTTTGAAGCCCTAGTAGCAGACTGGTTTTAGGCCGGATCCGGACAAGTCCCGGTAGCTAGCCGGTCCTACCGAAAGCCTTACGAAGGAGAGTCGGTAGGCTGCTGGCAGCTTGCTGGCTGTACCACTAGTAGGGTACCGGTACCGGAAGGGCATACCGGAATCAATTCGGAATCTGCATACGACTCCGATCCACTTTTACATTTAAACCAAACTTCCTTGATCGCAAGCGCACCCCCAACAATCACGTTATTACAGCCCTTCCGAAGTTCATGCGAGTACGGGAGTAATCCGGTAATCGATCAAGTAACCCAAGTGAACAATCTTATCTCCACATACTTTGCAAACAAAATCTTATAAAGGCCTTCTACTGCATTCGGAAATCACTTTGATGCTCTACTCTTCAAATAAATTTCCAGAGCAATTCTTACTTAAGGATGGCATGATCTAGCGCTTTATAACGACAAGCGCAACCCAAATGAAACTTATTCCAGAATACATTTCAGAACGAACAAAGTATACGAAATGATAATTTCATGAAGTGGACGCATTTGCAATCTCACTTTAATGAACAAACAGCTTCCCCTCAGGTTGTTTTACGCCAGGCCTTGCAAAGGAAAACAAAAGTGTGACTCATAGAATAAAGATGAATAGTGGGACGAAGAAATTTATATGTGCTTATACATGTATATGTTCATATATATATATATGTATATACGTGCATAATTATATGCATACATATGCATATGACTGTATTTATACATACATCACTGACTCCGAAACGGTATTTAGTTACCTAAAGTTGAGTGTAGCATGATATTTTCTATCGTCGTCTGTGTTAAAGAAACAACTCTATCATGGAACTACGAATGCGTAAACAGTGAACATACTCCGTGGTTTTGTGACCTAAGCCGCGATCTCTGGCGTCAATGGACCATCGTTTCATGGTACACGCACCTGCTCCGTAGAAGGCTCCCCTAAAAAAGAGTGGCAGATTTTATGGCGTCTGTAAATAAATAGTAGTTACATTACAATAGACCGACCAATGACAGCGTCAGGAAAGTTGAAACTTCCTACTGCAATTTTTCCACTTGTTCCGGTCTGATTGTACTTGAGAGCCAGGTTCTCCCCGACCGAGGACGAAAGCGTTTGGCGGATCTTGGATCCAAGACCGGTGCATATGTGACGCTTGAGTGCATTAACCTTGTGCCATATTACAGATTTATTCTGTCACTTAAAGTGCCCGTGAAGTTACCCAGTGCTGTAAGATATTTTTCCAACATCAGAAGACCGTTGATATTGTTTGCATGTGAGGGCCAGTGAGCCGTGGTACTTCTCGCATCCAGGCGATTATTAACGCTATCCGGTTTGGCGATCATCAATGCCATGTCGTTGCGAGGGCCACCTGGGTTTGACAGCGTACCCCGAAGGTAGTTTTGTAGTCGTAATAGTTGATGATGGGGAAACTACCTTGCAACTTCTTGGCCTCAGCGGGCATATGCTGTGGAGATACTGGCACTGTTGCTAGTTGTGTGTGCCAACTGAAATATAGGAGTGTTAGTAAATTCTATGCAACTCACCTGGGACTGGCCACTTTTGAAAATGTCACGTCTTCCGTGGACCTCCTCTGAGACGTCAAAATTATTGCACTGTAAGTGGTATGAAATGAGGAGATTGTACTGGACCTACCGCGATGATGAGTAGCAAAAGGCCCTGATGTCATCGGGAGAGTCGGGGAACTGTATCGAAGATTCCCTTCGAAACCTGTGTGGCAGGGGTATCTCGATAGTACCGTCGTCCGATGTCAGTGGTACCGGAATTCTAGAGGAATGTAACGATGTATAACAATGCACACTGGGCAAACGGTGTATCGCTGTGAATATGATGTCACGGCTAAGGCTAAAGCTGATATTCGCGATTCAGAAAGGAAATTCGTTTTGAATTTCATTGCGTTTTTGAGATCATTTGAGAAGAAAACATATAACTATGGATGTCACCCGTGTGATAAATCTCATGGAACCCGTGTGCCGGCACACTTTCCGGCAAACATCCGCCCTCAAACAACATGCGTTGGTAAGCCTGAAAAGTTGAGGACCTTGGCCAATGCACTTGGCTTTCATCAGTAAGCTAGTTGCGGTAAACAATGGCCACCAAGTCATCAGCATCAAAAATGCCGACCAAGTACATCTGAAAAGGTTAGCTATTTCTGTTGCATGGTAAGCTAACGACAAAAATCTAAACATGCTTCAAAAAGAGAAGTTTCACTTTTTAAAGGTATGTAATATAGGTACCAAAACGTTATTACTAGCGAGACAAATATGGGAGAACTTACATAAAATAGTATTAACGAAATCTTCGACAACATTGTCATCCAGTCCGCCAAGGGAAAAAATTTACAAAAGACTCGATCGCATTGGTGTAAGAAAAAATTGTTTGTGTTTAAGAAATACTGAACACTCATTGAATCCTTGGAAATGATCCCTACAAATGCCGATTTCCCCCGGCCGTGACAGTGTTTTTTGATGGTAAGCAAAATAGAACCTTTCCCTTCACTACAATGGCAGTCTTGCATACACGGAACCGGTGAAACGGATTTCCAAAGTAACCGCGGATGGTCTCAAATGGATCATTATTGTCAAGAAGTGTTCGCTCACGCAGACGCCGAAACAGTTGCTGAGCGGGATCCTGGGACCTCAAATAAAGAATCTAGCTGTCCGTAAGAGGGAATCAAATGGAAAACAAGAAAAGAAGTCTAACACATCCTGGTAAAGAACGGCCGCTGGTAAATGAATAACGGCGTGAACATTGTACACGACGTTAGAAATACCATCAAGAAAACGCATTTTTTGCGAATGCACTACAAGTTTTGTACAGATCAATCAACTTTTTGATCATACAAGGTGCTTGTAATCCAATGAAAAGTTTTTAGCCGTGTCATTAGAAAGGAGAAGAAAAGGACTTACGCCAACGTGTTATTTGTAGTGTCGCTGTGATCGAAAACCCTCGTTATCACGTGACCTGCATTAGACAAGTGGGAACGTCATCCTTTCCTCACAGTGAAACTCACGCTGGATGCACTTATCACAGCCAAAGTAGCCCGTAGAACCTTTCACTTGCCGAACAAAGGCCCCTGTAGCAGTATCACAAAAAATGAATGACGGGTGACATTTCACGGAACTCTTACCAAGCCTGGGGCCTTTCGTCAGCAAATGGTGCGGCTCTCTGATAGTTTCATTCATATAAGATGAAACTTCTGATAGTTTGCCACGATCAAAATAAAAACCCGCGGTTAGCACAGCCAAGCAATGCGGCTTAACTACTCTGTCAATGACAAGCCAAAACTGCAGGTCCGACGAACGAAACACGGGAGTGCTGTCACAAGTTAGCTGAAGAAAAACCTCGTCGGGTACAGCGGTGATGCTGCTCAACTGCATTTGGAGGCCCTTGGTTAAACCCAGGTGTATACGCCCGCCGCTTTCCAATTTCGTGGTGAGACGATCCCTCGGTGTGCGCAACTAGGTCCTTGGGTCTTGCGGTATATTTGGTATATGTTTGCTTACAGCCCCCAAGATACTTCTTTGTTGTACCAGCCTTAGTCGATATCGAACAAAGGCATTTGACAGTGAGTTAAACAGAGGAACGCTCTCCACTTCAAACTGTGCTGATCAAAGACGTACCTAATACAAAAACGTGCACGGAAACAGGGTTCACCCGATACTTTCGGCCTTTCTTCATGTCTAATTTCGAGTTCACAAACTGTCTGAGCCGCCAACTCTTTTTGTTTGCGATACCATGATTCGACGGAGTAATTTACACACTATCGTTGGTTGTGATGCGGGAGCACACGGCGGATTGTGTGCACCTCTTGCAATAGCACCTCGCTGTCCCTCTTCTTCGGAAACTACAGTGCTGCGCTCATCTGTAACTCCTTGAGATGTCAAGTTTGAACAGAAGTTATAAATGACACTGAACAATCTCGCCTGGCGAATTCTACTTAGGGCAACCAAACCGATGCTCCCATAGTGCGGCTCAATCACAATCAATGAGCCAAGTATTTTTTCGAGTGACTTCTCTTTTGTTTCGCCCTAATGGCCACTGTCCGCGAATAATACGTAACAAGGTCCCAAATTACACTTATTCGATAACTGTAAAACCAATAAAACGGCATCATAACACAACTGAAAACAATACTGCGGATGTCACTCAATACCAGAGCATTCTTTAGGAACACATCCAAGCCTTGTGCATTTCACAAAGCTGCCTGAGTGTCTTGTACAGCTACGCGAAAATTGCTTCATCGAAAAAATACACCTCACTAAGGTAAAAGTACAAGTATAGCACTGTGCTTCGATTTTACCATTCAGCTTATCACTTACTAATTAGTAACTGATAATCTGATATGTCACTAACACCTAACAGCCAGCACAGATCATCAGCACCAAAAGCTGAACGGGCAGAGCGCTAACCTTGGCGAATAAAGCACGACCAGAACGGCCGCTGCCGGGTGAAGCCCAGTCAGTTGAAGCCGGTGGTACTGCGTTTGTAGTGCAGTCAACCAGCCCAAATATCCATGAAAATTAGGCATTGATAATCTGTACACTGAATTAGAATGAACTGAGTCACTCCTTCCTTGAAATTTTACTTCTTTCTGGGCCTATCTGTCACCGTCGTGTTACCGGAAATCGGAAGTAGGCAGTTTGCCTCAAGGGCTTTCCGGTGTGAACCAAACATACGGGCGCGGGGAAACACCACTTTTGGCCCTTCCTTCAAGTACGCTCGATAGCTAGTACCTATTTTGGTGAATTACATAACAAACGGTAACTGCAATATCAAAATTATGGGAAAAATTTAAAGTTTCCCCTAGGAGACCCCGGAAGTCATTTTAAAAATCTGCAAAACTCTTGTATGTTTTACGAATTAGACGAGAAAAATGTCCAAGGACCACCATACACAGCTGCACTCACAGCACTGACGACCATCGCGGTCAAAGAAGGTGGCAGCATTGACCACAACGCTCATGTACCTCTGTGGCACACACTCAAACAAAAGTCGCACTACGAAGCTGCACATAATCTAGCTTTATCCGGGTACTAATTCGTCAGTGTCACAACCCCATCGGGCAAAATTTAAGCCCGTATGTTTACACTATATCGGCGTTTTCGGTTGTGGAAGAGTTGGATTTTGCTCATGTTAGAGCTAATGAGAGAGCCGTATTCGGGAAGTGTCTTGACATGGAAACGGTATGCGGTGAGGGGCTACCTTTCAGCCCAAAGCAGCAAAAATCAGACCAGTGATCAGGCTTGCCTTGATTTTCCGATAAGACTCCTGTTCTTAGAAGAGGAAAGAAGATGAATGACATAGGCGAAGGCCTCTTACTAAGAGGGAAAAGGGGATTTGGCAGCCGCTAAGGTGGATGCATCCAGGGCCTATGGTATATTTATACGTGAGTAGGGAACTCTTGGACGCCCAGAACTGAGCACGCCGCGTGTGGCACCAATGGTCAAGAAAAATGAAACCATCAGAAATGTTGGCCAGTGTAACAGACAGATTGCATGGAACTAATGTGTACACCATCTCGGCATTGTCGGCAAATGGATACGGAGTGCCATGATGGACTGCGGTAAAAATGCCCTCTAAGAACATGAGGGAAAGTAGCGGACCTATGAACCTTCCCTGAATCACTCCACTTGTAATGGACGCGAGTGACGACGGGTGGTCACTGATCAAAGCTTCTTAGGAAAGGGAAGGCAAATAAGAATATAACCAGAAAAGAAGGGTCGATAATACCAGAAGAGCGGATTTCGGATAGTAGGTGGGTATGCGAGAGCCTGTCAAACGCCTAAGTCATGTGCAGAGAGAGGATGATGACTGCTTTCGTCATGTATTTTGCAGTATTAATCGTATTGGGAATTTGAGAGCAACGGTTGGTGCATTTTCTGGTTTCAGCTCAGCCATGCTTGGAGGGGTTAACTAGATTCTTCCGGGGTGAAAATCGGGGATTTGCTCTTCGGCTGTTTGTTTCACCATGCTACACGTAATAGGAGTGCATTTGGTAGAGAGATGGTCACCGGAGTCGTACGAAAATCCGTTCTTAAACCAAGGGGAAGTGATATAGATCTTCCTCTGCCTTGGCATTAGTCTGTTATTCATGGACAACCTGCATGGATTCACAGAAAGGAGGGAGAGGTCAGGCTCAATTAAAAGGAAGTGCTGGGGAAATTCCATCAGGGCGAGACCGCGAAGGCGGCTTTTTCAAGTCGGCTATCCTGTGGATTCGTTTATCTTTAGAGATGCTAGACAGGGATGTGCCAGCCAACAGTGGCAGATAAAGGGCTGAGAGGCTACTTTGGAATAGTAGTGAGGAGAAAAATGAGAAAATAAATGCTTCTCATGCAGTTTCAGGCGGGTCTCTAGGTTCAGGCTGAGACTACTGCCAAAGGCATATACTGCCGGTGGTAGCACAGCCAAAGGTCTACAGTGACCGGTAAAGTGTCAAGGATGTGGCGCTCACGAGCAAGCATGAAAGCATGCAATAAAATGCATAACGAAGGCCCAACCTCTATACTTCAAGGCAGACGGAATTGTAACGGTAAGTATTTTATGTTGCTTCATTTATTTATTTTAAAATCTTTATATATCCTTATACTTTTGAAAGGGAAGGAACAGAACAAGGATAGATAGGCCAGTTAAGGGAAACTTGAAGGTGAGGGGACACCGGCTGGAAGGGTAAAAATTTCCAAAGAGGAAAAGTTGTCTCTAAGATGAGGTTTAACCGCTTCTTAAAAGTTTCTTTGCTCACAGGGTCGACGACCTCCTGCAGTGAGCCATTCTGGAGCTAGACTGTTTAGTGAGTAGAGCATTTGTGCGCGGATGAGGCTCGAGTACTTTCTCAGCATGTCCTCTGTGTGTGTCCAGGAACGAGCGCCTGAAAAAGCGACCTGCGAGTCCTGCAGTCAAAATTTTTACACTAAGAAATCCCCTCAGTTCTGCATGATTCTAAAGGGTACTGTTCTAGGTCTATCAGCCTTTGGGGATGAGGCGTGCGCGGAAGTCAGCGAACTAGATTCGTGGCTTTCCTTTGCGCACGTTCTAAAATGTCTCGGCCATTGACCAGGCCAGAGCGTACAATCTGACTACCGCAATCTAGAACAGGTTGGATGTAAGTTCCATTAATGATCCGAAAGTCTTCTCTCACAATCGGAGGAAAGTTTCTTCTTGCAATGGTAGGAAAGCAAAGGGCAGAATTTCTGGCTAGTTGATGATGGCAGGAGAATAAAAGCCAATTGCTCAACCAGAGGCCCAAGACCTTATGCTTTTCCACACCCCAAATCGGCGTGGCTTTACTCGTCTAGAAGAGGTGAGCTTGAGAATTACCAACTGACATGCTCACACAATTCTCGTCATTATTTGTCAGGCTCCTGTTGGTGGACCATTGCTTGGCTTGGTCCCCCGCGTACTGCAGTTTTGTGGTGTTGTGGCCCCAGATAGTAACACCATCAGCGTACATTGCAATGTTCACTGCTAAGTTCTTCGGAAGGTCACTTATATAAACGAGAAACACTAAAAGACTTAGCACTGGTCCTTGAGGGATTTCAGAGCGTATTGCGGATGGCTGCGAAAAGCAAGGACCTGCTCTGACCCTGAATGACCAATTAGTGAGGAAGCCACGAAGAAGAGAGAGCATGTGTCCGCAGATTCAGTGGGATCCTGGCTTGTGTATAAGAGGAATATGCGGCACTCTGTCATGCGCTTTGCTTGCCCAATCATGCCTTCGTCTAAGGCCCGAGTAAGACCATCTATGGCCGAGAGCATATCAGTCGTGCATGACCTTCCCGGCAAGAAGCCATGTCCAGCAAGGGAAGTCAAGCCATCCTTGTGCAGGTGCGTCAGTATAACACGCTTTTCCTTGGGCTCAAAGATCTTGCTGGGAATGCTCGTTGGGCTTATAGGTCTGTAGCTCCATGGCGATATCCCCTTTTGAAGAAAGGGCTGATTGTTGCTCTCTTCCAAAGGGTAGGGAAAGTACTACCGTGTAAGTATAGCTGAAGGAGCTCTGAGTTGATTTCTACCCATATTACTGACGTTTACTTAGGAATTCTAGTGCCCTTTGTGGCGGCTTCGCCTTTTTCGAGGCTACCTATTTTGTGGTCGCTTCCGGAGGATGGGTCTGCTTTTAGAATGAGCGAAGGGGGCTCGAGATGAGAACGAGGTTTGGGGTCGTTGTATAAGAAGGGGAGACCCGTATTTATAGTTCTCTCTGAGGCGGTTTGAGGGACAGTAGGGTAGGGAATTTGCTAGTACTGGAAGGTGCAGGTGAACTACCCAATGATCCTTCCTTATTCAGCTTGAATCTCAAAAGCCTCAGTATCTTGGCGGCGGGGTTAAGTATTGGCTGGACCAGGAGTGTCGCTTTCTCTCTTGCCTGCCTCTCTTCCTGTGGCTTTCTTGATCGCTGCTATTGAGTCAACGACTGTTATTTGGAGCTCGCTATCGGATTTTTCAAGGTCTGCACGCTTGAGTGTCATTCCTTGTCGGTGACCTTTTTCACAAAACCTCTCTGAACACAGCTCCCATCCTGGCATCATTTACTTGCAACTTTTGCATTTTTCCATCAAATTACGCTCCAGATGGCAGGATTTGTAAAGCTGAGGACCGTGAAATGATTCAAGGCAGTGGATCAAGGGCTATTGAATAAAATACATAGTTCGGTGAAGATAGTGGTGGATTCAAGAGGCTGGATACAGGATCAGCTTCGGTAATATAACATACAAATGCCGATTCTGGCTGCATAAGGGAACTACCAGATTGAGGGTGTAATAAAGGTAATGGTGTACTAGGTGGACGGTAAGTGGGCCACATCTAGCGGCCATTTTGACGGGTTGATGTGCGATGAATTTTCCCGTTTATCTCTCATTTTTAGCGAGGATTTGACGAAATACACTCGGCAGTGGTGGGTGCCTAACTGGTGCGCATACTATCAAAGGAGTCCTGGACGCTCAATTGGCCGTGGCCATTGCCTGTCCTGCGCAAACTGAACTGAACTGAAATGAACTGAAATGATGGTGACAAGCGGCGAAGCTGCCTAAGAAGTATGTCGGCGAAGTTCATACATGGAGAAAAAGTGATGGTCTGCAAAATCAGAATAACTCGCTGGAATGGCATCGTGGAGGCAGTTGGATGAAACCGTGAAGGGTGAAGATAATCACTGATCACTCCACTGCCAGCTGGAGGACTCCGGAAAGATAAGTCATCGCCGGACGTTTTTTGGTGACCGGTGAGGAAATGATCGGTGACAATAGATGCGTCAGTGATTAAACAGTTTTAGCGAGTTCCAACATGGGGAACTGACAAGATCACGTATGGGGTGAAAAAGCGGCCGGACGTGCAACTCAGGGAAGTTAGGCTGTGAGGTAGCTGCCACGATCGGTGAGTATTTGGATAAGCCACCATTGTGTGCAAGGTACAAGATTGATAGTAGGTAGAGGAAAAGCTTTTTACCGGTGCTTACATAGATGATGGTAAATTTTGCTGGGCATGAAAATGGCAGGATATGACGTCAATACCAAAAGCAAGCTTGAAGGGAAGCCTGTGATAACTGAGGAGAAGTGGAGAAAACGCTTGCCCCATCAGTGCGAGCATAAAGATAGAATTTCTTTATCCACAAGCACTGCTAGTTCATGGGACTGACCTTGAGCTGGCCGCCCAACCTGAAAACCATTTTCGAAGACAGGAGGTGTGATCCACCGATCTATTTGCGCCCGCCCATATTTGCAGACGTCCTGTACGCCCGACATGTTCTACGAAGGCTGTGGATCTGGCCGTATTTTGCTCCGCTTGGATTAAAATAATTTGCACGAATGCAGTGAGATAAAGTAGATTGTGCCTTAGTGGCTGGATTGTGGTAATCCTGGGGAAAGCGGTCGTGTGACGGACGAAAATCAAAAGGTGTAAATCACTCTTGTTCTATTCAGCGAGAAAGGTTTATAGTTGTTTATTGGATGAAACAGGCGGTAATCGTCTCAAAGTGTAGGTTCTGAAAGCAAAATGGAAAGGCTGCAGTCTTGCAATTCTACCAGCTGTGGTTTAGGGAAGACAGAACAACAAAATTATGCCAGGAAATTGGCAACAACAGAAATGCGCCGTCGTGACCTTAAGGCGTGGCTATTAGAATCGGGTGACATACGGAAAGCAATGTGTAGCAGCACTAGCGACAGATTACTGTGGGTCTTGGTGATAATTGTCAATAAGAAAAAGGAGAGAGTAGGTGAAACCTGAGGCAAATGCCTTTGTGCAGTTCGATAAATAGTGGATGAGAAACCACAGGAATTGTGGCGGTTTTTCCACCAAAAAGAGGCCTGAAATCTCGTGTTTTGAAACGCGGTGTCAACAAGTAAAAATTGGACGCGTGAGTAAGGCTGGTAAGTTGAGGAAAAGACTCCACATACGCTACTACGTATTTTCTGCCTTTATCTTCATCCTCACACATGATAGGTGCTGGTAAAAAGGATCTTACCGACTATGTTAAAACAGACAACATGAAGCAATTAATCAACGGAGTAACGTATGTCATAAAGGGGTCGTGGTCAGAATGGTGGTTGAAAATAGTGAGTAAATAAACAGAAACGTGAGAAATGTGGCTGACAACCATAGAGCAGCGGCTTGGCTCCTTTTAACTACCCCTCGCAATAGAGAGGGAATACCATGTTCCCTGGCATCCGTTGGTAATGACTGTCCACTGGACAGAAAATGTCAGGCTCCCCACTAGTATCCTAGGTTAAGTTCGTGGGCTCGAGTAATAGGCTGGCAGAGAAGATGCGCTAGGATATGTTTTTTACAGTGAGAAGCTTATTCATTCTCTTTTTTGAGCGATACAACGACCGGAGATAACGATTCCATTTTAGGTGGCAGCTTGTTTCACGGGAAATTATGTCCAACATTGGGGAAGTTAGACCGCTTTGCAGTCCTAGATACCGGAATGGAGACCATAGAGTCCTTTAATAGGAAGAATAGTTGGAGGGAATTTTGACCCGGGGGGATGAACTGCAAAGTGTACGTTTCGTGGTATTGCAAAGGAAGAGCAGTTTCATTCGTGAACGGCTTAACCATGGGGGCTCCTGGTGCAATATTTCACACCCTTCCGTATAATTTGTTTGATAAATCTACTTTGTACGTACTCATTTGCTAATCTTTTATTCTGCTGCACACTAGAAAAGACGACAGTGCAATATTCCAAAGGTAGTCTGATGAGTTATTGAAAACGCCTAGCTTGTTCTCCGGAAGGCCCGAGGTTCCATGAACCAGACCAGTTAGCCACCAAGCTTCAGTAATCTGTGCGGCTGAATGTTCGGAGAAATTAAGTGCACAATATTGTAACTCGAATCCCCTTACCTCGTGGCCGTTGGGGATGAACTCGTCATTAGCTTTGAACGTTCCTTTGGGAACCTTACGCTTGTACCTAAGGATACAACTTTTGACAGTGGAGAATTTCATTAGCCATTGGTTGTGTCATGAATCTAGCGATAGTGAATTGCTACTAATGCCAGCAACTTCAGAAGCTAAGGGGCCAGGCTCAAGGAGGTATAAATTTTAATGTTCTCTGCGAAAGGCAATGCAGCCTCACGTGTGATGACGCTAACAGTGTCATTACCATGCATAACAAAAGTAAGGGACTAAGTACTCTACCCTGTCTAACTGCACTGTTTACTGGTCGGGGTGAGGATAAACTGCCATCAACGTGCACCACCTGTTCTCGGGATGTTACATACGACGAAACCCAATTCAGAATGGGCCAACAATTCCGTAGACTTTCATCTTAGCCAGTAGCCTATTATGGAGGTTTCAATCAAAGTTTTCGTCATGTCAAGGAGAATAACGATCACTGATTTACCACTGTTGGTGCTGTAGTCTTCAAGTTTGGGGAATCACTCGTACAAGTGGCACACGGTTCTTTTCGAAGAAAACCATGCAGTCAAGATTTAACAAGGTTGATGTCCAGTAAGTTAGTTATTCAGTCTTCTCATTCGTAAAAATACAGGAGTGTGGTTCACTGGTCAATAGTTGGTTAGAACCTTTGGTGAACTTTTCTCAGGATTTGGAATAATAACTGATGTTAACCAATGGCAGAGAAGGTGCCACGGCTTGTAGATAAATTAAAAACCACGGAAGAACGAATGGGATATCATTTTTATCCATACAGAAGGTTGCTGATGATGCGGCATCAGACCCGAAGCGGTATGACCAACCGGTCTTAGTAAGTCGTTCCGTCAATTCGTTTGGGTGGGATGAAGTTTCCGGGAACTGTGCAGGAGTCAGCTGCTCAAAGTGATATAGGCAGGGAAGTCGTTGGTCTCTGAGGACAAAGATAAATTGGCACTGAATGCCTCGGAGGTCTCTCAGAATTTCGTTACGTAGTCGTTATATGGAAAAGAGGAGATAAGAAAGTTGCACCAAGTGTTTCTCAGCTTCATCAGCTTGGATAAAGCTTCGGTTCTTTTAGGGGCGACTCAGTGCCCTTAGTTCCTGTATTTGATGAAAGGTATTTGAATCAGTCGTAATGAACGAGATAAACGGTTCATTTGTAAAACCAACGAGAAGCCTGTCCACCTAAGTAATTTGCCTTGTAAGATAGAAAGATTATTTTTTGAACCTACAAACACTGTTTGGTTTTTTGCGTTCAGGTTATCCCTGAGTTGAGGTGATTACACAAAGACACGCATTTAGCTTGGAGTGGAGCGAGCCATCAGATGAAATGAAAGTATACCAGTGAGGATAAGTGATCCCAGCTAGCTCGGTGGAATGATCTTTAAGCGCTTGGTTTGTGGCCGGTTCATCTTGGCACTGAAAACTCAAACCGTACCTGTAAGTGGTCACATCCCAGGATGCTGTCCACGACCGATAAGCGTACACGAGATAATCCCACCGTAAAAATGAGGTCAAGAATATTACCGCCTCTAGCTGGGCACATCAAATGTTCAGTCCATCCCCACGAACGGATGCTGGTCAAGAGGTGTACTAGGTGATGTTGGGCTTCCAAGGGGGATCAACGGACGTCTGGTGCGTGAGGGTCACCGGCCACTAGTTTCGCGCCGGGTATGTCAGCAACAAAAAATTACAGCTTTCCTGATAGGCAGCAAATCTTTTTGATTAACTTTGGGGGGAGGCGGTAGATGCAACTTTTGATAAAGCGAGAACTTCCTGTAGTGACCTTTAGCCAAACTGAATCAGGCGATTTATCCGGTGTGGGGTAATGACGATTTAGCTCCCATGGTCCGCCTTAAATATAAGATAGCCTCCCCCTCGCTGGGCAAGCCAAATTTTCCTAAAAGTATTTTACCCGGTGATAGCCATATTCCCGTTTGGAGTGTATTCTATCAACCAGGCTCTATAGTTTTCAGCCACATTTCTCACGTTTTTGTTTATTTACTCACTATTTTCAACCACCATTCTGACCACGACCCCTTTATGACATACGTTACTCCGTTGATTAATTGCTTCATGTTGTCTGTTTTAACATAGTCGGTAAGATCATGTGTGAGGATGAAGATAAAGGCAGAAAATACGTAGTAGCGTATGTGGAGTCTTTTCCTCAACTTACCAGCCTTACTCACGCGTCCAATTTTTACTTGTTGACACCGCGTTTCAAAACACGAGATTTCAGGCCTCTTTTTGGTGGAAAAACCGCCACAATTCCTGTGGTTTCTCATCCACTATTTATCGAACTGCACAAAGGCATTTGCCTCAGGTTTCACCTACTCTCTCCTTTTTCTTATTGACAATTATCACCAAGACCCACAGTAATCTGTCGCTAGTGCTGCTACACATTGCTTTCCGTATGTCACCCGATTCTAATAGCCACGCCTTAAGGTCACGACGGCGCATTTCTGTTGTTGCCAATTTCCTGGCATAATTTTGTTGTTCTGTCTTCCCTAAACCACAGCTGGTAGAATTGCAAGACTGCAGCCTTTCCATTTTGCTTTCAGAACCTACACTTTGAGACGATTACCGCCTGTTTCATCCAATAAACAACTATAAACCTTTCTCGCTGAATAGAACAAGAGTGATTTACACCTTTTGATTTTCGTCCGTCACACGACCGCTTTCCCCAGGATTACCACAATCCAGCCACTAAGGCACAATCTACTTTATCTCACTGCATTCGTGCAAATTATTTTAATCCAAGCGGAGCAAAATACGGCCAGATCCACAGCCTTCGTAGAACATGTCGGGCGTACAGGACGTCTGCAAATATGGGCGGGCGCAAATAGATCGGTGGATCACACCTCCTGTCTTCGAAAATGGTTTTCAGGTTGGGCGGCCAGCTCAAGGTCAGTCCCATGAACTAGCAGTGCTTGTGGATAAAGAAATTCTATCTTTATGCTCGCACTGATGGGGCAAGCGTTTTCTCCACTTCTCCTCAGTTATCACAGGCTTCCCTTCAAGCTTGCTTTTGGTATTGACGTCATATCCTGCCATTTTCATGCCCAGCAAAATTTACCATCATCTATGTAAGCACCGGTAAAAAGCTTTTCCTCTACCTACTATCAATCTTGTACCTTGCACACAATGGTGGCTTATCCAAATACTCACCGATCGTGGCAGCTACCTCACAGCCTAACTTCCCTGAGTTGCACGTCCGGCCGCTTTTTCACCCCATACGTGATCTTGTCAGTTCCCCATGTTGGAACTCGCTAAAACTGTTTAATCACTGACGCATCTATTGTCACCGATCATTTCCTCACCGGTCACCAAAAAACGTCCGGCGATGACTTATCTTTCCGGAGTCCTCCAGCGGGCAGTGGAGTGATCAGTGATTATCTTCACCCTTCACGGTTTCATCCAACTGCCTCCACGATGCCATTCCAGCGAGTTATTCTGATTTTGCAGACCATCACTTTTTCTCCATGTATGAACTTCGCCGACATACTTCTTAGGCAGCTTCGCCGCTTGTCACCATCATTTCAGTTCATTTCAGTTCAGTTCAGTTTGCGCAGGACAGGCAATGGCCACGGCCAATTGAGCGTCCAGGACTCCTTTGATAGTATGCGCACCAGTTAGGCACCCACCACTGCCGAGTGTATTTCGTCAAATCCTCGCTAAAAATGAGAGATAAACGGGAAAATTCATCGCACATCAACCCGTCAAAATGGCCGCTAGATGTGGCCCACTTACCGTCCACCTAGTACACCATTACCTTTATTACACCCTCAATCTGGTAGTTCCCTTATGCAGCCAGAATCGGCATTTGTATGTTATATTACCGAAGCTGATCCTGTATCCAGCCTCTTGAATCCACCACTATCTTCACCGAACTATGTATTTTATTCAATAGCCCTTGATCCACTGCCTTGAATCATTTCACGGTCCTCAGCTTTACAAATCCTGCCATCTGGAGCGTAATTTGATGGAAAAATGCAAAAGTTGCAAGTAAATGATGCCAGGATGGGAGCTGTGTTCAGAGAGGTTTTGTGAAAAAGGTCACCGACAAGGAATGACACTCAAGCGTGCAGACCTTGAAAAATCCGATAGCGAGCTCCAAATAACAGTCGTTGACTCAATAGCAGCGATCAAGAAAGCCACAGGAAGAGAGGCAGGCAAGAGAGAAAGCGACACTCCTGGTCCAGCCAATACTTAACCCCGCCGCCAAGATACTGAGGCTTTTGAGATTCAAGCTGAATAAGGAAGGATCATTGGGTAGTTCACCTGCACCTTCCAGTACTAGCAAATTCCCTACCCTACTGTCCCTCAAACCGCCTCAGAGAGAACTATAAATACGGGTGTCCCCTTCTTATACAACGACCCCAAACCTCGTTCTCATCTCGAGCCCCCTTCGCTCATTCTAAAAGCAGACCCATCCTCCGGAAGCGACCACAAAATAGGTAGCCTCGAAAAAGGCGAAGCCGCCACAAAGGGCACTAGAATTCCTAAGTAAACGTCAGTAATATGGGTAGAAATCAACTCAGAGCTCCTTCAGCTATACTTACACGGTAGTACTTTCCCTACCCTTTGGAAGAGAGCAACAATCAGCCCTTTCTTCAAAAGGGGATATCGCCATGGAGCTACAGACCTATAAGCCCAACGAGCATTCCCAGCAAGATCTTTGAGCCCAAGGAAAAGCGTGTTATACTGACGCACCTGCACAAGGATGGCTTGACTTCCCTTGCTGGACATGGCTTCTTGCCGGGAAGGTCATGCACGACTGATATGCTCTCGGCCATAGATGGTCTTACTCGGGCCTTAGACGAAGGCATGATTGGGCAAGCAAAGCGCATGACAGAGTGCCGCATATTCCTCTTATACACAAGCCAGGATCTCACTGAATCTGCGGACACATGCTCTCTCTTCTTCGTGGCTTCCTCACTAATTGGTCATTCAGGGTCAGAGCAGGTCCTTGCTTTTCGCAGCCATCCGCAATACGCTCTGAAATCCCTCAAGGACCAGTGCTAAGTCTTTTAGTGTTTCTCGTTTATATAAGTGACCTTCCGAAGAACTTAGCAGTGAACATTGCAATGTACGCTGATGGTGTTACTATCTGGGGCCACAACACCACAAAACTGCAGTACGCGGGGGACCAAGCCAAGCAATGGTCCACCAACAGGAGCCTGACAAATAATGACGAGAATTGTGTGAGCATGTCAGTTGGTAATTCTCAAGCTCACCTCTTCTAGACGAGTAAAGCCACGCCGATTTGGGGTGTGGAAAAGCATAAGGTCTTGGGCCTCTGGTTGAGCAATTGGCTTTTATTCTCCTGCCATCATCAACTAGCCAGAAATTCTGCCCTTTGCTTTCCTACCATTGCAAGAAGAAACTTTCCTCCGATTGTGAGAGAAGACTTTCGGATCATTAATGGAACTTACATCCAACCTGTTCTAGATTGCGGTAGTCAGATTGTACGCTCTGGCCTGGTCAATGGCCGAGACATTTTAGAACGTGCGCAAAGGAAAGCCACGAATCTAGTTCGCTGACTTCCGCGCACGCCTCATCCCCAAAGGCTGATAGACCTAGAACAGTACCCTTTAGAATCATGCAGAACTAAGGGGATTTCTTCTCACAGAGGACATGCTGTGAAAGTACTCGAGCCCCATCCGCGCACAAATGCCCGTAAGAACTCTCTACTCACTAAACGGTCTAGCTCCAGAATGGCTCACTGCAGGAGGTCGTCGACCCTGTGAGCAAAGAAACTTTTAAGAAGCGGTTAAACCTCATCTTAGAGACAACTTTTCCTCTTTGGAAATTTTTACCCTTCCAGCCGGTGTCCCCTCACCTTCAAGTTTCCCTTAACTGGCCTATCTATCCTTGTTCTGTTCCTTCCCTTTCAAAAGTATAAGGATATATAAAGATTTTAAAATAAATAAATGAAGCAACATAAAATACTTACCGTTACAATTCCGTCTGCCTTGAAGTATAGAGGTTGGGCCTTCGTTATGCTTTTTATTGCATGCTTTCATGCTTGCTCGTGAGGGCCACATCCTTGAGTGCAACATTGGATGAGGAAACGTCATTTAATACCTATCCTCCCAATCTAAACCACCAACCACTAGTTGCACCGCACATACCAATTAGTCTCGCGTTTTCTATACCTGGTTTTCAACCTCATCAGCCTGGTACAGCTAACGTCCGGGCCTCTTCAACAATGCCACCATTCATACCAAACGATTGCTTTAGTGTTCTACATAACCTATATCGTGGCCTAAGTAATATTTTCTCACATGAATCTCTTCCCTTTTATCATTCACATATATCACCCACCCTGAATCCCTTTTCTACCGTAGGCCACTTACAACAGTACCCACGATCTCCCAGTCTCTACGCCAACCAACACCTCTATATCCCACTTCCATTTCACATTCCCCCTCCAGGTTACAGCCCAATAAATTACTGATGTCAAGAAGGCACCTGTGTTACCGTCCGTATATAGCAGGTGCCAAGATACCTGAGGCCGCTACACTTCCTTTTTCTTTCCCACTTAATAGCTACTTGAATATCCCTCCTCATAGTTCTACGTCCCAGCCACCAGTATCTACCAGTAGTGAAGCACTCGATAGTAATCTTTTGCGGTGTTGTTCCGCACTAAGTAGACTTGCCAACTGCCGACATCCTTCCAACCCAACGAACCTCATCAGTACTAGCCATACCCAGCCTAGCTTAACAACCAAGCTGACTGCCTCGCCAGGTGTTTCTACTCAGCTTATTTCACCATCCACATTACCGACTACTCCATCTCAAGGAATGCTGATTGCGTCATCCGATCCGCCCTCAGCAAATGCAATGTCGGAATCCTATGAAGATCTTAACATTAACCTTGACTCCACTAAACGGTTCTCATTGTTTATGCTGAATGCACGCTCAATAGTGAATAAGATACGAATGCTGCGTATATTACTGCTCACGTCTGATTACGACCATATTGTAATAACCGAAACCTGGTTGACAGACAACACTCCAAAACGAAGATATCGCTATCACCGGATACCAAACTTTCAGGAAAAATAGACTCACTCAGCGAGGGGGAGGCTGTCTTATGTATGTAAGACAAAACATGCGAGCGAAAATATTTCAGCACCCCATACTCGATAACTTGCCGAATTCAGTTTGGCTACAGGTCACTACAGGATGTTTTGACTTTATTGTTAGTTGCATCTACCGCCCCCGAATACTAGTCAAAACGACTTCCTGCCTATCATAGAGGCGTTAAACATTGTTGCGGACATACCCGGCGCAAAACAGGTGGCCGGTGACTTAAACGCACTGGGATAATTTCTTTTTATCTGATGGCTTGCATACCGTGGTGGATCATCTTTACTCCACACTAAATGCATGTCTTGACGTAATCACCCCAAACCAAGGTCTACCTGGACGAGATAAACCATACAGTTTTTGTCGATTAAAGCAGAAGTTTTCTATGCTACAACGCAAATTCCTTAGGTCGACAGACTTTTCGTTGTTCTTGCAAATGAACCGTTTATCTCATTCTATGAAATTGTTTGAAATGTCCCTCAGTAAAAAACAGGAACTAAGGGCGCCGAGTCACCCCAAGAGGTCCGAAGCTTTATCTAAGCTGATGAAGTTGAGAAACAGTCAGTGCAGGTCTTTTATCTCATCCATTATATATAACGACAATCATATAACGAACTCCCAAGAGATCTCCGAGGCATTCGGTGCCTATTTTGCTTCGTCTCTAACGACCGATGACTCCCCATGCCTATATCACGTTGAGCCGCTAACATCTGCACAGTTCTCAGTGGTTACATTTCACCCAAACGACCTAACAGTACAGCTAACTAAAATTAGGCGGTCATACCACCCCGGGCCAGATGCCGTACCACCGGCTACTTTTAGTCTAGGTGGAACCGATATCCCATTCTTGCTGTCAAAGGTATTTAATTTATATATGAGCGGTGGCGTTTTCCCCTCCTATTGGAAAACATCAGTTATTATCCCAATTCCTAAGAAAGGCTCACGCCAGGACCTAACCAACTATCGACCAGTGAACCACACTCCTATGGTTTCCCGAATTATGGAAAAACTAGTAAAAAATAAGCTCACAACTCATCTGCTGAACAATGACCTCATTAACGCTGGACAGCACGGTTTTATCCAAAAAAGATCGTGTGCCACCCGTATGAGTGACTTCCTTAACCTAATAACTACGGCCAATAACAGTGGTAAATCAGTGATTGTAATCCTCCTTGACATGACTAGAGCTCTCGATCGAGTATCCTACAATAGGCTCATGGCAAAGATGAAAACCCACGGAATTGTTGACCCGATCCTGAGTTGGTTTTCATCATATCTAACATCCCGAAAGCAGGTGGTGGACGTTGATGGCAATTTGTCACCACCTCGACCAGTAACTAGTGGAGTTATTCAGGGTAGTGTACTAGGTCCCTTACTTTTTCTTATATATGTTAATGACATTTTTAACGTCATCACACACGGGGCTGCGTTCCTTTTTGCGGAAGACATAAAAATTACGTACCCCTTTGAACCTGACGCCTTAGCTTCTACAATTGCTAGCATAACGAGCGATTTACGATCGCTAGTCTCATGGAGCAACCAATGGTTGACGAAAATTCTCCGCTGTCAAAAATTGTATCCTTATGTATAAGTGTCAGGTTCCTGCGGGAACGTTTAAAATTAATGATGAGTTCATTCCCAACAGTCCGGAGGTAAGGGACTTGGGATTACAATATTCTTGTACATTCAATTTCTCAGAACATTCGGCCGTGCAGGTTGCTAAAGCTAGACGACTAATTGGTCTGATTAATAGAACCTTCGGTCTTCCAGAGAGCAAGCTAAGCATTTTTAAAACTCATGTCAGACCACTTCTGGAATATTGCACTGCTGTCTTTTCTAACATGCGGCAGATTGACAGATTTCCAATTGAGAATGTGCAGCGTAGATTTACCAAACAACTTTTAGGATATTCCTCGTCTTTAAATTATATGGAAAGGTGTGAAATATTGCACCTAGAGCCCCTATGGCTGCGCCGTCTACGAATGAACCTGTCTTTCTTTTGCAATATTGTAAAACGTGCATCTTGCAATTCAGCCCCCCAGGTCAAAACTCCCTCCAATTATTCTTTATGACATAGGGACTCTATGGTCTTGATTCCAGTATCCAGGACTGCGATGCAGTCAAACTTTTTTATTAATAGATATTCTTCCCCCTGGAACAAACTCCCACCTCAACTTAGGAAAATGTCTTCGGCCTCTTTATTATTCAAAAAAGAAATGAATAAACATCTAACTGTCCAAAAACTCATCCGAATGCATGATCCCTACATGTTTATTACCCGAGCCTACGAACTAGGCCTGGGATACTAACCAAAAGCCTAACAACTTTGTTCAGTAGACGGTTATTACCGACGGATGGTAAGGAGCATTCCGTATTATAGTTAGCAAATAAAAGCAGTCCAGCCCATACTCCATGACTGTCAACAACACACTCCACGTGTTTGTCTAGCCACTTCCTATTTTCAACGCTTCTGACCACGACGCCCTACTGGCCACCGTTACTCAGTTGATTCCTTTTTTATGCCGTCAGATTTTACCATAGTCGGTTAGGTCCTTTTTTTATCAGCTGCCGCCAGGTATAAGAGCATTTTTAATGCTAGAAAATACATAGCAGCATATATAATATTGTCCTCAAGGTACCGGTCTCATCCACGCTTCAACTATTTACTCATTGAGACCCCATTTCAATACACGAGATTCCAGGCTTCGTTCTGATGAACAAACCGCCGCAATCGATGTGGTCTTCCATAAACCATTCGTCGAACTACACATAAGTATTTGCCCGTAGTGTCGCCTATTCTCTCCTCCTTGCTTTTTTGGTAATTCTCACTAAGCCTCACAATAATTAGTCGCTAGTACCGGTCTTCTTCGCTTTCCGTATGTCGTTTAATCCAAAAAACCAGACCTCAATGTCGCGACCACCCATTTCTGTTACTGGCATGATTTTGGTGTTCTGTCTTTCTCCCCTAACCCACAGCTGGTAGAATTGCCAGACTGCAGCCTTCTCCTTTGTTTTCAGAACCTGCACCCTAAAGACGATTGTCGCCTTCTTCATCCCAGGAATAACTTGGAACCTCTCTCGCTGAACAGAACAAACGAGATTTACACACGACCCCATTTTCGCCCGTCTCACGATCGCTTTCCCCAAGATTCGCACCATCAGACTTCTTGAACCTGGACCACTCGATCTCACTGCATTCATACAACTCATTTTAATCCCATACATCATTATGCCCGTTCCGTGTTAGAACCCGCTCATACTGTTCAAACACTGGCACCTTTATTGTCACTGTTCATTGCTTCATTGGTCACCAAAAAACAAAACGTCCGGCGCTGAAATATCTTTCAGTAGTCCTCCAGTGGGCAGCGAATTGATTCGTAACCACCTGCACTACTCATCAGTCCATCCGATCGCATCTGCAATGCTGTTTCATCGAGCGTTAGGGCTCTGCAGATCACTGCGTTTCCTCCACGATTGAACGTCTCCGATATACTTCCCATGCAGCATCGTCGCTCCGTTCCTATCATTTGTTACACCTTCCAAATTGGTCATTAGAAATGTGACACTCACCGTCTATTTACTATACCATCACCGTTGTGGACAACTTTGATCTTCCAGATGTTGCATTCGTGTTATATTACCGAAACTGACCCCGTATCCAGCCCCTAAATCACACCACTATCTGCACCGGCTGATACATTTTATTTCTATATTTGTTGATCCACTGCCGCTTTCCGCGATATACTTGGGCAGTTTTATTGATCTGTCATTTTTGCATGGCACACTCCACACAGCGTTCATCTATTAACGTACACCTGTACACCTGTAAATTACTCTACCTTCCCTCCCGCAGAACTGAACACCTGTATAATGGATGTAACCACACGGTCAATATTGATTTGCCTTCCACCTCCGCCTTGACATTTCATAACAACCCTACATAAAGTGAACAATTTGCTGCGCGCTCACCTGCTTTCCTCCGGCCGCTCCCTGCCACCTTCACTCTGGTAGTCTCCCTCCCAAGAAATACGCAGTTGTTTGACACATATGATTCCTCCAGTATATAGCCACCACTTTATATACTACCATCTTTGCAGACTGATATATTTCCATGTTAATACTTCTTGACACACCTGTCGTAAAGTGAATAATTCACTGAAAGCTTCGACGAAATTTCTATCCATATGCCTCTCATATTCTGTAGCTCACCAAAAACATGTCTTTTGAATATGATCGAATTTCCACTAGTGGTAATTATTTCCTATACCACTTATGCATGTACTCCAGACCTTCAACTGACATCACTCGACCATGACCTTCAACTTTGCCGGGCTCTACTACAGTTTTAGTTCACTGTAACACACACTTTGATACATGCACGTGTTGTACCCTTTCGTGAATTGTCATTCCAGCGTCACTATAATCATCTGATCATGCATTCTAGCATGCTTCGGGCGCATCCAAAATATATCATTATTATTATTATAATTATAATTATAATTTGGGGCGTGGAAAAGCATAAGGTCTTGGGCCTCTGGTTGAGCAATTGGCTTTTATTCTCCTGCCATCATCAACTAGCCAGAAATTCTGCCCTTTGCTTTCCTACCATTGCAAGAAGAAACTTTCCTCCGATTGTGAGAGAAGACTTTCGGATCATTAATGGAACTTACATCCAACCTGTTCTAGATTGCGGTAGTCAGATTGTACGCTCTGGCCTGGTCAATGGCCGAGACATTTTAGAACGTGCGCAAAGGAAAGCCACGAATCTAGTTCGCTGACTTCCGCGCACGCCTCATCCCCAAAGGCTGATAGACCTAGAACAGTACCCTTTAGAATCATGCAGAACTGAGGGGATTTCTTAGTGTAAAAATTTTGACTGCAGGACTCGCAGGTCGCTTTTTCAGGCGCTCGTTCCTGGACACACACAGAGGACATGCTGAGAAAGTACTCGAGCCTCATCCGCGCACAAATGCTCTACTCACTAAACAGTCTAGCTCCAGAATGGCTCACTGCAGGAGGTCGTCGACCCTGTGAGCAAAGAAACTTTTAAGAAGCGGTTAAACCTCATCTTAGAGACAACTTTTCCTCTTTGGAAATTTTTACCCTTCCAGCCGGTGTCCCCTCACCTTCAAGTTTCCCTTAACTGGCCTATCTATCCTTGTTCTGTTCCTTCCCTTTCAAAAGTATAAGGATATATAAAGATTTTAAAATAAATAAATGAAGCAACATAAAATACTTACCGTTACAATTCCGTCTGCCTTGAAGTATAGAGGTTGGGCCTTCGTTATGCATTTTATTGCATGCTTTCATGCTTGCTCGTGAGCGCCACATCCTTGACACTTTACCGGTCACTGTAGACCTTTGGCTGTGCTACCACCGGCAGTATATGCCTTTGGCAGTAGTCTCAGCCTGAACCTAGAGACCCGCCTGAAACTGCATGAGAAGCATTTATTTTCTCATTTTTCTCCTCACTACTATTCCAAAGTAGCCTCTCAGCCCTTTACCTGCCACTGTTGGCTGGCACATCCCTGTCTAGCATCTCTAAAGATAAACGAATCCACAGGATAGCCGACTTGAAAAAGCCGCCTTCGCGGTCTCGCCCTGATGGAATTTCCCCAGCACTTCCTTTTAATTGAGCCTGACCTCTCCCTCCTTTCTGTGAATCCATGCAGGTTGTCCATGAATAACAGACTAATGCCAAGGCAGAGGAAGATCTATATCACTTCCCCTTGGTTTAAGAACGGATTTTCGTACGACTCCGGTGACCATCTCTCTACCAAATGCACTCCTATTACGTGTAGCATGGTGAAACAAACAGCCGAAGAGCAAATCCCCGATTTTCACCCCGGAAGAATCTAGTTAACCCCTCCAAGCATGGCTGAGCTGAAACCAGAAAATGCACCAACCGTTGCTCTCAAATTCCCAATACGATTAATACTGCAAAATACATGACGAAAGCAGTCATCATCCTCTCTCTGCACATGACTTAGGCGTTTGACAGGCTCTCGCATACCCACCTACTATCCGAAATCCGCTCTTCTGGTATTATCGACCCTTCTTTTCTGGTTATATTCTTATTTGCCTTCCCTTTCCTAAGAAGCTTTGATCAGTGACCACCCGTCGTCACTCGCGTCCATTACAAGTGGAGTGATTCAGGGAAGGTTCATAGGTCCGCTACTTTCCCTCATGTTCTTAGAGGGCATTTTTACCGCAGTCCATCATGGCACTCCGTATCCATTTGCCGACAATGCCGAGATGGTGTACACATTAGTTCCATGCAATCTGTCTGTTACACTGGCCAACATTTCTGATGGTTTCATTTTTCTTGACCATTGGTGCCACACGCGGCGTGCTCAGTTCTGGGCGTCCAAGAGTTCCCTACTCACGTATAAATATACCATAGGCCCTGGATGCATCCACCTTAGCGGCTGCCAAATCCCCTTTTCCCTCTTAGTAAGAGGCCTTCGCCTATGTCATTCATCTTCTTTCCTCTTCTAAGAACAGGAGTCTTATCGGAAAATCAAGGCAAGCCTGATCACTGGTCTGATTTTTGCTGCTTTGGGCTGAAAGGTAGCCCCTCACCGCATACCGTTTCCATGTCAAGACACTTCCCGAATACGGCTCTCTCATTAGCTCTAACATGAGCAAAATCCAACTCTTCCACAACCGAAAACGCCGATATAGTGTAAACATACGGGCTTAAATTTTGCCCGATGGGGTTATGACACTGACGAATTAGTACCCGGATAAAGCTAGATTATGTGCAGCTTCGTAGTGCGACTTTTGTTTGAGTGTGTGCCACAGAGGTACATGAGCGTTGTGGTCAATGCTGCCACCTTCTTTGACCGCGATGGTCGTCAGTGCTGTGAGTGCAGCTGTGTATGGTGGTCCTTGGACATTTTTCTCGTCTAATTCGTAAAACATACAAGAGTTTTGCAGATTTTTAAAATGACTTCCGGGGTCTCCTAGGGGAAACTTTAAATTTTTCCCATAATTTTGATATTGCAGTTACCGTTTGTTATGTAATTCACCAAAATAGGTACTAGCTATCGAGCGTACTTGAAGGAAGGGCCAAAAGTGGTGTTTCCCCGCGCCCGTATGTTTGGTTCACACCGGAAAGCCCTTGAGGCAAACTGCCTACTTCCGATTTCCGGTAACACGACGGTGACAGATAGGCCCAGAAAGAAGTAAAATTTCAAGGAAGGAGTGACTCAGTTCATTCTAATTCAGTGTACAGATTATCAATGCCTAATTTTCATGGATATTTGGGCTGGTTGACTGCACTACAAACGCAGTACCACCGGCTTCAACTGACTGGGCTTCACCCGGCAGCGGCCGTTCTGGTCGTGCTTTATTCGCCAAGGTTAGCGCTCTGCCCGTTCAGCTTTTGGTGCTGATGATCTGTGCTGGCTGTTAGGTGTTAGTGACATATCAGATTATCATTTACTAATTAGTAAGTGATAAGCTGAATGGTAAAATCGAAGCACAGTGCTATACTTGTACTTTTACCTTAGTGAGGTGTATTTTTCCGATGAAGCAATTTTCGCGTAGCTGTACAAGACACTCAGGCAGCTTTGTGAAATGCACAAGGCTTGGATGTGTTCCTAAAGAATGCTCTGGTATTGGGTGACATCCGCAGTATTGTTTTCAGTTGTGTTATGATGCCGTTTTATTGATTTTACAGTTATCGAATAAGTGTAATTTGGGACCTTGTTACGTATTATTCGCGGACAGTGGCCATTAGGGCGAAACAAAAGAGAAGTCACTCGAAAAAATACTTGGCTCATTGATTGTGATTGAGCCGCACTATGGGAGCATCGGTTTGGTTGCCCTAAGTAGAATTCGCCAGGCGAGATTGTTCAGTGTCATTTATAACTTCTGTTCAAACTTGACATCTCAAGGAGTTACAGATGAGCGCAGCACTGTAGTTTCCGAAGAAGAGGGACAGCGAGGTGCTATTGCAAGAGGTGCACACAATCCGCCGTGTGCTCCCGCATCACAACCAACGATAGTGTGTAAATTACTCCGTCGAATCATGGTATCGCAAACAAAAAGAGTTGGCGGCTCAGACAGTTTGTGAACTCGAAATTAGACATGAAGAAAGGCCGAAAGTATCGGGTGAACCCTGTTTCCGTGCACGTTTTTGTATTAGGTACGTCTTTGATCAGCACAGTTTGAAGTGGAGAGCGTTCCTCTGTTTAACTCACTGTCAAATGCCTTTGTTCGATATCGACTAAGGCTGGTACAACAAAGAAGTATCTTGGGGGCTGTAAGCAAACATATACCAAATATACCGCAAGACCCAAGGACCTAGTTGCGCACACCGAGGGATCGTCTCACCACGAAATTGGAAAGCGGCGGGCGTATACACCTGGGTTTAACCAAGGGCCTCCAAATGCAGTTGAGCAGCATCACCGCTGTACCCGACGAGGTTTTTCTTCAGCTAACTTGTGACAGCACTCCCGTGTTTCGTTCGTCGGACCTGCAGTTTTGGCTTGTCATTGACAGAGTAGTTAAGCCGCATTGCTTGGCTGTGCTAACCGCGGGTTTTTATTTTGATCGTGGCAAACTATCAGAAGTTTCATCTTATATGAATGAAACTATCAGAGAGCCGCACCATTTGCTGACGAAAGGCCCCAGGCTTGGTAAGAGTTCCGTGAAATGTCACCCGTCATTCATTTTTTGTGATACTGCTACAGGGGCCTTTGTTCGGCAAGTGAAAGGTTCTACGGGCTACTTTGGCTGTGATAAGTGCATCCAGCGTGAGTTTCACTGTGAGGAAAGGATGACGTTCCCACTTGTCTAATGCAGGTCACGTGATAACGAGGGTTTTCGATCACAGCGACACTACAAATAACACGTTGGCGTAAGTCCTTTTCTTCTCCTTTCTAATGACACGGCTAAAAACTTTTCATTGGATTACAAGCACCTTGTATGATCAAAAAGTTGATTGATCTGTACAAAACTTGTAGTGCATTCGCAAAAAATGCGTTTTCTTGATGGTATTTCTAACGTCGTGTACAATGTTCACGCCGTTATTCATTTACCAGCGGCCGTTCTTTACCAGGATGTGTTAGACTTCTTTTCTTGTTTTCCATTTGATTCCCTCTTACGGACAGCTAGATTCTTTATTTGAGGTCCCAGGATCCCGCTCAGCAACTGTTTCGGCGTCTGCGTGAGCGAACACTTCTTGACAATAATGATCCATTTGAGACCATCCGCGGTTACTTTGGAAATCCGTTTCACCGGTTCCGTGTATGCAAGACTGCCATTGTAGTGAAGGGAAAGGTTCTATTTTGCTTACCATCAAAAAACACTGTCACGGCCGGGGGAAATCGGCATTTGTAGGGATCATTTCCAAGGATTCAATGAGTGTTCAGTATTTCTTAAACACAAACAATTTTTTCTTACACCAATGCGATCGAGTCTTTTGTAAATTTTTTCCCTTGGCGGACTGGATGACAATGTTGTCGAAGATTTCGTTAATACTATTTTATGTAAGTTCTCCCATATTTGTCTCGCTAGTAATAACGTTTTGGTACCTATATTACATACCTTTAAAAAGTGAAACTTCTCTTTTTGAAGCATGTTTAGATTTTTGTCGTTAGCTTACCATGCAACAGAAATAGCTAACCTTTTCAGATGTACTTGGTCGGCATTTTTGATGCTGATGACTTGGTGGCCATTGTTTACCGCAACTAGCTTACTGATGAAAGCCAAGTGCATTGGCCAAGGTCCTCAACTTTTCAGGCTTACCAACGCATGTTGTTTGAGGGCGGATGTTTGCCGGAAAGTGTGCCGGCACACGGGTTCCATGAGATTTATCACACGGGTGACATCCATAGTTATATGTTTTCTTCTCAAATGATCTCAAAAACGCAATGAAATTCAAAACGAATTTCCTTTCTGAATCGCGAATATCAGCTTTAGCCTTAGCCGTGACATCATATTCACAGCGATACACCGTTTGCCCAGTGTGCATTGTTATACATCGTTACATTCCTCTAGAATTCCGGTACCACTGACATCGGACGACGGTACTATCGAGATACCCCTGCCACACAGGTTTCGAAGGGAATCTTCGATACAGTTCCCCGACTCTCCCGATGACATCAGGGCCTTTTGCTACTCATCATCGCGGTAGGTCCAGTACAATCTCCTCATTTCATACCACTTACAGTGCAATAATTTTGACGTCTCAGAGGAGGTCCACGGAAGACGTGACATTTTCAAAAGTGGCCAGTCCCAGGTGAGTTGCATAGAATTTACTAACACTCCTATATTTCAGTTGGCACACACAACTAGCAACAGTGCCAGTATCTCCACAGCATATGCCCGCTGAGGCCAAGAAGTTGCAAGGTAGTTTCCCCATCATCAACTATTACGACTACAAAACTACCTTCGGGGTACGCTGTCAAACCCAGGTGGCCCTCGCAACGACATGGCATTGATGATCGCCAAACCGGATAGCGTTAATAATCGCCTGGATGCGAGAAGTACCACGGCTCACTGGCCCTCACATGCAAACAATATCAACGGTCTTCTGATGTTGGAAAAATATCTTACAGCACTGGGTAACTTCACGGGCACTTTAAGTGACAGAATAAATCTGTAATATGGCACAAGGTTAATGCACTCAAGCGTCACATATGCACCGGTCTTGGATCCAAGATCCGCCAAACGCTTTCGTCCTCGGTCGGGGAGAACCTGGCTCTCAAGTACAATCAGACCGGAACAAGTGGAAAAATTGCAGTAGGAAGTTTCAACTTTCCTGACGCTGTCATTGGTCGGTCTATTGTAATGTAACTACTATTTATTTACAGACGCCATAAAATCTGCCACTCTTTTTTAGGGGAGCCTTCTACGGAGCAGGTGCGTGTACCATGAAACGATGGTCCATTGACGCCAGAGATCGCGGCTTAGGTCACAAAACCGCGGAGTATGTTCACTGTTTACGCATTCGTAGTTCCATGATAGAGTTGTTTCTTTAACACAGACGACGATAGAAAATATCATGCTACACTCAACTTTAGGTAACTAAATACCGTTTCGGAGTCAGTGATGTATGTATAAATACAGTCATATGCATATGTATGCATATAATTATGCACGTATATACATATATATATATATGAACATATACATGTATAAGCACATATAAATTTCTTCGTCCCACTATTCATCTTTATTCTATGAGTCACACTTTTGTTTTCCTTTGCAAGGCCTGGCGTAAAACAACCTGAGGGGAAGCTGTTTGTTCATTAAAGTGAGATTGCAAATGCGTCCACTTCATGAAATTATCATTTCGTATACTTTGTTCGTTCTGAAATGTATTCTGGAATAAGTTTCATTTGGGTTGCGCTTGTCGTTATAAAGCGCTAGATCATGCCATCCTTAAGTAAGAATTGCTCTGGAAATTTATTTGAAGAGTAGAGCATCAAAGTGATTTCCGAATGCAGTAGAAGGCCTTTATAAGATTTTGTTTGCAAAGTATGTGGAGATAAGATTGTTCACTTGGGTTACTTGATCGATTACCGGATTACTCCCGTACTCGCATGAACTTCGGAAGGGCTGTAATAACGTGATTGTTGGGGGTGCGCTTGCGATCAAGGAAGTTTGGTTTAAATGTAAAAGTGGATCGGAGTCGTATGCAGATTCCGAATTGATTCCGGTATGCCCTTCCGGTACCGGTACCCTACTAGTGGTACAGCCAGCAAGCTGCCAGCAACCTACCGACTCTCCTTCGTAAGGCTTTCGGTAGGACCGGCTAGCTACCGGGACTTGTCCGGATCCGGCCTAAAACCAGTCTGCTACTAGGGCTTCAAACGATCCTTCACCAAAGGCTTGACTGGACCAAGCTCACATCTAGCCTGTTGCGAACGGTGTGACCAGCCCAAACTCGAGCCTCTTTGGCCACGATGTCTGAAGCTCAATATCATTCGGTTGTATAAACTTGTACACAGGCGAGGTTTTTTTTACTATTCATCTACATTTTATTGTCCAAAGTGCAGGCTGGCCGTGGAACCCTTTTTATCCTTACCTGTGCCACCGTCGTGCCTGACCGTCAAGTCTAATTTCCCCCCTATACCTTATAGCAAAATACGGAATAAACTCCGGTTGAGGCACGCATTCTGCTCAAACTCCCTTCTTCCAGGCGAACATCAGAAGCACACCTCAATGTTTCCAACGCGGTCAACCTGACAGGTAAAAGTATTTCATGGATCACGCTTACGAAAGAGACATTCATTTTCAACGCTCTCAGTACATCCTGGCAACCTAGCAAGCGACGGTGCTACACCAAGTCGTTCTGCATGCTCTTATTTGTACAGTTTTCACTAAGGTATTTAAGTAAATGACTTACATGCGGCTTCTCACGGTATTCCAATAGCCTAAATTAACTCGGAGTTTTAACCCAACACTAAGGTCTGAGGTTAGCAACTTACTTACAAATCCAACTCTATCAAAATTCTTCGAGATATCATGCCTGAATCGGGCACCACGTTCACCGAGTGGTAAGCCGCATTCGGTCTGAGAGCATCAAAAGCCACCGACCTCCTGCCTCCTTGCTATCTTGTTCAGTGCTACCGGTCTGCATATAGAGTAAAGCTAGCAACAAATATAATGCTCTTTGGCAAAACAATTTGTCCTTAGAGGGCCATTCAAGTTCCATAGATGATGTTTTGACCAAGAAGTTGCGTCTACCGCTCATCATTTAAGTTATCCGAGTCCTAACAGTCTACTGTCGGCTAGTCTCCTTCAGGACTCGACAACGTCCGAAGTCTGCCGAAGAATAAAAAGTTCCAAAAAAGCCGAAGTTTTACCCTTCCGGGAGGCTTGCCTATTCCCTTCATCAAATAGTCATTGCGTGTTATTTGTGACATGTCACACCATGAGCGCCACTGCCAAAGGCTCAGCAAAAGGCCACAATGGGGCATATGCCCGCTGCTGTATCAATCCCAGGTGGAAGGCGCTGCCGGGGAATTCTTTAAAAAGAAAGTCCATCGCAAAATCTACTTCATTTGAAAATACAAACGTAGCTCCTGGCAGAAACCCTCTGCCCAGGGAGGACCTTAGACTGGTAGCCATCCATCAAGCATTACCACCACCCCTTCAACCGATGCATCCCAATTGCCCCCAACAATCTACTACGGTCAGCATTTCTTCACCACTCCAGATGACCAGTGCATCGGTGCAAAACATCCACCTGCATTTGTTTTTCTTCCACCTCCAATACCACAAAGTCCCCCTGAAAGGCGCTTGTAGGCACGTTTTATGTCGTGAACAGGACACTGAAGTCAAGTGTTGATGGCAGGAGCTAGAAGGGAGTGTGTTGACTGGGATATACCATAGTTATGGT
Organism: Fasciola hepatica; assembly: GCA_948099385.1. Taxonomy (NCBI): domain Eukaryota; kingdom Metazoa; phylum Platyhelminthes; class Trematoda; order Plagiorchiida; family Fasciolidae; genus Fasciola; species Fasciola hepatica. The sequence goes on along the minus strand of CANUEZ040000247.1, from coordinate 6,041 downwards.
AGCACAAAAACGGCTGCTAGCTGCTTAGGTCACGGTGTGGGGGAGCGCTTTATGCGTGACGGGATTTGTTTCAACGGGAGGTGGGTGAACAAACTTTTGCTGTGATATTAGGGCGGTGGAGAAATAGAGGAATTTTTTCTAGATCATGGCGACATTCCGGTCATAATTTGACAGTTGACCACGGGCACACGCTTGATGGCGCGCGGGTTAATTTCGATTCGTACCCTTTGTCGAGGTTTCTAATTTCAGAGGAATGCTAATGGGGCGATGGCAGGTCACGTATCTCCACACGTAGTGGAATAGATACAGTGCTAGTAGGGCTGGATGCTGGGTTTAGGTATGGAATCATATAGAGTCTTAAGGGGACTGTGTTGGATACTGTGGCTATCGGAGCACCTGCTTTCTTTTATGTGTGGGCGGTGGATGATCGTTTGGTTTTTCTTTGGTCGGCAGCAGCTGGAAACAACGGTGGGGTGGTTTATATTCTTGATGTATCAGGTACAGATGTCTTAGACCGTGCCCAATTATATGTTTGGGGGGGGGGTGAAGCCTGTGGCTAACATGAGGGAAGCCCGTGCTCACACTTCATTTGAGCCAAAAAAGACATGGTAGGCAATTAGAAATCTAGGTGTGCCACAAACAACTTGAGTAAGTATCAAGGGGTCGGTTTTAGAGAGAATCAGCTTTCATACTATTCTTGAGCGGTAATAGGTGTAACAGCCGGTCGTGGAAAATCCACCTTTTTTCCTCGTGATTCAGTGTTTTTCTCAACATCCCTCATTTGCCTGCACCATTGACTTGTCTTTGCGAACTGTTTGTTTCTATGAACCAATTGTTTTTGTCCGTGCCTGGAGCGTTACTTTGAGGACATCCTTCTTCTGGACCTGCGTGACGCACGTGCTGTTTGCTCACAGGCTGCTATTCGGTTTCTTGTTATTGAGTCCTTGTGATCGTATTATTGAGGTTTGTATATATTGATAATCGGATAATCGTCTTTTGATTTCGGGATTCGTTGTGAATTTGACTACGCATTGCTCAAACGTTCGTTACAATACTCAATAGATCAATTTGGAACAAGAAAAACACGCAATATGCCAAGAAAACGATCGAAAAAATTGGAATCCGGACAGGAGGTAACGCGGCAAGTCTCTGGGGAGGTTTTGGTACATGTGATTTTTTAGTTAATGCTAGATCACCTAGTCCTGTCAGTGCTAGCTCATGTGTTAATGAGACCAATATAGATCGTAGGGACGTTGATTTATATAGACTGAGAATATTAGACCTAGAACAACAATTGTTATCGGCTAGACTAGGGGCACAGGAAGCAGAAAAGAAGTGTACACAGAAAGGGCGAGAGCACGAGACCAGCGACTTCGACACTTCCGATAGATCAGGGTGCAATGAGATAGGGAGCCCCACGCCGGTCGCCGACTACAAGCCGCCATCGATCGATTTGCGTAGAGTGGAACTAACAGTTTTCGACGGGCGAGCTGAACAATACTGCAAGTTTGTCAAGCTTTTCGAGACTTTCGTTGAAAATAAGGTAACCGACCCTGGCCAAAGGCTTCTCTACCTTACTCACTACTGTCGAGGCCGAGCAAGAGAAGCTATCGACGGGTGAACCATGCTCGACCCGGAACAAGGCTACACAAGAGCAAGGAAGATCCTAAGGGACTTGTTTGGCCAACCGTTCAAAGTAGCCCGTAACCTGATAGAGGGCGTGATGGCAGAGGCAAAGAGAACCAAGGGCGACGTCTACTCAATGACCAGTCTGGTGATTAAGATGCAAAATTGCTCAATAGCCCTCGACCATTTAGGTTACAGGGCTGACCTAGATGCCATGTACACTTTGGAAAACACAGTCCGTCACCTCTCTCCCGAACTGTAGGGTCGGTGGGCGGAAGAAGCAGAACGGACAAGCCGAAGCGACGGGGAAGCCAACTTCGAAGACCTGACCGAATACTTGGACGGGCAAACCAAGATAGCTGACAGCAGGTTCGGCCGACTCATCCGGGACAGCAACCGAGCAAACAAGCCCAGTACTAGCCAAGCTCAAACCCCTGCACGGCAACATCCGAAATATCAGCCTTGGACCAATACACACGCCATTTCAGGCGATGCCACGGCGCAACCCAATTGCAGATCCTGTGGTACTAGCCATGGTCTACCAGAATGCCCCAAGTTCGGCAACGCCACAATAGACGAACGGCGGGGAATGGCGAGGATAGCAGGAGCATGTTTTATTTGTCTGAACACCACGCATCGGGCGGCAGCCTGTAGGACGAGAAACCGATGCAGTTACGAGGGCTGCACGGGCAGACACCATCGGCTGCTGCATCAGGCCAGAGTAACCTTACCCGAGACGGGTACCAAACCCAGCGTTATTTGTTCAACGTCACGATCTGCCAAAAACCAGTACGTTTAGGTGTAGTCACCGTGGGAGTAGTGACCCCAACAGGAATAGTCAAAGCGTTGGCTTTCATAGGTAGTGGCTCGGACACCACGCTAGTAAGTAAGGAGTTCGCAGAGAAATACGGGATTAGCGGGAAGCAATCCTCATTAGCAGTAAAAACAGTGAGTGGCATCGAGGCCATCCAGTCGACCAAAATGCATTTAAAACTCGCTTCCCTGGTCGGCAACGATAGAGCAGAAACCCTGGAAGCATTCACTGTAAAGGACCTTCCGATGAGAGCACCCCAGTCAGTGCAATCGATTCTGACCCAGTGGCCGCATCTCGACGGGATTACGATCGAGCAGTGGCAGAGTAACGAAGTTGACCTGCTGATCGGCTGTGATATACCGGAAGCGCATTGGGTCCTGGATCAAAGGATAGGAAGCCGCAAAGCACCCTATGCAGTACGCACCATATTCGGTTGGACTTTATATGGCAGTAAAGGCGGCAGAGGCGGCAAACAAATCAACTGTACTTCGGTGGAAACTACGAACATTGAACAGGCATTTCAACAGTTGTATAACACCGAATTTGCCGACCTGGCCGTTGATTGGGATGCCCCATCACGAGAAGATAGGTTGGCTTTGGAAATGGTAGCCGAGAACGTCAAGTACGCAAAGGGTCGTTTCGAGGTTCCTGTTTCGTGGAGATCCAACATGAAACCTATGCCAAACAGCCGAGAAATGGCTCTGAAAAGATTAGGCTTCCTCAAAACCAGGCTGCTCCGGGAACCACAATTAAAGATAGAATACACGCGAGCTATGCAACATAACATCGACTTGGGTTACATGGAGAAGGTAGATCCAGCGGTTAGCAACGCAAATTTGAGGTGGTACCTACCCCATCACCCGGTCGTGAATCCAAAGAAACCGGGTAGGTCAGAGTAGTTTTCGACTGTGCCGCGAAATGCCAGGGTGTGTCACTGAACGACCACATACTACAGGGCCCAGATTGGACAACACCACTGGTCGAGGTTTTATGCCGTTTTCGGCTAGGAAAAGTAGCCGTCTCTGCGGATATACGCGAAATGTTTCTACAAGTGAAGATGCCCGCTAAGAATGGGGACGCCTTCCGGCTCCTCTGGTGGCCTGAGAACGACATAAGCCGCGCACCTGATGAGTACAGGCTGACTGTGCACCCCTTTGGGACGGTTTCACCACCGTTTTGTGCTAATTTTGCCCTCCGGGAAACTCTCAAACGTTTCGACGGCACCAGCAGCTTATTAGGAAGAGCAATGGACCACTTCTACGTGGACGATTCCCTGTGCTCCTTTGACGATCCAAATGCCGCTACTCTTTATATGACCAAACTGATCATCACCCTAAATGCCGGAGGATTCAACCTCACTAAATGGACTTCGAACAACCAAGAGGTGCCCAACGTTATACCAAAGTCCGAGAAAATGGAGTGTAAGAAAGAGCTTTTTGGATCCTCTTCACAAACGGAGCGCACACTTGGTCTTCAGTGGAAACCCAGAGGGGACGAATTCATCTTCACTCTAGACCTACCCAAACGATCCGTCACACGGAGGGGAATCCTATCGTCGGTCTCAAGCCTTTATGACCCCCTAGGCTTTGTTTCACCATGGTTGTTACCGGGAAAGTGCCTGCTGCAATCGCTATGCCAAAGAGGGACGGGTTGGGACGAACCTCTCCAGGATGACGACGGCAAGCGATGGAGCGACTGGCTGCACAGCCTGGAGCAACTCGGGGAGATAAAAATACAAAGACGCTTAACAGGTATCGGGTGCTCAAACGACGCCCAAATCCACCTATTCTCCGATGCATCAGAAATAGGCTACGGGGCAGTTGCTTACGGCTGCTGGGTTGACGCAAATGGTGGGCGGCACAGCCAGATACTGTTCGCAAGGGCGAGAGTGGCTCCTCTGAAAACGGTGTCGATTCCAAGGCTGGAACTGACGGCGGCAGTACTGGCCGTGAAAGCCGCAGGACTGATTAGGAGATGCTTCGACCGGATAGACTGGGAAACAAACTTCTGGACGGACTCAGCCACAGTACTTCATTACATAAACAACACTACCACTCCTTTTAATACTTTCGTGGCCAACAGACTCACTATAATCCACGAGTCGACTAAAACCGATCAATGGCACTATGTAAAATTCGCCAGTAACCCGGCCGACTTCTGCTCAAGGGGCCTGAAGACACTAGAGAGGTTACGGATGTGGACAGTGGGGCGGGACTTCCTAACGGCAACTAAAGAGATGTGGCCAACGCCATTAATACCCAAGGCCGACGATGGTGATATCGAGACTAAAAGGTTGATATTGCCTACAAACTTCACGGGAAGCGTAAGGCTGATAGCGAAACTGTGCCAATTCCCCAACTGGACAAAAATGTTGAGAGCCGTGGTCTGGTGGACACGGTACAAAGCACTCTTGCTGATTATGAGAGGCGCAAGACCACAAAACACATTGAACGTGGGGACGATACTACCGGGCGAGCTGAATCAAGCCGAACTCGACATTCTTCGCCTACTGCAACTAGACGCCTTTCCGTCCGAGACCCGCGAGATAGCCAGAACAGATGATAACACCAACGGAAGAAGGCTGTTACACAGTAGTATCCGAGCACTAAACCCCATGCGAATAAACGGACTACTGAGAGTTGGAGGGCGACTGATGAATTCAAGCCTAGAGTACGAAACAAAACACCCCATAATAATCCCCGGTGACCACCATATAACGAGGTGCCTGATAGATCATGTACATCGGGAAGAGGGACAGGCAGGCCTGAATCACCTATTGAACAATATACGCAGACGATTTTGGGTGACAAAGGGACCGGTGACGGCCAAGAGAGTCATAGGCAACTGCATTACTTGTCGTCGCCGGGCAGTGGTAGCAGGCCAACAAATGATGGCCCCACTTCCAGCCGTAAGAGTCCAACCGGGATGGTGCCCGTTCGTGGAAATCGGCGTCGACTGCTTTGGCCCGTTACTCGTACGACATCAGAGGAGCATCCAAAAGAGGTACGGCTGCCTGATAACATGCCTACAATCCAGAGCAGTACACCTCGAAGTAGTGCATAACGTGACAACCGATTCATTCCTAATGGCCCTTCAGAGGTTCATCGCCAGGCGGGGCGTTCCCAAGAATATATACTCCGACAACGGCTCTAACTTCGTTGGGGCTCATAAGGAGTTGGAGAAATGGTGGAGCCGCTTGGACACCGCCAAAATGCAAAACCAGACCGCAGCTAAGGGGATAGAATGGCACTTCAATCCACCCTATGCCAGTCATCGTGGGGGCGTTTGGGAAAGGCTGATACGATCGACCAGGAAAATACTCATAGCCCTGACCTCACAACAAACCCTCGATGACGAGACGCTGGCTACTTCACTAACAGAAGTAGAACGTATACTGAACAACAGACCCCTGGCGCCGATCGTCCCAGACCCGGAAGGCGAGCCGGCACTCACCATCAATGACCTACTAATACTCCGGTCAAACGCAGGAGTAACCACCCCGAAAACCCTGCGTGGAACGTACGTTGCTGGATGGAAACGAGTGAACCACCTATCACAGGCTTTCTGGAAACGATGGACGAGGGAATACCTACCGACACTA